>JAZGLO010003675.1:102500-599699 GCA_036873155.1 Biomphalaria sudanica
ATATATATATATATATATATATATATATATATATATATATACAGCTCACAAAGCAGCTCTCTCTCTCTTTCGGAAACTAAGGATGACGTAAACACACACAATATTCTAGACAACGAAACGCACTTACAATAAACTACTTCCTATACGCTGAAACACCAATATTAAATGCTAAGAAAAACTTCAAACGCGCACGACATCCCCCCTCTCCCCCTAACTGGATCTTGCGAAGACAAGTCCAGTCTTCAAAAAAAATGTGAAAACTGAAGTATATATATATATAAGTCTATAATCGTAACCTTCTAAAGTTTGGAATTTGTTACTGAACATAACTTGTTAATTGTACATCGAATACAGCAATTGGCCAGGCTATTTCTAGCTTTCAACCCTATCAGAAAATCTTCAATGAAAGTTAATCAAAAGTGTGATTGAACTGAACAGAAGATATTAGTGAAAAACACAAACTGTTCTTTGTTTACCTTCAGCTGTTGTTCTTTTGTTGGTAAGAAAGGAAACGGTGGCCAGGCTGTTTCCATAGGCGAGAACTGTGATAGTTTCGGAGTCATCATCCACGAGCTAGGACACGCCATTGGGTTCTGGCACGAGCATACCCGACCTGACAGAGATAGACACGTGCAGATTAACAGCAAGAATATCATCCCTGGTCTGTATATGCATTTGTTTAGCATTTATATTTCATTCATCGCATGGATGTAAAAAAAGCGTATCTTATTCTAGAATATTATAATTGAGTATTTTATCCTAACCATTAGCCTGCCTCGTTTGTTTTATCAGCTTGGGTAGGCCTATAGCTAAAATGGTAGGTCCATCCCTCGGAGATGTCAAGACAGATTTAAATGAAGGGATCTGTCAATCGGCTAATGTGGACAGTGGGGTCGGGTGAAAAAAAAACAACATTTTAATTTATGCAAAATTAGTTTGATGCTCGTCATGTTGATTTAACTGAGTTTCTAACAGTAACAAAAGTAGCGACAACAACGGCAACGACAAAAGCGGCAATACAATAGCGACAATGTAAGTAGCGACAATGTCAATAGCGATAACGACAATATATATATATATATATATATATATATATATATATATATATAATATATATATATATATATATATATATATATATATATATATATATATATATATATATATATAGCGACAACGTCAATAACGACAATTTCAATAGCGATAAATACAATAGTGTCAACGACAATAGTAAAAATGTGTCAATATCGATAACGGCAACAGCGATAACGACAACAGCGACGATGACAATAGTGTCAATAGCTACAATGATAATAGTGACAGTGTTTGTAGACATGAAATGACTGTATCTAAAAGTAACTGTATCATCAGATTAAACTATACGTTTGAATAGTTTCCCTTTTTTTTTTTTTAATGAATGTCATGTAAATCAGAAACAAATTATACTGAATGAGCTTGATTGTGCACCTCCTATCCACGACAGACACATATACACTTTAGCCTATATAAATATGTCTCTGTTATTAAATTGTATTGTCATTGCCAGGCCAGGAGTACAATTTCAATAAATTAACTTCAGACGATGTCAATTCATTGGGTGAAACATATGACTTCGATAGGTGAGTTGATTCATGGATGTTTATATGACTTCGATAGGTGAGTTGATTCATGGATGTTTATATGACTTCGATAGGTGAGTTGATTCATGGATGTTTATATGACTTCGATAGGTGAGTTGATTCATGGATGTTTATATGACTTCGATAGGTGAGTTGATTCATGGATGTTTATACCATTAGAATTGGACAACAGAATATTGACATTAAGAACACTTTCTAAACGTTTTCCTGACATCTAGTTTCTATTGTTCTCTTTTCATCTCAAATGCTTGACTTTTTATTTATTGTTAAGTCCAACAAGAACTTACTCCCTTTATTTCTCTCACAGCATTATGCATTATGCCAACAATACATTTGCAATCAATATAAGATCAGAAACCTTACTTCCAATTGCAAAGCCTGGCACCATGAGGCCTCAAATAGGGCAAAGAGTTCGACTCAGTGACCTTGACATACGACAAACCAATAAACTCTACGCATGCCCAAGTAAGTCGGCGTCTGCTGTCAGGCATTCTCTGTTACTGTCTTTTTTTTTTTTCTGATTCTGCATTGTAGCCTTCTTATTGCCAGATTTTAGTTTTAGAGTTAGACTTATGAGGATATGTAGCCTATTTCATTGTAGTCTGCACCATAAGCAAAAATTAAAAACAAACAAAAAAGGACGTGTTCTAGTGTGTCATTAATTAAATATATTTTCATTAAAGGCCTTATATGTGGATAGGGCTCTACACAATATCATGCACAGAGCCTCAACGTACTTAAATCCCGCACTTACAATACCAGTAGTTCAAGTGAGACCACAACACTGACCAAAAAATAATGGAGAACTGATAATATTTAGGAAAGTAGGCCTACAATCCTTACACAAAATATATAGGCCTATATTGGGATGAAACTGAATTGAAAGGCATACATCAACCTTAAGATATATCAGCCAGATCTAGGTAAATACCCATCACCCAGGAGCTCTATCAAATGTTTCAAGACATCTATGTTGATATAAATTAAAAGATTTACACTGAGCAAGTCACCTGGAACTGAAGGATTCCAACTCCCGCCACCTCAGCGTGGCACCTCCGGTGGAAACGTCCACCCGGGGAAGCAGATAGGCTAAGAACGAGAGCTGACATCGCCTCCAGTGGGCTACCACATTTATGTTTACTTGCACGTGGTGAGCATGGACGAATCAATCAATCGACCCGCTCAACTGTTTCCCAGCGTGGCCCATAGGCCTACAGGCGCTAATGGCTCCTCCGCCCAACGCGATGGTAAAGTATTGACATATAGACTTTGTTACCACGTGGGCTCAAACTCCGGCCTCGCATGGGATGGGGGGAACCCCCTTGCCTTGACTCAAGGAACCTTGACCCATAAACAAACGGATGTGATTAACTAATCATCATGTCACTGGTGCCTCCAAGTAGAATTTTAAGGATCGGTAAAGAGCCAATCCTTCATCCTAGCCATAGGGTAAAATCCCTGCCCGGGTGAAAAGCTGATAAAAGGGATCTATCTCAAACCTTTTTGACATCTAGACGAGTCACCTAGAAAGAATGTGTCAGAGAATAGAGTAGGAGAATAGTAGTTTAGCGGCAAAAAAAAAAAAAGTTGGAGACCCAATGACAGATGGCAAATGTCTCGATGATGCTGAATCACATCTACAAGAACTTGAAGGTTGGGCGTGGAGTAGAATATGTTTAGAAAGAGGAAATGCAAAAAATGTGATGAAGCACTTAGTCACTACAAACACCAGTATGACTAATGTGTCAAATAGTCTATATAGGTCAGTGAATTTATACCATCTTTTATCTTATCTTATCTTATATAATACAGACGTTACTTCAAAAAAGAAGATGATTACGTCCTACGCGTCATGCATTTAGTCATGCATATTAACCAATGACTTAAATTCTGCCAAGTCACTGGTTTTTCTGGCTAGCTCAGGCAACCCATTCCATGCTCTAATAGCACTAGGGAAGAAGGAGTATTTGTACAAATTTGTCCTAGCATATGGGACGAGGAATGTGCCTTTATTTTTGTGTCTTTCAGAGTATTTTATTAAATTTTGTTTTTGTATTTGAAGATTATGGTTCAGTGTTTTATGTATAATTGCTACTTTACTTTTGAGTCTTCTGTCCTGAAGGCTTTCTAAATTTAGTGATTTTACTAATGGTGTTACCCTAGTCAAATGTGAATATTCGTTTGTTATGAATCTCACTGCTCTATTTTGTGTTTGTTCCAGTTTCTTAATGTTTTCTTGAGTTGAGGGGTCCCACACGGTGGATGCATATTCTATTATTGGCCTAACCAAGGTTAAATAACATTTTAGTTTTATGTTCTTATTTGATTTATAGAAATTTCTTTTAATAAACCCTAATGCTTTGTTGGATTTTTTTATAGTTTCATCAATATGTGGATTCCATGACAGTTTTTCATTTATTATAACACCTAGGTATTTTGAGTTTTTAGTCTGTGTTACTGGTTTGCCATGAATAAGATAAGTGGAATTAATTTGTTTAATTTTTTTTGTTACTCTTAACAACTGACATTTTTCTGGGTGGAAAGACATGCTCCAATTTGATTCCCATTTCTGTAATTCATCTAATTCTCTTTGTAAAATATCTGTGTCTTGTTTTGTTTTTATTGTTCTATATATTATGCAATCGTCTGCAAATAATCTGACTTTTGTTCCTGAACTAATGCAATTTGGTAAATCATTTATGTAAATTAAAAATAGTAGTGGACCCAAGACTGTTCCTTGAGGTACACCTGAGTTTACTGTTATTGGTGTTGATTTAGAGCCATTTATTATTACAGTTTGTTCTCTCCCTATCAGAAAATCTTTAATCCACTGATACAGTGGACCGTTAATGCCGAAATATTTTAATTTTTTAAGCAAACTATGGTGGTGAACTTTGTCAAAAGCCTTGGAAAAATCTAGTAAGATAGCATCTATTTGTTCACTATTATCTAAACCTTTTGAGAAATCATCAATTAGTCCTATTAGTTGTGTTTCACATGATCTATATTTCCTAAAGCCATGTTGGTATGGGGTGAGGACATTATGTTTGTCTAAGTGGTTTATGATGTTGCTACATATTATGTGTTCTAGTATTTTACATGTGATGCTGGTAAGTGATACTGGTCTGTAGTTTCCTGGATCAGATTTTTCTCCTTTTTTAAATAGGGGGGTGACATTAGCTTCTTTCCAGTCCTTTGGTACTCTGCCCTGGTTAAGCGATGCCTGAAAGAGTATTTTGAACACTGGGGCTAGCTCATTGCTTAGTTCTTTGAGTAATCTAGCTGGAATACCATCAGGTCCAGACGCTTTATTTGGTTTGATGTTGGCTAATAGTTTTTTAATTCCATTTTCTTGTACTACTAAATCTTCTATGTTGTCTACTTGGTTCAAATTAAGAAATATGTCTTTGTCTCCTGGGGCTGAGAATGCTGATGCAAAGTATTTGTTTAGGATGTTTGCTTTAGTTTCATTATCATTATGTATTATGTTATGTTCATCTTTTAATGGCGCTATGCCTGTTGTTTCCATTTTCTTAGACTTAATGTATGACCATAGGTTTTTGTTGTTATCTTTAGATATTACATTGTTTATGTATTCACTCTGCAGCTGTCTGCTTACTTTTTGGGTTAGGTGTTTAATTTTTATATACTTTTTGTAAACTCTTTCTGCCTTGGTTTCTTTAAATTTTCTATATAGGTTTTCCTTCTGTTTACAAAGCTTCTTTAGTCTATTATTAAACCAGCATTTATTTATTTTGTTTGATGTGTATTTAGTTGGTATATGATTTTCTATAATGCTTTTAAGATGGTTTTTAATGAAATTCCAGAGGTCATCGACTGGTTGGTTAATGTCTTTTTCTAATAAGAATGTTTGTTGAAAGTTTAATGCAGCTTGGTGTAGTTGTGTTAGGTTACATTTATTCCAGAGTAAGATTTTTCTTTTGGTTTTTGTATTGGCTACTGCTTTTATCTGACTGTGTATTTTTATGATCTCATGGTCTGATAGACCAGGGATAATATCATAATCAACTACTAATCCAGGTCTGTTGGTTAAGAAGAGATCTAATGTGTTGTTTAATCTAGTTGGCTTTTTAATGATTTGATCTAAACTTAGGTTGTGTAAAGTTTCTATGAAAAGCTCATTTATGTCCTTAAGGTTTTGGTGTTTATCTATGGTTAGTGTTTTCCAATTTATATCAGGTAGGTTGAAGTCACCCATAATCCAAAAAACTGCATTTTTATTTGTCTTTTTAAGTGTAGTAATCTGATTACATAGTTCCTGCATGTATTCTAAACTAGAATTTGGTGGTCTGTAAATGCTGCCTATTATAAGGCATGTTGAGGTGGTATTAATTTTACAAAATGTAGATTCTATGTTTTTTGAGTTAGGTAAGGTAATTTCTTCAGCTATAAGAGTGTTTTTTATTGCTAAAAGAACTCCTCCATGATTATCAGCCCTATCTTTTCTAAAAATTTCATAATTACTATTGAAAATTTCTGCATTATAAATTTCAGGATGTAGCCAAGTTTCTGTTCCTGCAATTATGTCTGGTTTCTCACATTCTAATAAAATTTCTAAGTCTGCTGTTTTGTTCCTAATACTTTGAAAATTTATTACTAAGGTTTTAAGGTATTTTGGCATTACTTCTTTAGGAGGTTTGTTTAGTGAGGCTGTTGTATTAATTTTAGTAGATTTAGGTTTAACAGGAGTGGATCTGGTTAGTGGTTGGTGAGTTGGTTTTGGGATGGTGTTTAAGATGTTGTATGGGTTAGAAGTGTCCGCATCAAAGGAATCATTGAAAACAATTTTCAGTTTGTTGAATGTTCTTTTGCTTGGTTATAAAGTTTCAATGTTGACAAAACTCGCTAGATCTAGAGAGACTGAATGTAAATAGATATAGATTCTAGATTTATTCACCGTTGCCATTACTTAGTCCTTGGTATTTTAGATCGATCTAGATGTATTTTGAATCACCAAAGCTAGATCTACACCTTTGACTAGATGAGGGCTAGTGAGTAATCAGTAATCTTCTTATCTTATATATAATACAGACGTTACTTCAAAAAAGAAGATGATTACGTCCTACGCGTCATGCATTTAGTCATGCATATTAACCAATGACTTAAATTCTGCCAAGTCACTGGTTGTCCTGGCTAGCTCAGGCAACCCATTCCATGCTCTAATAGCACTAGGGAAGAAGGAGTATTTGTACAAATGTGTCCTAGCATATGGGATGAGGAATGTGCCTTTATCTTTGTGTCTTTCAGAGTATTTTATTAAACTTTGTATTTGAAGATTATGGTTCAGTGTTTTATGTATAATTGCTACTTTACTTTTGAGTCTTCTGTCCTGAAGGCTTTCTAAATTTAGTGATTTTACTATAGGTGTTACTCTAGTCAAATGTGAATATTCATTTGTTATGAATCTCACTGCTCTATTTTGTGTCTGTTCCAGTATCTTAATGTTTTCTTGAGTTGAGGGGTCCCATATGGAGGATGCATATTCTATTATTGGCCTAACCAAGGTTAAATAACATTTTAGTTTTATGTTCTTATTTGATTTATAGAAATTTCTTTTAATAAATCCTAATGCTTTGTATGATTTTTTTATAGTTTCATCAATATGTGGATTCCATGACAGTTTTTCATTTATTATAACACCTAGGTATTTTGCGTTTTTAGTCTGTGTTACTGGTTTGCCATGAATAAGATAAGTGGAATTAATTTGTTTTAGTTTTTTTGTTACTCTTAACAACTGACATTTTTCTGGGTGGAAAGACATGCTCCAATTTGATTCCCATTTCTGTAATTCATCTAATTCTCTTTGTAAAATATCTGTGTCTTGTGTTGTTTTTATTGTTCTATATATTATGCAATCATCTGCAAATAATCTGACTTTTGTTCCTGAAGTAATGCTATTTGGTAAATCATTTATGTAAATTAGAAATAGTAGTGGACCCAAGACTGTTCCTTGAGGTACACCTGAGTTTACTGTTATCGGTGTTGATTTAGAGCCATTTATTATTACAGTTTGTTCTCTCCCTATCAGAAAATCTTTAATCCACTGATGCAGGGGACCATTAATGCCAAAATATTTTAATTTTTTAAGCAAACTATGGTGGTGAACTTTGTCAAAAGCCTTAGAAAAATCTAGTAAGATAGCATCTATTTGTTCACTATTATCTAAACCTTTAGAAAAATCATCAATTAGTCCTATTAGTTGTGTTTCACATGATCTATATTTCCTAAAGCCAATTCGGTATGGTGTGAGGACATTTTGTTTGTCTAAGTGGTTTATGATGTTGCTACATATTATGTGTTCTAGGATTTTACATGTGATGCTGGTAAGTGATACTGGTCTGTAGTTATGTCAGTCACAATACAACTTTAACTTAGTTACACTTAGTACAACACAACTGTCATAATCATTGATGATTGAATCAATGATAATGAATAATCATATAATGACAATCACGATGTCTATGATAGTAAATAGTATCATAAAGACAAAGTCTAAGTAAAGTTAGTAACTGTGATTATTAACTCGTGTAGATTCTTTAAAATTAAAAATAGTCTAGATCTAGAATATAGGCCTATATAGTTTATCATCTTGGTCTACAATTTAAAAGTTAAACTACCATACTTAACAATAAATTAAAACTTTTATATCTACACTCTAACTTTTGCATTGCTGATTACATTTTTATTGCTTAAGTCTAATTTATGGTCTTTTACTTAAAGGCTGTGGGCGTACCTTCCAAGAAAGAAAACAACAGTTTACTCACACTCCAAAAAGAGGATCTCGAGAAATATGTCAATGGCGAATCTCAGCTGCGCATGGAGAAAAAATAACACTCAATATAACAAATTTAGATATACCAACATCATTTAACTGTAGAAGTCACTATTTAGAAGTCAAAGATGGACATTACCTAAAGTCGCCACTTTTAGGTGAGAACATTTACTTCAATTTTAAAAATAAAATGTTACATCTAAAATCTGTCTTCCAGGCAATGCAATCAATACCTATGAACCTACTATTGAGTACTTATCTACAGAAATGAATGTCATAATCAAACTCTATATGAAAGAAGACTTGAGAGTCACATATCAACTCTTGAACAAAAATACTGCAGTTGTGAGCAATGAACATATCTATTTCAATATACCGGTGAAGAGCTTGTGCCTGGCCAGTCCTGTAGAAACAGAAATCAGCAAGTCTGGAACAATCGGATTGTTTCCTCTGCCTCCCTCAGGGGGAGAGCACCATGAGAAGGAATTTGGTGTGAACTGTGCAAAATAGAAACCAGTGTGACAATGGCCAGTCCTGCACAGTGCAAAAATAACTTGTTCAGTGCCGAGTAGCCTCCACCATTGGAAGGACTAGTCATGTCACCTCATCTGACTTGACAATTTAGGTGCTTTTTTGGGAACTTGTCCCCTAGCACTCAAACTATTTTTACATAGTATGTATTTCTTTGCTGAAGGTATCAATTCTGCTACAGTATTTTACATGAGATTGCCAATATCAGCTTTCGTAGATTTATTTCTTCTCTGTAACATGCTGGGGATTCTGTAGATATTATCTCTAGATCTAAATATCTTTAGAGATTCAAATAACCAAGATCTTTTCAATTCAAATACAGAACTTTAATTAAAAAGTAGGAATCACTATAATATACAGAATATAACTGCATCAAATGAATACTTTCTTTTAAAGCTTGTTAACAAATAGATTCAGATTAATACTAATCTCACAACTGGAGAAATATATATGACTAGACTGTACAAGTTTCAATTCCACACTTCTTAATACACAACCTATCTCTTAATACACAAACCTATCTCTATGAAATTTCCTCTACAACTCCTAAAAAATATGCGACTTGTCTACTTGAGTTACATCTCCAAACTAAAGCTCTAAATCCCGCTCTAACAAAGTCTACTTGAGTTACATCTCCAAACTAAAGCTCTAAATCCCGCTCTAACAAAGTCTACTTGAGTTACATCTCCAAACTAAAGCTCTAAATCCCGCTCTAACAAATCATTTCTTAACTCCTCCCCAAACACTTCCTCCAACCAATTCAATTATTCCCAGAGACCTCCAAGCTAACACGTGTTAGATGACGTCATGGGTTTTTCTATACACGTGGGTTTTTTCCTTACTCCCGCGTGTGGGTTTTTCCTTCAGCTGGGCTAAATTATTTTAAGTTTATTACTCTAGGTTACGTTTATTTAAACTGATATTTGACACATGGATATATATAGATCTAGTACTAGTATAAGTTGTTGTCAGTCTGTTTTCTTTGTAACCAATTTTGTAATCTTCTAAATCTAGGTTTAATTAAATTGTAATAAACATTATCTTCTGTGTATTTTTAAATAATTGTCAACACTGTAATGAGTACATGTATAGCAGAACATTAATTATTATTATTAATCTGTTCTTAAGATGATTGTATGAATAAAGTAGACTCTAAATGTTTTATGTTTTAGGACGGTTCTGTGGGAATCAGGTTCCAGATACTTTGATTTCATCAGGTCCACGTCTCTGGATAGAGTATCGAACTGAATATGGACAGGGACATGGCTTCTCAATAGCTTATGAAGGTTTTATTGTGTAAACTTGTTTATGTTGATGTTTACCCATTTATTTCATACGCCAGGACAAACTTGTACAAACGTTCCTTCTTCCCTAGTGCTATTAGAGCAAGGAATGTGTTGCCTGAATCAGCCAGAAAAAACAATGATTTGGTAGATTTTGAGATATTGATTAAAATGCATGACTAGATTGACACAGGGATACTGGTAGGATGTAATCATGTTCTCTTTAGAAGCAACATCTGTAATTTATAAGAAGATAATAAATACATTTCTGCTTATTTCAAATGCTTTTTTTTTCTTAAGCACATTGTTATAAGAAAATTAGACTTTTTTTTTCATCTAATGTAAAAACAAAATTGTTTGAATTTGTCAGGTTTGAACTTGCTTGTTTTTGTCTTCCAGATATTTAATTTGCAACTTCCAAAAACTTATTTATTTTGTGTTAAACTGATCTGTTGTGTTTCAAAATGCCTTGGTGTCCAGGTCAGCTTGTGTGTGTCTAATGTGTTATTGTGAAATGTTATGTCATTCTTGTTCAATAAAGCCTACAATCAAGACATGTCTTCCTGTAGTATTTTATTAGGTTGCTACATTTTGTTTTTGAATGAACATCTGTAACTTGTTAGAAAAGCATTTCCATTTTAAACATTTACTACAAATCTTTTATGTTGCTTTGAACAGCATTCTTCATTTTTAGTGAATTCATTTTAAAATCTAATTTTTCATTAGAAGAAAGTTTCCTCCGTTTTCAATTATTTTGTTAGCAATTCATTTTATGTCCTGAGAAATGATCTTTTCTCATGTGACTAAACAGGCCAATTTTTATTGTTAGCTAAACAAACACTAATTCACTAATGCAAAAAGTTTTGATTGAAACTTGTATAGGCTCATGCTGCCTGAAGTAGTATTGTGTGATTTCTTGGCAGTGGTAAATCTCTACCATTCATCAGAATTACTTCTTCTCTTGCTCTTTCATTTCTGCCCACAAAGTATTAATTCTTTTATGTCCAAATATATCTATATATATATATATATGAAGGAACATCTGAAACATGTAAAACATTTTACTAATGTATAAAATGATTTTTGTTTCTAAAGTTTATATTTTTTTGCCTTTTACAAACAGCGCTATGTGGTGGAGAAATCAAGAAAGAAGAAGGCATTATATCCAGCCCTAACTACCCAGACCACTATGTACCTGAAAGAGTTTGTGTCTGGCAAATTACTGTTCCTATAGAGTTTACTGTAGCCCTTAAGTTTCAGACATTTGATGCAAGTATTTCTTATAAATGTCTTCCATTAGTATCAAATTCTAGTTTGAAAAAAACAAATCTGGGAAAGAAATTGTATTTGAGCATTGGTATTGCAAATATGAAGTTTACAAGTAATTTAGGTTGAGATGCCATGTCTTAATTAATTGTAAAGAAAAGCATAAGCATGAATGCTCTACAGTGGACTCTAAAAGTTCTTTTGGCTTTTTTTTTTTGGTCCAAACTATCACTGAAGGAAAACTTTGCAATTGACCAGTAGGCCTTTTAATAGTAGACAAAAATGTGCAGTATTGTTACAAAGCTTTCACAGACAGAAAATAAAATTGAATTCCCAAAGTATTTCTCAAAGTAGATTTTTATATAACTTCTATACAAGATTAAACTACAAAATAAAAAAACATTGAGTTTTGTTGTTTTCTGGTGACAAAAAAAACTAAACATTTGTTTTGTAAGATCTTTTGTAAAAGAAAAGAATGCTTGCATTTTGTTGTTTAAAAAAAAAAAGGGGGAGTACATGCAGGTACAGTAGAGTTTTAAGAGTTGTCAATGTGGCCAGTACAACAACCATTATGATAGCTAACTCACTGTGACAGTTCTGAGATACACATATTACATGATAGCTAACTCACTGTGACAGTTCTGGGATACACACATTACATGATAGCTAACTCACTGTGACAGTTCTGGGATACACACATTACATGATAGCTAACTCACTGTGACAGTTCTGGGATACACATATTACATGATAGCTAACTCACTGTGACAGTTCTATGATACACACATTATGTTCAGGAACATTCTTAAATCCAGAGAATGTCTCTCAATTTTTACCTTGTCTGGAACCTTAACTTTTCATTTTGGTTTCTCTTCATTCTCTGTCAACATGTTTTAAAACAAATCTAATTCATTGATTGTGTATTGTATTTAGTGTGGCAATAGCCACCATGAGATTTATAGTGTAAAGTATACTTCATCTAAACCAGATTGAAAATCAGTTTAACTGTCAGATGGATTACCTTGAAATTAGAGATGGGCCATCAGAAACATCTCCATTGATTGGAAACTTCTGTGGTAATAAAATTCCAGAGGATATCCAAACAACTGGTCATCAGTTGTACCTCAAGTTTATCAGTGATGCATCAGT
The DNA here is from genome assembly GCA_036873155.1 of Biomphalaria sudanica. Lineage (NCBI taxonomy): Eukaryota > Metazoa > Mollusca > Gastropoda > Planorbidae > Biomphalaria > Biomphalaria sudanica. The sequence goes on from JAZGLO010003675.1 coordinate 115,163, forward strand.
TCAGAGATCTGGATTCTTTGCCATGTTTACCAAAGGTAAGCAAACAATTTGAACATCAAAATTTTGTCTCTACTTGATGTGAAGCAATAAACTTTTTAGCAACAATACTCTTTATGATAATGATGTGTAATATACATGTATATATGGTTTAATGTTGTAGTTTTTAATTTGTTTATATTGTACTGAATTTATTTTTATTAATCAATAGTCAGGTTAAAATGGACTACTATCTACAACAATAATATATGTTATACAGTAAAGTGTTTGATAGTGAGGGTGCTACTATCTACATTATTTTATTTTATACGATTGGTGTTTAATAGTGAAGGTATTTCAGATAAGGGATGATAGTTGAGATGATAATTAAGAGAGTATTGTAGGTATTACAGTGACAGAGAATGGTTGAGATATTACTGTGGAAGAAAGAGAGATTAGATAAATGATTTTAGTAATATCTGGTCATTCTTTTCAAAACGTGTTTTATTAATGAAATGATTTTGGTTCAATGCATTCATAGAGTATGATGAGTGTAGCTCAGATGAGCACGGCTGTGATCAAGTATGTGTAAACACCCTAGGAAGCTACACGTGTGCCTGTAGAGATGGCTACAAGCTACATGCTGATGGCAAGAGGTGTGAAGGTAGACAACTCTACCTAGCCGTAAATATGAACTATTCATTGGATAGTTATTAACAGATGCATCAAAGATAATATTTAAGTAGCTAGTGAACAGGACACACACCTCTGTTTAATTACCATCTTAACAAAAAAAAATCCCACACAACTCCCCCTTTGTAGACAATGCGCACACCCTTATGAAACTGTAAACCATATCCTTTTTAAATGCCCCTTCCTAATCCACCTTAGACAGACCCTACTACCACTAAAGCCCAACATAACCAACACCCTGTATGGAAGTGCTGAATAAAACAGCACACTATTTATTCCTTGGCAAAATCTGCAAAAGAGCTCACAGCTCAGCAGCAAAAAGCTGGCTAGAAGAAGAAGTAGTTAGTGATAAGATGTCAGAACTTCTGGAAGTTAAGCTTAATAACAATAATAATAATATTCTTTATTATCCATTAGGAAATTTGTCTTACAATTTGTGCATTACACCATGTGACCAAACAAAACACTGTAGAAAAAACAAAATATACATTCACACCAGACTCACTCATAATTTACATGCGAAAAGTTTATATCATTGTTTGCATTTTATTATAAAATGTTGAGCTTACACCAAGGCCAAGTAGCTTTAATAACTCCATGACACTTGGAGGAGGACAGTAGCATTAGTTATTTATTGTTCATGTCTTGAAATGTAACCTATTTGCTGGTGGAAGATATTCAACTTTCTTCTGCCTTATCACTTGAAATATATGAGTTTTGTGACAAAAAAGACAGGCACAAGTTGACCTTTTTGTCAGATATGTCTTCCCAAAGTCCAAAAGAAGAACTTCTAGCTAGGATTGCTACCGCTCTCTTGACAAACTTGAGGAGAAGATACAGCTTATGTTGTGCAAAAATACCTTGAAGACAATATAATCGATATAAATAAAATTGTTTTAATAACAACTGATGGAGCCAGAAGTATGAAAGGAAAAAAAAAGGGGCAAATACAATTGTTTGGTGCAAAATAAACCATGAAATTAAAGATGAATCTATTGACAGATTTGAGCAACTCAAAACAAACAAAATGATTGTAGCATTTATAACAAAAAAAAACTTCTAAACACATATAGTACCAAAATCCACATTGATCCATTAGGAATTGATACTGGATCTCTAGACATGCATAGATCTATTTAAAAAGTAAAGCTTTGTGGAGTGAAAGATTTACAGCGTTGAAAATCAGGTTGGAAGAGTTGAAGGTCCAGAAATGTATGTAACACAACAAAAGTGGACAGCTTTAAAAGAAATGCCCCGAGATTAGGCACTTATATTCGACGCATGGAATAGTCTTCCAAATGTCGAAATTCTGTAAATTGAAATTTTTGGCTCTTTGGACTTCAAAGGTTGCTGAACGCTGGTCTATAGGACAGATGATGTAAAGGTTTGTGGCCTACAGTTAATGAGGGTGTCATGTGGCCAGCACAACGACCAACCGCCTTTACTTTTCCCCAACTAATGTCAAGTACCCATTAGAGCTGGGTGGACTCAGAGGCCCCCAAAGATCCAGAAATTACAAATCTCAGTCTCCATCAGGATTCGAACCCAGGACCCACGGTTTAGAAGTCAAGTGCTTTACCGCTCAGCCACTGCACCTCCCACAATGTAGTTTAGTAAATTGATATTAGTAACTCTATAATCTTATTAGACTTCCCTCTGTAGAAGTCAGGAAAATATGCTTGATTTAGTAACACTATAAACAACACAATCTTCACAGCACATTTTTGTTTTTTTGTAATATGTTTATATTTTCTTGTATCAAAGTGCTTTACTGACCTCTCCAGATGCCTGTGGTGGCTACCTTGACTCAGAGAATGGTACTATCAGGTCACCTTCCTATCCTAAGCTGTATCCTTCAAACAAAAACTGTATATGGAAACTGGTGGCACCACCTGGACATAGAATTACAGTCAATTTTACTCATTTTGATTTGGAAGGTCATCTGGTCAGTAAGCTTTTGAATGTATTGATTGAAAACTAATGCCCAGACTTTAATCTCATAAACATTACTGACTAAGCTTATATGCTGTGACTAAGCTAATATGCTGTGACTAAGCTTGTATGCTGTGACTAAGCTTGTATGCTGTGACTAAGCTTGTATACTGTGACTAAGCTTATATGCTGTGACTAAGCTTGTATACTGTGACTAAGCTTATATGCTGTGACTAAGCTTGTATGCTGTGACTACGTTTATATGCTGTGACTACGCTTATATACTGTGCATTAAAAAAGTAGTAAATGATAGAACTCAAAGTAATGCTTGAAATAAAAAAGTAAACAAAATATTATTTTTAATATAGAATTAAAATTAGACCTTGGTTAACCCTATTATAACAGATGTGGTGACTATGAGCCTCAAGTTTGAATACTGATAAAAGTAAAGATTTGTAGATGAATTAAAGTATAATCCAAGTCCAGTCAGATCTTGTGAAGACTTTGCAAGTAATGAGAACAAATTTGTGTGGTTGGTCATTGTGCTGCACCATCTCTTTCATCATCAAATATGAGCATTTTCTGTGTACACAAATATGACTTTTATAAGATAATTACATTCAACTCATAAGTAGTTTAGGCCTAATTTGGCTTAGCCTGCATTACCTTTAAGCTCATTTTAGTCTGCATAACTTTTAAATTAGTTTTTTTTATGACACAACTAAAAGTTGTCCTACTGAAAAAGCGAGACTTCTTAAAATGTTTTTCTTATACATTTGAAAACAAAAAAAATTAACTGTTTAATAATTTGAAACTAGAATCAATATTGATCTTGACTTCTTGATTAGTTTCAGACATTCCTTAAGAAATGAACTTTATTACATCCTTACCTTCTGCAGAGGAAGGGGGTTTGAACCCAAGACCATTGTGATGATAATCCAGAGTGTATACCAAACAATTAACAGTCACTTTCAAGATTTATCTTTTTTAAAGCATTTTTCTGTTAACTATTCCATAAATGATTGTAGCCAAGCTGCCAGTTTGACTCTGTACGTATCAGCACTCCAGGAGACGAGGGTGATGCCAAAGTATTTGGTGTTTTCTGCGGTCACAAGTTCCCAGCACCCATCACATCAGATAACAACAGTCTAAAAATAGAATTCAATTCTGATAACTCTGTACAGAAAACTGGGTTCACTGCTGAGTATTATACAGGTACCATTTGTATTGACTTTTTTTATTTGTGAAAAGGAACAGAAATTAGAATTATATGGTTGTTACTACTTAGCATAGTGAACTAAATAAATTCCTCACTTTTAAGGAAGATCTCCAATTGTAGTGCTATTCCAAAGCTTTTTACAAAGTCTATAAATCTGTCTGTCTGGCACAATTTTTGTGCATGTTATTTTGCCCACTTTCCACTCTCGCATCTCAAGTTGAAACTTTGCACAATTGTTTATTGTTCCTAACAAAGTATGAACCAATCAAAAAATTAATTAATTTAGTTTGATATTGATTAAGGGAATTAATCTTACAGTACTGATAGATATGGCTATAACTACACTGTTCTTCCCCTCAGATATTTTTTTTTAAGATTTGTTTTTTATCTTGTATGTAACCTTACTCGTGTGTTGTAAGAAATGATAAAGAGACCAAGTCACAGAACAAAATGGAAAAGGACAAAACAATGTACTGTTGAAATCAGACCAGACAGTGGAGATTTAGTATATGTTACCAACTATTTCATTGACAAATTATATGTACAATAAGATTACATAATAAAATCCAACAAAGAAATTGAAATGGCATTAATAGTAAAAAAAAAATTTGAAAGAGAAAGACATTTGTCCAGATACAAACTAGTCCCAATGTGTTTTTCTTCAGACAAAGATGAGTGTAGTGTGAACAATGGTGGATGTCAACACATATGTAGGAATAACATAGGCAGCTTTGTTTGTGATTGTCCTGAAGGTTTGACATTGAATGATGATCTACGTTCTTGTAAGGAAGGTAAGACACTGCATTTGTCAGATTCTTTTGTTGGCTGAGCGGCAAAGCTATTGTTTTCTAAACTGAGGCATATCTGGTTCAAAACCTGATTTATTTCCTGTTAAAATAAAGTTCCCCTTTCAGACCTTGCCATCTTTAGGTCAGATGATGTAAAGATCATCTGTTTCTGTGGCCAAAGATTAACAAGAGTGTCATTTGGCCAGCACAACGACCAACTGCCTTTACTTTTCCCCAACTAATGTCAGGTACCCATTAGACCTGGAAGGTGACCAAAGATCCCGAAATTAAAAATCTTAGTCTTCACCAGGATTTGAACCTAGGACCCTGGTTTGGAAGCCAAGCACTTTACCCCTCAGCCACCACGCCTCCTGGTGAAGACTAGGATTTTAAATGTCAGGATTCTTAGAATGCCCCTGAGTTAGCCAAACTTTTTAGGTTTTCCGAGATTAGTTGGGGGAAAAAGTCATCTGCCCATAAAGATTGCAAGTGTTAAAAACTGGTACTTTACTTTTTTAATAATATTTTTACTTATTAGAAAAGAAATGTTATTGAGGAACAAATTATTTGAAGACTTTTGTTTTATTTGGTTGAAATATTATTATTTTTTTTTACACATTTTCAATTTCAACCTTAAAAGTTTTATAAAAGGTCATTTTTTTTTATTTGATAATAGTTCATATATAATTTTTAGCCTACACCTATTTCGTTATGGGGGTTCAGTTTGTTTGAAATCAAAGATAATGGCAACCATATATATTTGGTAAATTTTGTGCAAGTAATGTAATAGAAACTAATGTAATATATCAAATTGCAGAACTTTTTACTCTATTATTTCATTTTAAATATGCTTATGCCAATTTCCAAGTATTTAAATAAACTTAAAGAAAGATATTTAATTCCGCATCCTTTTCCTGACTTCATTAATATCCTGCTGATCTTTATCACTTGCCTGTAAAATAGATGCTATAAGACCTGAAATGTTTCAATCAGTTGTTTACTAATTGTCCCATATGCTGTTAATGAAATAGGGCTTTTGACATTCTATTTTAATCTGCAGAAGAATCCCCTTCTGTAAAGTATTTATCAATGTATTTTTTTTTTAGCTGGATGTCACCATGACATAAAAACTCATTATGGAGTGATCACAAGTCCTAATTACCCAGAATACTATCCCAGCAGAAGTGAATGTGTATGGCATTTCTCAACAGCTCCTGGCCATAGAATTAGACTCCAGTTTAGAGCTTTTGAAGTAGAAGCTCATCAGGTATTTAAGCTGTTCACCGTGACTAAACTTTACTACATAGTCTAGTCATTTTATTAAGTCAAAGCACACATTATTTAAGCTAAAAAATTTGGTAAAATTTCAGCATTAAGGGACAAATTGAATGAAATAGTTTGTCAAACCTAAATTTGACACAGAAACCATATAGTTGACACCAAATTATAAACATTATTCATATACAGAAGGATTCCAATGACTTCTATAAAATCCACATAACAAAAAGTTCATATCTGCCCAAGATGAGTTCTATTATTAGTAATCAAAATGAAGCATTTCTGTCAGTGTAAAAGAATTTTACTTCAGTTTTGTCTGTCTTCAGATTTCTATACCATATCACCAAATCTAGTTTTTTATGTTTGTCATGATTGGGGAACAAAATACACAATTCTGTATTCAGTGCCTAATTAATATCTATCAGTGCTATAAAACACTATGAATAATTAGTCTTGTGGTATTGTAATGTTTTCTCAATGCTAGAATCTAAATATTGCAGAATTTCTCTCATCTGCAATGTCTAAATGACATCAAACATTCAAAGCCTTTGATTGCCTAGAAAGCCACAAAAACTTTGGAGACTGCTACAAATGTATTGTTAAATTTCATAAGAATCTAACCACTTAGCGTTTCAATGTTTCAATGATTGTAAATTTAGCATATAAAGGTTAATCTATTCTTTCCACCACATTTCTAGTGCCATAATGATAAGTATTCTGTTAATCTATTATGACACCATGAAGTATAGGGTGCAAAAAGTTATTTGTTTCATCAAAAGAGTTTTGACTTAGCAACAGTAACGCATCTATTAAAAACAAGACTAGGATTTGAAGTGTAAGGTCATCAGTAAACACAGACTACTCTTGGCAGCTTTAGAGAGAGGTTGGCTTTAGATTCTGGAGTAGATATTGAACTTAGCAGCTTCTAGAGAGAGGTTGGCTTTAGTTTCTGGAGTAGAGATTTAACTTGGCACCTCTAGAGAGAGGTTGGCTTTAGTTTCTGGAGTAGATATTGAACTTAGCAGCTTCTAGAGAGAGGTTGGCTTTAGTTTCTGGAGTAGAGATTTAACTTAGCAGCATTGGACGGTTATCTTCCTTACGTATTCAACCTTTTATCCAACATTGTTCATCAGTGTCAAGTATTTTCTGCATTGTCTGCCTTTTGCCTGTGTTAACTGGTTTGGTTACTGTTCAGACTTATCTGTACAAGACACAGCTCAGAGGCACCTAACACTAGTTTATTTGTAGTTACACAGTACTAAGAAACATGTTGCTCTCAGATAAAATGTCTCAGCAACATAATTATAAAATCACTATCTTGGCAGCAACTAATAATTCCCATGAGAAACATGTATAGCATGAAGGATGGGATTGCCTGAATCAGCCACAGGAAAATTGACTTAGTAGAGTTTAAGTCTTCACATTAACACATGGATATACATTGGACTTAATTATTTTATTCTTTGAAGGAACATCTGTAATTTATATGATATGATTTTAAAGTGTTGAGTCAAAAGGGATTTGATTCATGGTGGCGTTTAGGACTTTTCATTTAAGATTATAAATTAGTTTATTGATAGAATAAGTCCAAATAAGTGTGTATTTTTATCTTCAGCAATGTACCTATGATTATGTTGGTATCTATGATGGAAACTCTAGCAGTGCTGCTAACATTGGCAGACTTTGTGGGCCTCGTATTCCCAAGCCAGTGACATCCAATAGTAATCATCTGTACATGACCTTGATTTCTGATGCTTCTGTCCAGAGGAAAGGTTTTGAAATTGAGTATGACACAGGTATGTCAAGGTCAGGGGCGGACTGGGTGTCAAAATCGGCCAGGGCATTTCTATAAAATTCGGCCCACTAATTCTCTATCATGTGATGGGCATCCATTTCTAGGTGTATCGGTCCTTTGATAATGTATCAGTATGCGTGCATACAGTGAACTCTATATCTTAATAAGCAATATAGCGTCTTTTTAAATCAGCAATTATGTAGGCCCTAAAAAGATGAAGCCTACTAGTAGCACTGTTTACATTCTACATTTTATTTTCGGAAAATGTGTTAGATTAAAATAGTATTACACTGCAATGTCTGTGAAAGATTTGTTTTTAAACACAACACTCAGAGGGCCTTTTATAAAAATAATAATAATAACATAATAAGAATATTATAAAACCTTTAAAAACTTGAAATGTGCCATAGTGACTTCGATCAGGCCATTTCGGTGGCCCTACCGGCCCATTTGGGTACCGGCCCACCGGGCATTTGCCCAAATGCCCATATAGCCAGTCCGCCCCTGGTCAAGGTGACATTGCATTCATCTGGTATTGAAATATTACGTCTAGTAGATTACTGAGTAAAATGTAACCCACTCAAGATCAGAGTTAGAAATTGTTTTATTACCAAGACTTCTTGTGCTCAGTCTGGCAAGTTGTTTTTATTTTCATTCTTGTACAGTTTGTGGAGGTCATCTGGAGGCTTCAGCATCTCCTCAAAAAATCTGGTCACATCCTCGCTTTGGAGACAATGTGTATGATAACAATCAGACATGTGAGTGGAAGATACATGCCAAAGAAGGCCAGACTATTGAGCTGCAATTTACATTCATGGACTTAGAAGAGGATTCTGACTGTGGGTTAGTCTAGATTAGAATGTTATTATATAGTTACTTTCAGGTCATCAGACTTAAGGGACAATCCTTTTGGTCCTAATAACTGGCTGGTCTGATTTCAGGAAATTGTTTTGTCTTACAAGACAGTTTTGTTATTTTAGGATTCAGTCTGACTAAGCAAATAGTCTGGTTTACTGTTAGTCTGACTAAGCAGCTAGTCTGGTTTACTGTTGGTCTGACTAAAATCGGTCACACATAAGAAAAATGTATTTTTGACTATGTGTATATTGTAAGTAACTAAAGCACCACCATGCACATAATGAACCTATTTATTAATAGCCCAAATGTTGTTCTCAACTTTTGAATCTCAAATTGCTGTGTGCCTAATAAACCTATTTGATTTTTTTTTTAATTCTGCAATTTTAACCCACAACTTGTACACCCCATTTTTGAGCCAAAATGAATGGTTTAAAATTCACTGTCTATAAAAATGTTTATTTCTGGAAGTGATTAGACTAGTTTTTATAATCTTGGGCGATTTTTTTTTATTAAGTTAAATAAAAAATTCCTTTCAAAAATAATTTTTAAAAAATTCCAATGGTTTGATTATGAGCAATAGATAATGCAATATTTCTTGATAAAGAAATGTGAATGTTTTATGGCTGGAAGAGAACTTTGGTCACAACACTCCCTATGACAATGGTCAAAAGGATAAAAGTTATACATTATGTTGCAGAAAGAATATTTGCAAACAGTTAATTAGTAATAATCTCATTGTTTTAACTATCTGTTTAGGTATGATAATGTAACCATCTATGATGGACTTCTAGATAATTCTCTACCACTTGGGACATTTTGTGGAACTGAGGTAACTTCCATTTATTGTCTCATTCAACTTGTACTTGTTCTCTTCATGGTCTCCTCTTTTTGTTTGTTCCCTAACATGTGCTCATTTTTCGTTCCCAGTTACCAACTCTGATATCATCCAGTTCTCAAAACATCCTAATATACTTTCATTCAGATGAAGCCATTGCTTGGAAAGGATTTTCTGCTACATTCAATGTTGTTAACAAAGCTTCAAAGCAAAAGATTCAGACAGATGATTCTTAACAATGAACAAATACTCTTTAATTAAACTAGTCTTTAAAAAAAAAATTTGTTGGTAAAATTATATGCAATAAATCTGCACCAGAAAGCTATTAATATTTGATAACCTGTATTTTTCTTTGTACTATTAGTGGATGTAAGTCATACGACTAATTATTATAATTAGATCCCTTCTAAAAGTTGAGGTTCCTGGGCAATGTTCATGTTTCTGTGGACATAAAATAATGATATGACTTGACAAGTATGGTCAGCCTTGTCCTAAGACAGCCCAGCCAGTGGCATAGAAATGAACTTTCTTTACTGAAGTAAACTCCAATAATTTTTGCACCAATGTTATTAAAAATGCTGATAATGTTTAATTAAGGCATCAGTGATCATGCTAAATGCACTTCTTAAACCTAGTAGTTTTATTATTCCACAGAAATGGTTTATCAGACAACTAAAGGAATTAGAAAACAAAATATACAATAATAAGAAAAACATTGAAGTTTAATAAATATTTTATTCAACAAAAAAATAGAACTGAATTCAGGATAAAACCAGTTATTGGCCTTAGATGAAATGTTTCTACAGTTGTATATGTCTCTTAATACATGAATCACATGATGTAGGCCTACCATTATTTAGCTAATGGTGATACCACTTTGGGCACACAAATGTCATATTAACAATGGTTTATAATGGTGCCAACATTTCTTGATTTGTAAGTATAATGTGTTCAAAGCATTCAATTCAAAATGGATCTACAGTTTAACTTGTGTGTATGTGTTCTGTTGTCTACCATACAAAAAATAGACTGAAACAAAATACAGACTTGTGTAAAACAAAGTGTATAAACATTTGCATTCAGCTTGAAAACAGCATCACAATTAGGAACAGAAATCATGCACTCAAAATGTAACACTGACTGGAACCTTTTTTTTTTTTTTTTTTTTCATTCACTTCAAAAAAAAGTTACTTTGCAAAATAAAGTAAACAATCCAAAGACATATTTACAGAACTAGTTTTCAGTTCAATCATCACATATGGAGTCATCCAATGAACATGAGAAAGGACTGGAATGAAGCGATTTTGTTGGTGAACCGAACTTAAACCAAAAAAAAACAAAAGTAAAGCCCAGGTTGTGTCAAATAAAAAGGATGACTCTCTCAACTCATTCATAAACAATAGCTCAAGAGATCTTGAGCACAGTAAACTTATCCAAACTAGAATCATTGTTCAATTGAAAACATTGGAGATTAAGAAGAATATGCAGTAAACAATCTAATCCTACATTTTATATACAAAAGACCCCCTTAAATAAAATAATGAAGCTTATGTTGATCTGCAAAGAAAAAAAAAAGGCATATGGCAGTGTAATGTACAGTTTTGGTGTCAAAATTTCTAAAAAAAACAAAAAAAACACTTAAAATTTAATTAGATACACATTATCACCACAGGTGAAAAAAAAACATTAAACCTGAAACGATTGAAATGACATGCTAAAACTTCAATTAAAAGTAGCAGGTTTATACATCACTAAAAATATTTCATGGACTAAGATGTTAAATATAATAACAGATGCATGTTTATGATTTGTTTCAAATACCATACAACAAGCTCACACTAACCCTGCAGCTGTATGGGGTAAAGAACTCTAGTTGATTCATTATACTAAAAATGATTATTTTTAACCAAAGATTTTTAGAAAAAACCTAAGACTACAATCAATTGAGGTGCATCATGTAACTTAAAGTTGTAAAAGCATCACAACATAACAATGGTCTACATATGTAGAAATACACACAAAAAAAACATTCGTTATTTCCCAATAGAAACTTTATTAAGACTGCCAAATTCAAGTTACTATAGAAAATAAAGCATCAAATATGGTCAACAATAAGTGTATTGAATTGATCAGTCAGTTCACTAGTATCCCTCCAACTTTCAACATGTCTACACATCACAAAGATATTACAACAGGTAATACCACATAGACAACTTTCCACTTGTACTCCTTCAGGATCAAATATTACAGAAACAATGCACTGCCAAACTGAGCTATGAGCCAGTTCTATGCAGGAAGATATGTACATCTAGAAGCCCAATGATGATAGTCTCACCAAAACCACTCACACAGTTTCACCACAGATATGTCCCATAGTAATATGAATACAAGAAAGAAAACAGTTAGTACTTGCATTATAAAGTTTCTCTTCTGTATCATTAGTAAAAATTGACAAGTTTGAATCATAAATTATTTCCTTGTTAAAAATAAATACATCACTGATAAGAGGCAATAAACAAAATTTAGAAGAAAAAATTTTTTGTTTAGAAGAGGGTTAGGCTTTTCTATCTAGACCATTTCTAAGTAGAACTATTTCAGAGAATACAGCTCAGCACATATACATGTATAATCTAATGTGATTTTAATGCCACCTACTTCCAAAAAATCCCTTCAAAACCAAAACTTTTTCATCTATTTGAACAATCTGTACACTAGAGAGAGCAATAGTAGAAAGGCACAAAGTTTTGTGCAGCAGAAATTGTCTAGGTTTTGTCTACATCAAATAACAATGGTAAGCTACCACTACAATTTTAGAGGTGGAGTTAATTAGAGCTACAAACGTTGTAGAGAAGTACAAATGCACACTAATGTACACTGTCCTGAAACAACCAGTTAGTCAATTTTCACAGTGGAATAGATTTTACGAACAAATATACTGGTTCCCAGGTAGCCAAACGTTCCTGTAAAAAAAAATAAAGTTTATAAGGTAACTGCTTAATGTTAACCATCATAAGGATACTAATATTGTACATAGAGCAATGTCATTACAGCAATGATGATTTCAAATTACTATATGAATGTTACGTTTACCAGTTACCCCCACCCCCATTCAAATATCAACAATTATATATCAATGCAAATTTTTGCCAGCTTCCATATTGTTACATTAAATAAATTTATATTTTAAAAAAATAATAAATTCATGCACAATGAAACATACTTTTGAAATTGAAACTGCTATTCTATAAAATGTTAGTCTCAAGTAATGCAATGACAAATTCATTCACAATGAAACATACTTTTGAAATTGAAACTGCTATTCTATAAAATGTTAGTCTCAAGTAATGCAATGACCACAACTTACCACACATTACTCCTAGGGCTAAACTAAAAAGAGCCATGTAGCCAAAATAGAAGCTTGTCTGGAATAACCCATACATTCTAGAAAAAAAAAAAAAACAACATGCTTTACTATAATATTTCTGTATTAAGTATTCATAAAAACAGTATCTAACAGAGCAAGAATTGAGATTGTATTCATAGTTTGCCTTGCAGGTTTCAGAGTTAATATTAACATGATGGCTGAGTGGTAAAGCCCTTGAGTGGGTTTTGGGATTTTTGGATTTTTAACACTGATATACCACTAAGACCACCCAACTCTTGTCAAAATTTGAGGAAGGTAAAGACGGTTGGTTGTTGCACTTGCCACATGACCATTCTCCCAATTAACATCAGCCATTGAAACAGTTAACCTTTAGCTTATCTGCTCTAGTGATCACAAGGTCTGAAAGGGGTACTTTAATTTTAACAATTAACCTCGCTAACTCAACACTAAACTTCTTAAATAAGCTGTCTAGTTAAGAAAACCTCAACCTAAAACCAACTTTGTACTTACTTTGTCTTAAAAAAGAAATAGTAAAATGAATAAATGTACACATAGCCAGATGTTGATGCAGCAGCCATAAAGCTAGTCCATTGCCTGGGAAAGTCAATAGCAATCAATCAAAGAAAGCTACCATTAATACATTACTGCAAATTTAGCAACTAAAATAAACAATGAGATTGGCATCATTATTAATCATAATAGGAATTTCTTTTTTAGCAGCTAACATTTCTTTTGAAAGACGCGCTGAACTAATTCAATGATGTAAGAGACGCCATTCAACATAACAAAGTCAAACATTTCATCTAAACTCTAAGTCAAACATTTCATCTAAACAAAGTTCACTTGACTCACCAGCGGTAGTCCTCAGCATTGAGTAGGAAATAGGTACACACAATGGTGACACAGACTGTGACAACAGTTAGAATGAGGAAGACCAGCAACATGAAGCCGTACACATAATAAATTTTGTAGGCCCAGAAAGAGGTAAAGATGAAATACATTTCAATGAAAATAGATCCAAATGGCAGAACACCTCCCAGAACTGTAATGATTGCTGGCTCCATGAACCTGTCAAGAATAAAACAGAAGACTTAAAAAAGAAAAAAATTGAATACTGTCAATATTGCTTTAGAAAACTGTGTTCCAAAGCCACTCAGCAGGTCTCCTGTAAACAGTTGTAAGAAACTAGTATGTGGGGGGTAATTCTTAGTTACAAGTAACATAACAATAATAATTGATTTTGTTGGTCTTAATCTTTTTAGACTTAAATTGTGATTGACTTTGAACTCTATTTTTTTTTTAAATCAATACCACATTATTAGTCATCACCCACTCCTCTTCATAATTTTCTGGGTTGCATGATTTATTCCCGACACATAATATTTCTGCAATAAATCACTGTAAATTGTCAATGTAGTCAATTTTGTGATAGTTCATACATGATGTCTTAATTTTATAAACAAACATTAATTCATTGATGCAATTCTGAAGTTTTTTTATTCTCTCCTTCATTTACTGTGAATTAAATACTATGTTTAAACAGGATTTGTGGGTATACTTTTCAAAAATATAAAGATTGCATTGACTGACACATCTATGATTAGAAAAATAAATAACCAAAAAACTGTTGTCTCTTTAATGTCTAATATTTTATATTTAATTCAGTTTCATTTATAAAAAGATCAACACAAAAGTGTATTAATGTATTTATATTGGGCATTGACATTCCTTGACTATTCAGATGCTTCTGGTGCATTGTGGATATTAGAGTTCATTGACTTCAAAACTACAAATACTGATCATTAAAGAAAAGACCAAATTTGTAGAGAGACAACTAGAGTCAGCCAAACTTGAAATGATGACAGAGGCTAAAAGTGAACATGTAACATAGGCAGCATATTGTGTGAGTGAACACATAGCATTTCATGATGAGGCTTAAACAATTGCAGAGACATTAAGTCATGGGCCAAAGACAGTGTCATGTTTACAGCTTGCTATAAAACAATGCACTGCAACAATTACTAATACTAATTAACACATTCCAGAGCTTTCTAAAAGCACAGAGAGTTTATTATACATTTTAAACACATTTTTGAAAAACATTAGTAGTTTTTAAACATTACATATATAAGTTATTTGAGTAATTACCGGTATTTTTTATATCCCGTAATCCGCTAACAAAACTTATGTCATGTGAACTATAACAAGTCCATATATTAATGTGACTTATTTACTGCATGTGTGTTTGTGTTTCACATCATTTTATTTAATAAGCATTTTAGCTTGTGTATGTCTGTTTATTAAAAGGCACATTTTTATTTTCAAAATTTTTTGTTTAAGGTATGACACTAAGTTACAAAAAAAAAAAAAAATGAAATGATGTCAAGAGGAGTGCTAGAAACAGATTATTGTCTTACCCATGAGAGAGGGAAGGGGTGGAGGAAAGAGTATATACAAGGAGTGAAATGCCCACAGAAGAGAAGGGGCAAGATAGGTGTCATAGGTAATGACCAATCTGAAGGATATGATCGCCAGACGCATGACGCCAACGACTAATGCTTGGTGCTGGTTTTGTCTTCATTTGTTTGACTTCATGTCAAGGAGAGATGTGTCACCTAAATCACCCCTAACCCTAACCAAATTTCTCAAACTATATCTTTTAAGATTATCTTAGCTTGTTTGGATATTAAACTAATGTCAATTCTTTTTTTTTTAAATGTCTTTTGGAAAGAAATCAAAGAATGTCATCCAGTGCACTTAGCAGGACTCACATAGAATTATAGGGGAGGGGATAGCATGCCATTACCATTCACTGGACAGTGTTGGAATTCATACTATACATACAATATTATAGTAGAGTGAAATAAACACATAAAAGATACATGCTTATTAAATTATTATCAAATTATATCTCGCGCCAAAACCAGAGATGCCTACATGCCAAAATGGAAATGCGTATTCCTAAACCTGGAAATGTGTATTTAGAGGGGAAAATGTGTATTTTCCTAAACATAACGAAATATACTCAGGAAAGACTAAACATCATTCATACACGAAATGCAGCAAACCTAAAGTTGGTCATTTCATCCTTGGTCCCTTCATCCCCAATTAAATATGTTTTCTTATTCATTGTTTAATTGTGCTGTTAAGGCTTTGACTTTAAGCCCTCACTCATTTCATCTAATATATGAATAGGATTTTTTACAAGTTATAGTGTTTCCCCTTCAACTTAACATTCTTGATGAGAAATCTTATAATATATTGTAAATCTGGGTGTGTACTTAGCTATAGCGCTTGTATTGGACGTGGGGGATATATTAATACTAAATTTTTTTATCGTTTTTAATGGCATTTAATTTTATTGTTATCTAATGCATTACACTTTTTGTCATGGAAATAAAAATGAATATATTAAATATTGCTTATTTCACAATTTTTACAATTACTATTTGTTAGATAAAATGATCAGATGATAAAATGACCAGGGGATGAAATGACCGGGGACCCCTAAATTAACACAGCATAAAGTTATATAAGACATTTTGTTCTTCTTTCTTCTTCTACTTCTAGACAGCTTTAGTGCTGCTGAGCTGTCAGCTCTTTTGCAGACTGTGCCAAGGAAAAATAGTGGGCTGTTCTCTTCAGTTGTTCAGCACTGCGTACAGGGTGTTGGTTATGTTGGGCTGGAGTGATAGTAGAGTCTGCGTATGGTGGATTAGGAAGGGGCATTCAAAAAGGATATGGTTTACGGTTTCATCTAATTTTATAAACCGTATCGAGACACTGGAAATTTTTTTATCATATTTAGAAAGAATTCAGATTTTCTTCTTTCAGATCATTCTTGGCAGAGTTAGCGATGAAAGTTTTGGCATCCTCCACAATCACTAATAAACATTTTACATTTTAAAGATTTTTCTCAGGCAGATAATTCTAAAGGTCATAGAACTTGTTTCTAATATAAAATTGGGCTATTGAGACTGCTGAATAGCCGTTGTAAGATAAAGCTATTTATTCTGGTTTTTGATGCTTTAAGTTGTTTTATAAAGCTTTTCTTTTGCAAACACACTCATCCTTGAATGACCCTATTAATGTAATGGAACCTAGCTAGTCGCTAGTGTCTATAACAGAAGCTTTAGATCTGCCACTGAAGATACGTTCTGAAAGTCAGGGAACATCACTTTTATTCCCTTTATCAAGCTAAGAGAGAGATTACCCTATAAACAAAGCCCTATCGAAACCATTCTGGCGCGGTGTGGGGTAATAAGGTTTCATTGGGTAGATTGCCCTACTTACACTCGCCCTAATAAAAACGTTAACGGATCGGTGTGGGATTTTAGTTATTGGGCCGTTAACGTCTTTCCGCTTTCGTGCCGGTGTGGGATTTCCCCAATCACCCCAGAACCAACATGATGGAATCTTCATTATAAAATAAAAGACAATATTATGATGTTTAAAAATTTAGTATTAATTGTCTTAAAGCTAAATTTTGCTTTGAATCCTTTTTGTAAGTAATATTAAGATTTAAAAAAATAATTAATTAGGGTTCTATTGGGAAATCCCTAAATGGAATAGTGAAGTTTTACCCGTATGGGCCCAATGCAAACTTTTCGTAATCAAATAGTGTATATGTGTGTCTGATTTTTTAATGTGCACACTTAAAAAATATATCTATATCTAGTAATATTTAATCGCACATAGAATCTAAAGGAGAACATATTCGTTTGTTGTTTTTTTATTTTGTTTTTTTTTTAGATTTAGATTTTTAAAAAAAAAGTTTTATACATTTTTTTCGACCAATGAAAAAGAAGCTTTTATTTCTTTTAAGCTCACGATATTCGGCACAAACTGGATTATTCAGTCTTCAGAATGTACACACGTGGATCAAATTAGAGCTAGCTAGATCTAGATCTGTTTAGTTATTAGTTATACTACAAGTTATAGAGCTATAGATCTAGGTCTAGTCAATCTACACTTTCATTAATTTAATAGATCTATTATATGAGCTGTACTTCTTGATATCATATGTTCTTCAACTCATGCTAGCACTGGCAGCAGCCATGGAATGGTCGTAACTTTTAAATTAAAGTCTTAAACCAATCACAGGTATAGAGGACGAATCTCTAACACTACTAACAGATCTAATCTAGATAGTAGATTAGGTCTAGACTTAGAATAGATATCTAGATAATCTAGAATGCTACGAATCTAGAGATAGATCTAGATTCTAGATCTGGCTAGATCTCTCTCTACTAGTTTTATTATAATATAGATTATAGGCTACTAGATGATAGATCTAGATCTACTACGATATAATATATAGATTATATAGATAATATATAGATATATTATATCTAGACTTGAGACCTATTAAATCTAGATCTAGATGACTTAACTTAAACTTAAGTGATTAACATGCATGCGTTATGACTAGATTTACCATTTAGAATAGATTCTAGATCTAGAATCTACCATGAAATGCATCTGCAGCATAGAATTAGATTTAGTTATGGACTTGCTTGATCTTAAATTTTATCTAAATCTACTACCTTTTAGGGCAGAATATTAGATCTATATGCCTATCTAGTCATGTAACCGTAAACTATTACTTAGACTTAGGACTTTGGTATATTAATATAATAATTATTATACTAAAATAGATTTTAGTTCTATTCTAATTCAAATATTTTGAGGTTAAAAAAAATTGACCTAGACCTATAATGTAAGATATACTAAGACTTAGTAAACTTAGATCTAATAAAAGAAAGTCTAGAATAGTCTAGAGTCTAGATTCTAAATCTAGAATAGATGTTCTCAAAAGTTATTAGAAAATTTAGTAGATATAGAATAATATTTAATATATTGTTAATATAGACTAATCTTTTATTTTTTCATACTATAGGCGATAGGTCATTTAGATTAAATAATTCTAGATCTAGTTATAGTCATAGACCTATAGACTTATAATCTTATAATATAGATATTTACTTTGTAGAGACTAATGTACAATAATAGGCCTACACTCCAGATCTTGACAATCTAGTCTAGAGTTTAGACTTCGATTGTTTAAATTTACACAAATAAATAAAATCAAACGTTTATTTTGGTTTTAAAATCAGATATTGAGATATGTATATAGTATATCTATATAATCATTATAATAGACTAACGGCTAACCCTATAGCTGCTATAGCCTATAGCCCTATATTGACATTGTTTTTGTTTTTTTTAATGTTCCTTCAGAGTTGAAGATATCTACTTGGCAGTCTAAACCTCAAAGGAGCTTAGGGAAGGGATGGCAGTTGCGAGGTATGAACCAGACGACCATGCAGAGACCATCGAGGCGACCAAACAGTCCATCGTGCATACCACATAACCAGGTCCAGGTAGCGTTAGATCTTTATTCACCAATACTCAATACATGTTAGATTTTATTTTTTTTAAATTTTAAAGACTCTAGGCTCTAGGTAATAGAATTAAATAGATCTATACAGATCTAGAAATTCTAGATCTATAAACTAGACATAGATCTAGATTATCATATTTAGATCTAGCTAGAATATCTAGAGGTCTTAATACTAATTATTATATTATACATTTTTCTACAATTTGATCTAGGATTCATTCTATAGGCTTAGGCTTTTTAAAATTTCATTGTGTGGATACTGTTAAAGAAAAAATACAGTCTCATCATTAGGCTATAGCAACAGTTTTTTTTATATACCATAAGCATTTCAGGATTTGTCTTTATTGTAATTTTATTTTGTTTGTATTTTTTTTTTTAGAATGTCAGTTTTCTTTAAGGGCAGCTGACAATAAGAATGGTCTATGAATGCACTACAGATGCTGTTCAATATCTTTTCATGAGGGAGCCTGCTCAAAAAGGTACGAAGAATAAATTTTTCTCTAAGATAGCTGATCAGTGACCCCCCCCAAACAAATGAAAATGTTAATGAGATCAAATCAATTAAATTTAAAAAATGTAAAATAAATGTTAATCTTATGAAACAATGGTCGAGACCAATATCTTCAGCTTTGTGTCATTTCACTGAGATTAAAGTTCATTATTAATTTGCATAAAAAATTATAATGAACATTTATACAATGAAAATAGGGCCTACATAGAATTGTTTTTGACCTAATGTCATTATATAGCAACAATCCTTCTTGTATACCATACCTTAAACATTTTTGGTTTTGCCTCTATTGTAATATTATTTTTGTTTGCATTCTTTAAACATTTTTTAGGTTTTTATTTATTTTTTTTAACAGATCGCCACATTTTTCTTTAGGGGAAGTTGACATTAAACTTTTAGGTTAATAATAACCTATGCATGCAGTACAGATGCTGTTCATAATCTTTTTAAAAGCAAGCCTGCTCAAGAAGGTAAGAAGAATTAAATTTTGCTTTTAGATTACTGATAAGCAATCTGAAAGAAAATTGTTAATGGGATGGAATTGATTAAATGTAAATAAAGAAATGCTATCCTAATTTTGAAATATGCTGGTTGTGGGTTTTTTTTTTGTTATGTTTTTTTAAGTTTCACTGTGATCATTGTTTATTTTAATTCTAGAATAACTTTTCAGCCAACTTATTTTTTAAATTACCATCGAACTCTAATTACAACAGAATATAGTTGTATTAGTAAGAGCCTGTGATAAAGTTAATATAAATAAATTGGACAAAATATAATATTGAATGAATTGAAGCCTAGCTAGATCTAGTCTGCCATTGCACTTTTAGCATTGCCACATTTGCTGACACCAATTCATAACATTTAATTTAAGGAGAAGATTGAACTCCAAATTTTGAAATACCATTAATTTTAGTGTTGCTTAATTTGCTTTAGAAGCAACCTAATTTTTTAGCACCATTTATCATCAAGGGCTGGAAATATAACCGTTAAATAGTATGTCCACATAGATAAATGTAAGGTCTTCTGATGTTTAATTGTTAGATTTTTTTTTATTATGAATACAGCTTGAAGGTAGTTTTGTTACATGACTACAATATTTTTTTGTTTGTTTGTTTGTTCCAGCTGCTGTATGGAAGTCAAAATATGAATTATTGCCACCAGTCTTGAAGTCAGCTTGTAAAGAATGCTAAGAATGAAAATGCTGTCTTGATATCTTGTTTGTGCTGTTATATTTGTCTTTTGTGTTGGTTAATTATTCCATGAATAAAAAATAAAAAAAAGTTAATTGTGTAAGTTTGATTTAAGAATGAATGATCAGAGCATGTACCGTATTTTTCGCCGTATAAGACGCACTTTTTCTTCTCCAAAACTGGGGGGGGGAGGGAGTTGGTGCGTCTTATACGGCAAATACACATTTTACATGCATTAAAACTGCCCCCAACTTTGTGTGGCGCTTACTCGCAGTCCTTTCCTTATGCAGTGTGTGCTGCGGGCTGGATTTGGGGCACGTACTGCGGGCTGTGGTGACTTCTGTGACCCTCCCTGCACGGCCAGGCTGTGGGTGTTCGGGCTTCCCTCTCCCTCCTATAGCGCGCCATGCCCCCCTCCCGACAGTCTAACCATGTGCTGCACGGGCATCATGCTGAGCTTACTGCCGGTACACACCGCCCTCCCTACGTCATAATGTACCGCCTGGGTAGATCACAGACGTGTATGGTGTATGTGAGAAAGTGATCAGGCGGACCAACTAGTACAGTATTTGGTTCAGAATCTTTTTTTTCTAGATTTTCCTCCTTTAAAATTGGGTGCGTCTTATATGCCGGAGCGTCTTATACGGCAAAAAAATATGGTAAGTCTTGTATTGTTTGCTAGTGTTCAAACCCAAAAATGTAATATAACATGTCCATTACTTTATAAATATGTTGACATTATAGCTAAATGTATATAGAGATCATGCACTGATTCAATTATTCATTATAATTTCCAAACAATTATGTCAAATAATTCTATTGCTAGATCTAAATCAACAGTGTGAAAGTAGACAGACCTATGTAAAAGGTTAAAAATCTCATACTAAGCCATAGAGCTGCATCTGAACAAATAGGGCATTATAAACAAAAAATCACTATTGAATTTGTTTTAAACTACAGTATTGAAAAACATTAAAGATTATCCCTAATTAAGCCATTATAAAATTTAATGACTGAACCATCAGACAGAATTTGCATGATAATACCTAATTGAGCCCTAATAAATATTTCAGTTACTAAACCATTGGGGCCAGCATTGGACCGATAATGGCACAATAAGGGTTATCCCTAATTGAACCCCAATGAAAATCTCAGTTACTAAACCATTGGGGCTAGTATGGGATTGATTATGGCGCGATTATGGAAATCCCCAATGAATCCGGAAGTGGGTTTACCCATTCTGGGCCGATATTGGCACGATTAGGGTTGCCCGTATTGGTCCCTAATGGGAACCTAATGACGCCAATGTGCAAACGGTACCCGCGCCCATTAGGGCGCCATTCTGGCTATTTAGGGCAAATTAAAACTGATACTGGGTCGTAATGGGCATGTTTATAGGGTAAGCTCAACCAATATTTCTTCTATTAAAACCTCTGCCCTTCTCACTTTCATCTTAAAGAACTCTCCTGCGTTTGGTGGTTTACAAAAAAATCGAAAATCCAAGCAGCTATAGGCAGCTTCATTAACAGTTGATTGGTTTTTAATGTGTATAGATGATAGGGCTATTTTAACAATCCCACAGAATTGTAGGCTCTATCGTAAATGTGAAATACTAGATCTAGACCTTCACAAACTTAGAACAGCCCATTTTTTTTAATTTAGATTCCATAAAGGATAAGAAAGGAGATCCATAAATTTCTTGATAACAAGACATAAATTGCAGCTTTTGAGTAGCTTGTTACAGATATCTAGAGCCTTGAGCTACTATCTAGACCTATTCAATAATCTAAATCAGCAATTAGATGTAGGCCTACTGTGATCTAGATTAGTTGACTAAGTCTAGTACACACCTGGTCACATCTAGATCTAGATCTAGACTAGAATTAGATCTAGATATATAAGTTTAGAATAATTTAATTCTAAATGTAGATTTACGAAAATCTATTATGGATCTAGGCCATATAGGCCCTATCATCTCGGTGCATGGCATTGTAGGATCTCCAGTCTAGATGAATTAGAACTAATTGATGAATTAATTCCCAATCAGGTTGAAGACTTCATGTAAACTGACACATTGAAAAGAACTCCGCTTTATTTATATCAGTAAGATCTAGATGAAGTAAAATTTAAATGTGTTCACGCGACAGCATGCACGAAAAATAAAGTGATACTAGATCTGTCTTGTGGTAGATCTAATAAGAATAGTCCATTTCCAGGCATTGACGCACTGATTACTATTAGAAAGAATTTTTTTTGTAATAATTTTCTTTTTGCTTCAGTGGGAAATGCGTATTTTCAGATGACAAACTGTACTCGTGTATTTTCGTGTCAATTTGTGTACAAAATACACAAGATGCGTACTAGTAGGCAACTCTGCAAAACGTCCCCTGTGCCAAAACGTCATGTACCGTCCAAATATATTGATGTACAGAATAAATCTCTCATATAAAGAAATTTTAAAAACCTCAGAATAAGAACAGTCAAGACAATAAGCTTGCCTACCATTTCTTCTCAGGAATTGGTCTTGGCACAGCATTAATACGACAAGGGTAATCAGGCTGTCCAGACAAGTTTCTACCCAACACTGTACCAACCAGAGTCAGGGGTAGAATCACAAAGATGCAGATGCAAGTAACTGCAACCTGAAATGTAGTATAGCAGTTTGAACGACATTTTCCTAGCAAAAAAGATGTTTCTCATAGATAATACTTGACTAATTAAGAATAACCTAGAAAATTATGATACATATGCTTTTTTAGGAGCACCAAATCTTGAAAAATAAATAATCAAGACATAATTGTAATTAGCCCAAGGAACCATTAAAAACTGTACCATGGTAACAAATGGAATGGCTCGTGAAGCATGATAGTAAATGGCAATAAAATTGATGAAGAAAGCTGTCCCACAGACTGCTGCTGGCATCATGAAAGCACTGACCACCATTTGTTTGATCCACAGCTTACCTGAAAAACAGTGAACACATAATAATTTACATTTATTTACCGATTTTATTCAATACACATGTCAGTTATATTGGATAAGTAAAAACACATTACAATTAAAAGATCAAATGTATTGCTTTTTCACAAATGAAAAGCATTCCTATAATGAGAAGGTTCAGCATATCAAAGTTGAAATTATATTCACCATGACTGCAAGTTACATCCTAACACTTTAAATTTACATTTTAAATTTTATTAGTTACTAATCTTCAATAGTTTTTTTTACTGAAATTACCTCCCATCCTGGCATACAAGCTGCCACCAAAATATCCATTGACTGGGGAAGTTGCAGCATACACAAAAATGGCTGTACTCAATAATGATCCACGTCTGTAACAGATATTTAAGAGCTCTAAGAATTTCAGAATTAGTTTACATTTTTTTAAAATATATTTCAAGTGCTTATTGCTAAAATTTTTCAGAGTTGTAAATCTCAACAAAGTAAAACTTTGTACAAAATAAAATCTGAGCTAATAATGTTTAAATATACCAGTACAAAACTATTCAATTATTTTTCTGTTCTTTTTAACGGATGTGAGCTGAAAAAAAGCAAATAAAATAGAAAAAAAAAGCTTATATTAAGTGAAATAACATAAATTATTTTGAATCAATACATTTTTTTTTACAGATTTAGACTAATAATGATAATTCTGTGTGATTGGATATATTTTTATCCATTGTTTTTGTTTTTTCATGCTTATAGCATGCTCAGTGCACTTAAGTCCAATCACTTTAGTGGACTATCTTGGGGAAAGTGGTTTCTAGGCAAAGGTTTCAGTGCTGCTTTTAAAGAGCTTTTTTTTTTTAAATGCTAATTCGAACTTTAAGGTCTCAAGGCTCTACAATGGAAGTTAGACACATTAGCCACTGAACCTTTCAAGTACTTATAAAAAATTGTTCAAAGTTTCAGCTTGATGTGTACAAAATTCCAACCAGACAGAATGAGTGAGTTGATAGAAAACAACATGGAGGACTTACTCTGTGTAGAGTTCTCCAATTATAGTAAACAGAATGACACAAAGTGTAACCACAGCAATGTGATAACCTGTTCCTATAAGTGCTGAGAATAAAAGGGAATGAGAAGCTGGTCGAAACACATCCCCATGGACTTGCTTCCACCCATATTCATCTCCAAGATCTTTTTCCTGGTTGGAAAATAAAGGTAGCCACATATGACTAACAAACAAAAATACAAACTTAAGTTTATAAAAAGAAATGAATGAAAGGCTCACCATATCATCCAAGTCTTCTTCTTTGCTGTAACGAGCATAATCTTTACGTAATGTACGCATTAAGATCATACTAACAAGGCCAACAAGGAAAATAACCATCATAAATGAGTTGAAAATACTGAACCAATGAATCTGAAATAAAAATGTAGCTCAGCATTGTTTCTGTTTATTATCTACTAAGTAAATATAGTTTTTCTAAATGTGCACGGAGCATTCTGTAAAAAGTTCCAACTATTACTGGGGTAAACATTTGAAAATTAACAATGGTGTCTTTCAGTCAGCATTATAATCAGCTCCCTTTATTGTCTATAACATGAATCAAATATCTTGTGCTTGGTAGACATTTGCTCAAATCACTAGAACCCAGATCAATGACTATTATTTCAACCCTAACATCTCCCCCCCCCATACAAATTGGAAATTAAAAAATCACTTGATCATTCTGCAGCCAGACACCAGCATTTAAATGTTCTCCTATGTTAAGTATTTAAAACTTAGTTGAAATATGCTGTCCATTTCTGACAAGACTGTCATGGCAAAAAGAATTCTGTAGCCATTCAATAACTAATTTATCTTGGAAAATTTACCCTATGTTGAAAGAAGTTGGGATCCAGGTATTTATCAAATCTGTCCTCAAATTTCACAGTGGATGGCTGCCATTTCACCTGAAGTTAAATAATTTTCACTTTTATAAAACACTGAGAAAAATATTTAAATCTTGCATTTATTATTTCATGAAAAATTTTGAACAAATTAATGTTAAATATAATGTACATTTTCAGATCACCTGATTGTTGGTAACCTTCCATGGACATATTTTAATTACAACTCTGCTAGATGGCTCTAAAGCCCATTGAAGTTAAAGTGTCTAGTTGTGGTATAAATATGGAACTTGTAAAAAAAACTTTTTAGTGTGGACTGCAAATGTCAAGTCTAGCTGTCATATAGATTGTGCTATTTATGCAGATCCCCACCCCCACCATACAGTTTAGATCTCAGTCCAAATATTCTACCAAACGATCTACCAAAGCTCCCAATTTTTTTAACCAAATATAGAGATAGAAATCTGAAGATTTTGATCAAAGCTAAATTATTAGTAAGTAATTGTAAAAGAGTAATAGGTTAGAGCTAGCCCAAGTCACCTTTCATTAATTATGTTAAAATCAGAAGAGACTATTTTGATAATAAATTTAGTGGAGCCACTGAAACCCTTCATGGCAAGAAGAAATAACTAATAGTGGACATACCCCTAACCCATTTCATTTGCACTACTATGCAGGCACTCAGGAAATTTTAGATTGTCTAATTGTGAGTCAGTTTGATTTGCATTATACTTCATACAAAGATGTTTTTTGTAAAGATCTTAGTAATGATAAAAACAACTAACAATAATGAAAAAAAAAGTATTCTAGTTCAAAGTAAAATAATTGAATATAAAATCAACTAAGCTTAATTTATATTTACCTCATAAGTAAATGAAATTTTAATCCCAGGCTGTAACTTCACTTTTGCTTCAGATGTCAGATTGACATCCACAATATAAGGTCCATTATATCCAATGTCAAACTTCTTGTGTGTCCATATGTAATGATCTTCACCCCCTTGATCTACCTCACCAACAATTCCTGATTAAAGAAAGAAAAATAAAACAGAAAGCTTTCTGAAGGTGAATGGCATTTGGTTTGTCTTCTTATTCAGACATGCCTACCCACAAGACCCAGAATGTGGAACACTCAGGTTGAAAATGTGGAATTTTAGGCCCCAATGTGGAACATACACGCGTTTACGTTTGTCAGCCATATTGTACGCAATAAATAAAACTTCAATTATATTACTTTAATAACAATACTAGTTTGCTTATTATAAATTAGATGTAAATAGTATAATTAAAAGTAAGAAAACCTTTAATTCATAATTATGTCCTTTGTTTAAAATCAATAGCTCTAACTCCTATATTATATCAATTATATGATAATTCTAACCAAAATGTATTCTAATGACCTAGGCTCAAATGTTACTATCTATTTTTATTTGTTACTACTAGATCTAAATCTATTGACTAGATCTAGTCTAGGTTATTCTAGATCTACTTGATTATCTATCCTTTTCTAATTCTAGGGCTCTACTCTAGTCACACTAGAATGTGACTAGATGTTGTCTCTAGTTCTAGATGTAAAATAATTTAAGAGTCTACTAGTTACTAGTGCTAGTCTAGATATAGACTATACCTAATAAGTCCTCTAAGTCTAAGTACACAGATTATAATATAGTTATAGATCTAAATATTTATGTCTAGAGTCTAGATCTATAGTCTATAGACTTATTGAGAACTAAAATAAATTTATTACATGATTATGATAATGATACATAGAAATCTAGAATCTAGAGATCTATCACCAAGTCTATTTCTAGATACTAAGATAAATCTAGATCTAGAGTCTACTTTTTGTTATCTAGAGCTAGCCCTACTTCTAGATCTAGAAACTAATTTAGACTATTGACTATGTTATTTAAAGTAGATCTATAGCCTTATTTAGGCCTTAGCCTTACTGTGTCTAACTCTAAGTTAATTCATTACATTTAGGTCTAGATCTTTAATAACGTATTTTTTTTTTATAAAATCCTTTTGAAAGTTTTCTTAGATTACTTGAAAACCAGTTCAAGGAGTTAGTGTTACAAAAACCAGATCTATGATCTACTTAATCTACTAGAGTAGTACTAAACTTTACTATCTATCTAGACTAGATCTAGACTCTAGTCAGTCTAGTCAATCTATTTTTTTCTAGTGACCTAGTCTAGCCTCTAGACTAGATCTATTATCTTAGACTTGGAGCCATTGTCGGGAAAAGAAAGGGATTTGAACGGAATATTTGGCTAATTAGCACTTACTAGATTCTAAGAATAGATCTAATATCTAGACCTAGACTACTAGATCAGTAGATCTATGTCTATGTCTAGAACTAGCTCAACCAATTCTTCGTAAATTTAGGACAAACCGGGTCCGGGAGGAGATGAAATGTAAACAATTAACACAGACCTATATATATATTTTTTTTGCACTCAGTATATTTTCAATTCGCACTATTAATAAATAATGAAAAAACGGCGATTTCTTTTAGTGCCGGAATTCAGACTTGGCGGAACAAAAAATCGTGAATGCGGAACGGCGGAACATGTGAGCTTTTTTGATGATTTTGCGGGACGGTTCCGCATAATGCGGGACTGTAGGCATGTCTGTCTTATTCAATTCTTTCAATATTACCAGGAAGTACATAAACATATACCTAACATTTGTATGGGATAATCCAAATACTGCTGTGTAAAATAAAACTAGCAATATTTAAGTTGTCAAATGAAAATGACAGACCACTTTGTGGATAATTTTTTATGACTAAATTGAATACAGATACATGATATGTAAAGAAGAAAAACTAATAATTATTGCTATTCAAGCTTTCAAAACCAAAATAAAGTAGCTATATTTACAATATGAATGTTGTAAGAGTACATGTTCTTATTTTCTATTTATAATATTTCTGATCCCAAAAGAAAAAAAAAGAATAAACACATAGATAAAAAAAAAATCTACCAACCCCATATTGGCAGGTCATCGATGTACATTTGATACCAATAATGATTTTGTACAGCATAAACAAAGGTCTGATACTGTTCTTCAGTGATCTCCACAGAACAATACTCTGTGTGGCTGAAGTCTCCTACAAAAAGAATTATACAGGATTATTATACACAAAGCAATGTGAGATTAAGCAGATTAGATTACTATTACAACTCAAAACCCTTTTAGTGTCTCAAAAAAAAGCTATGTATGTGTTACCTTTAAAATCTATATCAATCCCACTGAACTCCAGCTCCACTCCTAAGAGGGCCTCCCCTAATGTTTCATGATAATGGCTGATGTCTTTCTTTTGCCCTCTGCAGAATGGTAAGGAATAGTAACTGTAGGTTTCTTGTCTGTTGTGATATGGACCCACAGTATTCATCCATAGTACCACTTCCTCACCATCTTTGTACTTAAGAGAAAAAGAATAAGTTATTGACAGAATTGAGATCAAACTTTAACAAAATGAATTATTTCAAATGTGCAATAGAACAAAATAGTCAATAAAACTTATAATCAAAATATTCATGGAAAAAAAGTAAATGTAGAATGTTTCAATGCAGAAGATCAACTTTTATTTTAAGTGAATATGTGTATGTTCAAAAAAATGACATGCTACCAAGTACCAATAGCATTACATTGACTGGTTAAAAAATATTGACAAAATACTCCCATTAATGTCAACATGCCTACTTTTATAGCCCAACAAATGGTGTACAATATAAGTACATCATAAATTTCAGATATGCTTAGTCAAAAAGGAAGATATATTCTATTCTGTGTTTTAATTATTTGTAATATAATCATGTCTAAATCTAAATATATTTAAATCTAAACTAATTCTAGATTCTCTAAATTTACCCAGTAGATATAAAAAGATATAAACAAAAGAATAATTTTAAAACAAGGTAATGACTTCCTCTAAAAAAATATGACATACATCTTTCTGTCACTCTCTCTTGCTTGTTCTCCTCCTTTTCAAATTTCACACCCCTATTAACCTCAAGTACTACAGACTTTCTTGCGGTTATTCAGTCCACACAACCTAGCCATACCCCCTTTACTCTAGGTTACATCAGAAACACAAACATTACATAACAATATCAATGTTAATAATATAGCTTTAAAGTTAAAGGAGCATTATACATTATAATTATTTTTAGTCATAACATCTGTGTGTAGTCATTCATTTAAACTTCGTGTGTTGTGTCTGTTCTCCTTCTTGGAACTTTGTTGTTATCATCAAAATATATTATATATATATTTTAAATACATACTTAAACTTACACTTAGGTTATTAGGGTAGACTTGAGCCTAGACCTAGTATAAGGTGACTAGACATCTCGTCTAAGGAGTGACAGTACCGTTTTGGATCATCTGTCATGCTTTTCATAAAATGTCTGGGCGGGGCAGCAAATGCCCTGCTTTTATATTTTAAAAAGACAATGTCACGCTTTTATTTTATAATCTTTCTTAATCTAGTATGCCTCCATTAAGGTACTTCTTCAACATTTAAATACTTTATAAGTAGATTAATTTGTAGCCGGTTTCATGTACATTACAGTTTTCCATAATAACCCTTTTCAATCAAATATGAAGCAATTGTTACTAAACAGGGGCCCCTATATAATGAGTAAGTAAAAAAGCAGATGAGTAATGCCCAGTTTTTAAACAGCGTTCATGGATGCTTTGAGCCCACAACAAAATGAAATTGTTTCCCCTGGCGATAAAGTTTTTTGTGCCACCCTTTGCTGGAAATCTTTAAAAGAAAAAAAAGCAAATTTGTTGATTTAGAATAGAGCAAATCAGAGCTATGGAAACAGGAAGTGGTTAATTCTGAAGCCTTCAGTGGAGAAACTATTTAAATTATATCTTGCTTTAAAATTGAAATCATATTTCTTTTTACAAAAGAAGTGTCCCACCATTAGATAATTAAAAGCTTCTTTGAAAACCTGTGTCATGCTGAATTGTAGCAGCGACAATCGTAAACTTTTATAAAAATTGTGCCGCGTTTTTCAGAGAGAAGTAGCCTTTTAGACAGGTTAGACAGATGGACCACATAGAAAGATTATGGCGGAAAACAGATTTCCCATTGAAAATGCATTTTTGAAAGTCAATATTCATTATCTCTGAATTTAGGCCACCTGTAGCGTATTTTTTTTAGATCTGATACGTAGATCTATGTTTGTGTAAGCTTCATAAGCAACATTTTGTGGAAATTCGTTTTTATTAAGATTTTGTGCCATTCACCAAGTAGGCTATTCACGACAGACAGGTTTTACTTATGGTTTTATTTGATCCCCTTTGAAAAGGTAAGAAACATATTATTTTTATAGTTATATGAAATCTAGAAAAACTTCTACGGCGACTACGAGTGTTTTTTTCCTTTGTAAATTCTTTTTTACTAACGCCAAGACAACCAAGATCGAGATAAAAGATTGGATTGTAGATATAGAATCTAAAAATCTAAATTTTTACATTAAAATTAATAATTAATTACGGTATTGCTAGATTAGATCTAAAAAAATGCTAATTAAAATGATAATTATATCAATCTTGGAAAAGTGTTTCAGAAAGACTGCAATTATTTAAATTATTGTGTGTGTAGACATACATTGTGTGTGTGTGTACAATGTGAATATCTAACTTGTGTATGTACATAGTGATGAATTGTAGGCCTAATAACATAGACTAAGTTGTTGTGTGTGTACATTGTGAATATATATATATATATAAATATTGTCACGGATGAATGTCTGTATATGTGTGTGTAATCTTTTTTTTAGAGATATATTATATTATTTCAGTTGGAATGTATGTGCGAATGACCAGAAGTGTGTTAGTTTGTCATACAAGAGATAGAGACCAGCGTGTGGTATGTGCCATGAAGTATAATAAAGTGTCTGTGTTTTGATCAGGTTGTTAAGTGTTTGACGTAATTGCAGCTGAACCAAGGGACACTTAGACTTGGGGAGAAACTTTAGAAGGTAGTTTCTAGACAGCTATTGAAATAGAGATATGGTAGAAAGCTCTACAACATATATATATTATAAATATTTACATATAATATAAATTATATATAATTGTACTAATGTCTAAGTTGTGTGTACATTGTAATCATCTAGTCTAAGTTGTTATATGTACATTGTGATGTAATAACGTCTAAAAAAATTTGAGCCTTTTTGAGCCCCATTGGCCCTATGATCGACATGTGTCCCGCTTTTGTTACCCAAATATCTGGTCACCTTACCTACTAGAATCTATTCTAAAGTGACTTAAAGTCTAGACAATCTAGAGGGTACTAGACTACTTGAGTCTCAATACAGATCTAGAAATCTCTACTAGATTAGTTCACTTTTACAGTTATTACAGTAGTCTGAGTTGAGTAGAGTTGTGTGTTGTAAACAGTACTCACTCAGTCTACACTACAGTACAGTTGAGCACAGACAAAATCTAAAAAGAGTAACAGTCTAAATACTCTAAACTCTAGAGAAAAGCAAAAGCTCTAGAACTCTAGAATCTATCATTTTTCTAGATCTAGATTCAATATCTATTAGATACACTCTATATTAGATTATATTAAGTCTATTATAGATTCCTAGAATTTAGATAGATCTATCTAGATCTAAAAATATTTATAAATAAACAAACTAAGTCTAAGAAAAGCAACAAAACAAAGACAAGACTGACAAGTGTCCACTACCATTACTCCTTAGACTTAGATGATAATCTAGACAAATAAGACTAGATCGTGATCTAGATCTATATATCTAACCTACATGTAAGCATTTGTTAGCTACTAAGTTAACTTAGTACTTAGATCTAGATCTACTAGATTGTCTAAATCTAGATCTAATTATGAGTACAACAGTAACAACACACATTACACAGTATCAAAAATTATCTCCCTAGTAACCAACCCAACTTACTGTGTGATCATGTTCATCACAACGAGCGATCCACGTTACAATAACTAAAAATGTCCATAAAAAGAGAATATTCTTCATATTTAATTGTTTTAAGCCTGGATGAGTTATAGATAAAATGGATAAAACCGATGTAATCTTAGTCTCCTAAAGAATCTTATCACAGATATGGCCGAATCCATTGGCCACGTAGAAAATCCTGTAGAGGGCGTTATTAATGCATAAAAGAAGTTAGAAAAGATCCAATGTAGAATGTCGTCTACAGTAGGCACTTTAGATCTTCTAGATCTAGATCTGTATTATAAAGTCAAGAGTTTATAATTTGCTCGGTCTAGAGTAGCAAAGATCTTAATCTAGATCTATACAGATATAATAATATAATCTACTTAGAAAAATGAGCATCATAAATTAAAAAACAACAACCCAAATATGATTTTGTACCATATTTCTTTCTTTTCAAAGGTAGATTTAATTAATAGATCTAGGTAGCCTATATAGATCTGTACTCATTATGTACTACCTTAACAGAAGGTGCTGCCAAAGTGTCACTCGGTACAATATTTCACTGACTACTCCTCATGTTTGCGTTTCCATACTGGACCATTTAGATCACATCTATGTGCTTTATGTAAGAGATCTCTTTTTCACGTGTCTAATTGTAAATTCCGATGGGTGGAACAGGTAGTCCTAATCTGTATGCCAGAAAATCGCCATCCCAAACGACTTCTTTATGGGGAGCTGTATGCAGGAAAGCGATCTCAGAGTGGTCAACACAAGCGTTAGAATTTAAGACGTTTGGGGGGATGGAAGTAAACGCTATACAAACATATCACTTTCCACACACCGTTCCTCAGTGGACCTTTTTTTTTATCGCGGACACGTGCACGGCAGCTGTGATACAGATGAGAAGGAATATGGGAGAGTTTCCCCGGTGTGCTCGGGTTTTGGCCTCGCTTCTAATCCGAGTGTCTTGAGATACAAGCCATCGGGTTGCAATAATTTCCATCTGCATTGATCTTTCCCACACAGAAGTTTGATCAGATAGGCAGATGAAGGCAAACTTCCATATGTCTTGTGTCCCAAGAGTCTTAGACTCAACTCTTATGACAATTAAGAAGAATAAGATACCGTCGTTGTCCCAACAGCAACTCAGGCGACCTACGTCTAAAGAATCCTTAAAGATCGAGAAGAGGCAAAACACGACCGAGCAGCAGGCTGAGACAATACTAAGATTCACGTGAAGAGATTGTGTCACCAACGAGGGAATCCATTTCCGAACCAATACACTTTCATTTAACTAAGTTGCTAGGCCTACCAAGCGTCGCATGAGATTCGCCCGAACATGGCCTAAAACAATACGTTCCCCGAAGATCACAATGACAAGCCATGACATGTCTTGACATCGTATTTTTATGGAAGATTAAGAACACATGGAAACTTAATGGAATAAAACTGAGATCATCACCAGCGACTGTCTCAAAGAATCAACTTACGCCCAAAATGCACCGAACATAGAATAGTCAATTTCTGCACCGCCAAGATGGAGATTTAAAGTGGGGAAACAAAAATTTGTTGTAATCCCTAACACTAGCGGATACAGAACTTTGGAGGGGGGGACGATTTTTTTCCAAACCCTAACCCTAACGCCCAGTAAACCCTAACCCTATGCATAAACGTGCGTACAGCATATATAATATATATATGTATACATGGGCGTAGACAGGTTTTTTTCGGGGGGGGGGGGGTAGGGGGGATTTTTTAAATGTATCTCTGTGTGTGTACATAATCTTTATTACATTCTGACCCTTCATTCTTTCGGAACACGTTTATTGTGCCCTAGAATAGGTTCTTCCTGTAGTTAGTGGAAAAATTGTTGACTCCCCGCCATTGCCAGCAGCGCTAGCAGCTCCACAACAAAATGCATATTCTGAGGTATCTACAGTGCATTTTACTGCTATAAAAAGTCTTATTTCAAAAACTTAATGTGCTATTCTTACTGACTTAGACCCTCCCGCGCCTTTCGGTGCATTTGCCGTCAAGCTGTTTCCACAAAAATCTGTCACTGGTAATGTCTGAAGCCTCTTCCCACCTGCTCTGAGGACCTCCATGAATGTGTGGCGCCATGTTGTACTAGGATGTCATTGCAACTCTTATTATGCGTAATTCATTTTATCGAAGAACATGTCCCGTAAACCTCATGCGACGCTTTGTCACAATCTTACTAAGGGGTCGACTCCTAGTTCGGCGTAAGATTTCCTTGATTTAGACCCGATCTCTATAACGGACTCCTAAAATCTGTCTTAGCCATCTTTGTTGAGCCACATTTAGTGTTTTTCAATTTCGGCAGATGACTATGTTCACTGTACTTTATTAATGTAGCCCCGCCCCTGGTAGAAATGTGTAACCTCACTTGAATATGCTCTTGGAATTAGGTGACTGTAGTTTGCTTTAGATTTTATATCGAAAAGGGACGTTTTATCGTCAAAATCATCTGTTGGGGTTTTAAACTAAAAAATCTCAGGACTTTGTTGTTTTTTTTAAATTCAAAACCCAATTTAGCTACGATCATGGAATTCGGTAATTGTAGTGTGCTTTAGAATAATATTGAAGATACAGGTTTTCCACCTTAAAGCCCTCTGTAGGGGGATTTTAAACTCAAAACCATCTGGAGGAGAGGAGTTTAAACTCAAAACCCCCAATTGGCTTGGCTACGCTCAAATAATTTTAGCGTGTAATTTGCTTTTTTTTATGTTGAAGAGGTATTTTTTAGCATCAAACCCTTCTGAATGGGAATTTAAACTCAAAACCCCTTTTGACAACGCTGATAGCATTTTGAGTGCTTAATTTGCTTTTATTTTTTACATTGAAGATGTATCTTTTAGCTCCAAACCCCGCTGGCGAAGGGGTTTAAACTCAAAACCCTTTTGGCTACGCTCATAGATTTTAGAGTGTGTAATTTGCTTTTTGTTTTATTGAAGATGTATTTTTTAGCTTCAAACTCCACTGGAGGGGAGTTTAAACTTAAAACTGAGACAAAGCCCATTTAGCTACGCTCATAACATTTTGAGTGCATAATTTGCTTTTTTCATATTGAAGAGGGGATTTATCGTAAATTTTGGAGGGGGTTTTAAAATCAAATCTTTCTTAACTGTGCTCTTGAAATTTGGGGATTGTTGTTTGCATTTGTTTTGTTTTATAGAAGAGGGGGATTTAACTGCAAAAAACCCTGGTAGAGGGTTTTAAACTCAAAACCCCTCGGTTGGGGGTTTTAAACTCAAAACCCCCTTGGCTGCGCTGGGGCAAGGGATGGTTTAGTATTAAAACCTCACCTAAAATAAACAAAATCAAAGCAAAAATCAGTCACTAAAGTCCGTCCCCCACCCGACAATTTGTTCACGCGACTATTCGTTCACCCGACATTTCGCTCACCGACAACTTGCTCACAGACAACTTGTTCACAGACATGTGTAACCTCACTTGAATACGCTCTTGGAATTAGGTGACTGTAGTTTGCTTTAGATTTAATATCGAAAAGGGAAGTTTTATCGTCAAAATCATCTGTTTGGGTTTTAAACTAAAAAATCTTATGACTTTGTTTTTTTTTAAATTCAAAACCCAACAAATCGTTCACAGACAAATCGTTCACTGGATAGTAATGTATTGTTAATATTATATATTCTCGTTGCGTATTTAATTTGTTTACATTAAAACTTTTTGTAGTCATTATTTCCAAAAAAATCAGTTTCCTTGTTGTTTTGTTGTTGTTGTTGTTGTTTTTTGTTAATTCTTTATTCATTGTTAACTTTATAGTGAAAATGTCCAATCGGTAAATGTTTAAGTTTGGTGGAAAATGTTAACAAATAAATAAATAAATACATTAAAACATATTTTTAAAATATTCAAAGATAACCCTTACAAAAAACAACAACACTTTCACCATTGTTTTGCAAAGGCGTAGATGAATGTACAAAAAAAAAACAATGACTTGTCAATGAACCATTTCTCCTTTTATAAGTAATAAATAAAGTTTTAGAGCCGCCATTCTGTCTAGCACTCAACTAGGTGTTAACTAGAGTATCCAGCTGAATGGGTAGATACTTCTTGGTGTCCAAACTGTTGAGCCATGAAGAGAGAGATTCTCGTCGCGTGTTTAATTTGTTTACATTAAAACTTTTGTAGCTATTCTTTCCAAAAAAAAAAAAAAATTCTGGTGCATTAATGTGAATTATGCAACCAATTATAGTGCTATGAACCAATGAGGTTGTCAATTGTAGTCAAACTGAATTTCCATTTGATTGGATCAATAAAATTATCTTATCTTATCTTACATTAATGTGAATTATGAAACCAATTATAGTACTATGAAGCAATGTGGATATATTGCAAGACAGGACCACAAAGTAGATAGTAAATCACACTGGAATACAAAATTCCCCTTATGGACCATGCCATCTATAGGGCAGATGATGTAAAGGCCATCTGTTTCTGTGGCCCACGGTTAACTAGGGTGTCATGTGGCCAGCATAACGACCAACCGCCTTTACTTTTCTCAACTAATGTCAGGTATCCATTAGAGCTGGGTGGACTCAGAGGCACCCTAAAGATGCCGAAATTCAAAATCCCAGACATTAGAATATACATCTCCTTAAACTATTTCATTTGGCTTAAACAAAAAAAAAACATGCTTTAGTAAAAATTGTATTCCCCACAGCAAATGTTAGCAAACTGTAAAGCCATAACCATGAAACGCATTTGAAACTCTCAGCATGGACCTACTAATATTAGAGACACATGTGCAGTTCATCAACATTTGGAGAACATAAGACGAAGGTAGGCCTAAATCAAACCGGCTTCAATGTTTTTCTTGAACAGCGTAGTTTGATGTTTGTGCTATTTGTGTTTTATTTGCTCGCTGGACCATGACCAGATAAAGCAATAGGCCTATATACCATTAGTAAGAATTATGCTGATCTTTGCTCAATACAAACACATTTAACGAGTTAGTTGGCTGCGGGCATTGCATATTATTATCACCATTTACTTTATAAAGCATCCACATTATAAGATTGATTGATTGATTGTTTTTTATTTTAGGCACATCGGCACAATTTAGGCCATGTCGTGCCTGCACTCCTTCAAGAACCGCTCTCTCTCTCCACACAACTAGGGCCAAATTCAAAACAGTTAAATCATTAAAATCAAGGTCTATTCACAGTTAAAATAGTAAAGGTAGTAAAAATTTTATAATTTGGTAAAAATCTAATGTAAAAAGTACATGTTCACAAATTCATAAATCAGATCTTCGCAGACAACCCCACTTCCCGGACAAAGCCCAGTACCTTCCCAGGGTCGACACTGTCGAACAGTGTTTTTAAGTTAGTGGCTCTAAAATATTTCTCCCTGATATCCTGGTATCTGGGGCAATCAACGAGGATATGTTCCACGGTGAGGCGAGAGTCACAGTACTCACAAAGTGGGGGCTCCTCTTTCTTCAGCACAAAAGAGTGCGTGGTGTAGGTGTGGCCAATCCTAAGTCTGGACATGGTTGTGCTACCACGCCTTGTCAGACCCTTAGATGTGGGCCGCCACCTGACATCCGCCACAATCTGCCTGATTTTATTGTGAGTCTCAGCCTCCCATCGGTTCTGCCACTCTCGATAGGTGGCAGAGGCAATACTTTGTCTCAGGTCCGAGCAGAGAATTTTGGTTCCTGACACCGCATGATTTAGGGCTCTCTTTGCTTCTCTGTCTGCGGCTTCGTTTCCCTCAATGCCCACATGCGAGGGGTCCCAGATGAAGGTGACATCCCTATGGTCGGCTGTTATTTGGTCCAACAGCTTCAGGCTCTTATGTACCAATGGGATGTCAGTCTTCATCCGCCCCAAAGCATGCTATGCAGATTTGGAGTCGGGGCAGATTATAAATTTCCTCCTTTCTGATGCTTTAACGGCCATAAGTGCAAGCGATATTGCATGCAATTCGGCCGCAAAGATGGAGCAGCCATCGGGGAGTCTACGGGAGATTGTTTTGTTCCGAAAGGAGCAGGCACACGCGACCTTTCCATCCATTTTGGACCCGTCTGTCTAGATGGTGCCACAATCTCCGTAGCTCTCCTGCAGTTCCCTAAAGTGGACTTGTAGTATGCTTGGGTCTGTATTTTCTTTTTTGAAATAAAGGAGGGATAAATTTAATTTGGGTTTATTCATTAGCCAAGGAGGATTTTGAGGGGTTTCTATTTTAGAGATTTGGTCAATGGGTGGGGTTAAATTTTGGATGGGTTCTCTCATTCGAAGGCCCAACGGCTGTATGACGTTAGGTCTTCGATTGTATAATTCTACCTCTGTTGGGTTAAATATGGAGTCGAAAGCAGGGTTCGTGGGGTTGGATTTTAGCTTGACTATATACTGCATTGCAAGCTTTTTTATTCTTATATCCATGGGGAGTTCTCCAGCCTCCACATGGAGACTTGGGATAGGTGATGTACGAAACGCGCCGAGACAGAGACGCAGGGCAGCATTTTGTATTGGTTCCAGTATTTTTAGGTACGACTTCCTTGCTGCTCCATATATTATGGATCCGTAGTCTAGCTTGGATCGAATTAGACTCAGCGTTCCAGGGCCGTTAGCACGGCGCGCTCTCTCCTCAAGCTGAGAGGAGCCACGTTGGACATGATTTCTGCAGCGGAAGTTGGGCTCGTTCTATAGGTGCCGCAAATGAATCTGAGAGCCTGGGCCTGTACACGGTCGAGTGATTCGAGGGCCGTCTTTCTTGCGTACACCTGCACGGGCAGGCTGTACTCGATTTGGGATCTGACAGCCCCCGTGTACAGTGTGCGGAGCGTGACTTGTTCAGCGATTCCCTCAGTTCCTCAAGCGA
Source organism: Biomphalaria sudanica (assembly GCA_036873155.1). Classification (NCBI taxonomy): domain Eukaryota; kingdom Metazoa; phylum Mollusca; class Gastropoda; family Planorbidae; genus Biomphalaria; species Biomphalaria sudanica. The sequence continues at coordinate 154,681 of JAZGLO010003675.1, forward strand.
GAACGGTTTGTTTTAGTCTTCATTGTTTTCTGACCTGAAATCAATAGGGTGTCTTTCCTCCATGGTTTTGACTTTTTGGAATTATGGCGTGTAGTGTGCAGTGGATGACTTTTCTGCTATTGAGGATGCAAGGCAGTCAGCTATTTCTCTGGGGGACGTGACAGTTCGTCCTTGGTTTTTCAGATGCCCAATTGCATTTGATTCTTTCCCTTTGATTCGCCTTACTGCCTTCCAAACCGCTCTAGCAGAACTTTTGGCATCCAGACTGCCGACAAAACTTCTCCAGGAATTCCTTTTGGCTGACCGTATGGTTTGTCTAGCCTTTGCTCTAGCTATCCTGAATATCTTTAGGTTTTCCTGGGAAGGATTCTTTATAAATGCAGCCAGTCGTTTTTTCCTATCGCCAATAGCACTTTTGCAAGCTGTATCAAACCATGGTTTGCTAGGCCGTTTTGGATTTGCGGAGGTTAGGGGGACAACTCTCCTGACTATACTAAGTAGCTTGCTAGCAAAGGTATCAGCTGGGTTCTGTTCATCGAGGATATTTTCTGTGATATCCTCGGAGCATCTTTTTTGGAATTGCTCCCAATCGACCTTATTCAGTTTCCACCGCTGAGGTCGTCCCGATGAGGGGAGATTGTTAGTAATGATGATTGGGAAGTGATCACTTCCCCGTAGATCATTGCTAACTGACCATTTAAAGTCGTCCAGAAGTCCAGGGACGCACCCGGTGAGGTCAATGCATGTGAGAGATCCAGTTCCTGGGTGCAAATTGGTCGGTGATGCATCATTAAGTATGCATAATCATGTTGGAGGAAGATATCCTCAAGCATACGGCCTCTTGTGTCGGTATTGTTGGATCCCCACATGGTGTTATGGGCATTGAAATCCCCAAGGATTATATAAGGCCGGGGGAGTTGTTTCAATAGGTCCTCCATGTCTGTTGGGTTTAATGGAGCGCCTGGTGGTAGATACAGGCTGCAGCAAGTGATAACCTTGTGAAGGGTTATCCTAGCTGCTACGGCCTGTAGTGTGGTCTGTAGTTCTACCCTCTCACGGGGGATGCTTTCCTTCACAAGGATACAGACTCCACCTGATGCTCTCTCTGCATCCTCAACATTCTTGCTGTAAGCACTGTAGCTTCGGAAACCGATGCTGTCTTTCAGAAATGTTTCCTGTAAGCAGACAGCTACAGGAGTCTCAGAGTCCATCAGTAGCTGCATTTCCTCATAATTGGCCTTGATGCCTCTACAATTCCACTGTACAATTCTGTATCCATGGCTTATTCTAAATGACCTACTTGGAGCTATTTGGCCTTGGGAGGCCCCCGGAGGGGTTTCCCTTTATTCCAGTGACCTTGGTATTTTTATTCTTGGGTTTGGATGGAGAGGGGAGATCCCTCTGGTTAGAGCGGATGTTATTTCCTCCTCTCTCACCTCGGGCATCCTCTCCACTTTGATTTCTCCCCTTAGGGAGTTGGTCAACCTCTAATTCGGTAGAGGTTGGGGTGTCTGGCTGGGTTCTCTGAGGAGAACCTGTGTCAGACATGATGTCTTCGGGTTCTCCCGGAGTGTTGGTTTTGACATGCTGCCCAGTCTCCATGCTCTCCTCAGCGAGCACAGAGAACCTGTTCTTCGGAGGTGTTTTCTTCTGAGTTGGAGGAGGAGGAGGGGGTGTAGGGGTCAATGTGTCCGTCTGTGTGGCTATGGATTTTCCTATCTTAGCAACAGCCTGAGCGTAGGTCTTTATCAAGCCGAATTGGCCCAAATACAGCCGATTTCGCCTGGCTGAAGGTACATCCATTTCTTGCATTGTACTCCTGCACGGCAACCTCCTGTTTCCACACAGGGCAGTCCTTGGAGTAGGCTGAGTGGCCAGCGTTACAGTTTGGGCATTTGAACTGGGCTGTGCAGCCCTTGTCCTCATGACCCTCCCCAGCACATCTGGCACACACAGTGTTCCTCTTGCAGACTGCCGCGCCGTGTCCATAACCCTGGCACTTGAAGCACCTCATGGGGTTAGGTATGTAGGGCCTCACTGGAACTCGTAGGTATCCTGCCTTCACATACTCTGGCGGTGTCCTAGTTCCGAATGTGAGGATAATAGTGGCGGTTTTGAACTCCTCACCATCCCTGCGCCTGGTAATGCGCCGGGCATGGGTGACTCCTTCGATGACCTCCACTATTTCCTTCTCGGAACAGTCCAGTAGGTCCCTAGAGCTGATTACACCTCTGCTGGTGTTCAGACTCTTGTGTGGCATGACTTCCACTTGGAGATCACAGAATCTTCTGCATCTTAAAAGCCCATCAGAGTGTATCTTGCTATCCACCTCCACAAGAAGTTCCATCGACTTTTGTAGCTTAGACACACTCTTGGGCTCTCCCACTACTGACTTGAGTCCCTTATAGATAATAAAAGGGCTCAACTTTGTCAGGCTTTTCCCCTCCTCTGTGCACCTGACCACCAGAAATGATGGCCAGGTGGCACAGCTTTTTGAGACCTCCTCTTTTTTATCATCATTCGACGTTTCTTGCCCAGACATAGGTCGGGGGCAAGTAGTTTTGTGTGTATTTTTTTGTCCATGTACGTAAGTAGTAATTCGGCACCTGAGCTCCCCACCGGCCATCGAGTCCAACAAGGGGACGGGTTATTCGGAAGTCCAGAATAAGCCCACCAGGGCTACACAGGTGCTATACTCAGTCAGCTGCTGCACCGGACATGTGTCCGATACAGCAGCTCCCTCATTGACCCTCCAGCCACCGCCCTCCAGCATAGGTCGAAGACCTGGTAGCTCGGCATGACCAGCCGGTTGACCCAGAGCGGGCCATCTGGGCCTCAGGTCTAGGGGAACTTGGAGCCAAAGTATTGTGTTGTGGTGGTTTATCCTCAGATAGCCACCACTCAAACACCAGGATCTCTTTATCCCCCCTTACCCGTTGCAGTCCACGGCAAACGGACTGGTCTAGGACGTAATGAGATTTTAGAGATAAGGAGACAGAGTGATGATCAATGAAGGCAGACTGAGGAAAAGAAGAGGCAGACACAATGATAGAAAAGAAGTAGGGCACTTTTGAGCTCCAAAAGTGCTAAGGAAAGAGGAGCGCAGTTTAACGTCATGTCTCGGGACGCCCACATTATAATAATTTAATTACTCCTATAAATCAATGCTTGGTGAGCCAGTTGTTAGTAAACCATTTGTACAAAAGTAAAGTTCCCCTTTCAGACCTATCGGGCAGATGATGTACAGGTCGTCTGTTTCTGTGACCCACGTCGAGGGTGTCATGTGGCCAGCACAACGACCAGTCGCCTTTGTTTTTCCCCAGCTAATGCCAGATACCCATTAGAGCTAAGTGGACTCAGAGGCGCCATAATAATCTCGAAAGTAAAAATCTTAGTCTTTGCCAGGATTTTAACCCGGACCTCCGCTTCGGAAGCAGAGCGCTTAACTGTTCAGCCACAACGTCTCCAAACCCATTAGTAATGGTAACCATTTGTCGTAAACCAGATCTCGGTTGAACCATTTGGCATGAACCAGATGTCGGATGAACCCTTTGTCATGAACCAGATGTCGGTTAATACATTTGTCGTGAACCAGATGTCGGTTAAACCATTTGTCGTGAACCAGATGTCGTTTGAAGTATTTGTTGTGAACCAGATGTCGGTCGGAACCATTTGTCGTGAACCAGATGTCGGTTGAAGTATTGTCGTGAACCAGATGTCGGTTGAACCATTTGTTGTGAACCAGATGTCGGTTGAACCATTTGTCGTGAACCAGATGTCAGTTAAACCATTTGTCATGAACCAGATGTCGGTTGAACCAGATGTCAGTTGAACAAGATGTCATTTGAACCATTTGTCATGAACCAGATGTCGGTTCTCCATTTGTCTTGAACCAGATGTCGGTTGAACCATTTGACGTGAACCAGATGTCGGTTGAACCATCTGTCGGTAACCAGATGTCAGTTGAACCATTTGTCGTGAACCAGATGTCGGTTGAACCATTTGTCCTGAACCAGATGTCGGTTAAACCATTTGTCGTGCACCAGATATCGGTCAAACCAGATGTCGGTTGAAGTATTTGTTGTGAACCAGATGTCGGTTGAACCATTTGTTGTGAACCAGATGTTGGTTGAACCATTTTTTGTGAACCATTTGTCATGAACCAGATGTCGGTTGAACCATTTGTCCTGAGCCAGATGTCGGTTAAACCATTTGTCGTGCACCAGATATCGGTCAAACCAGATGTCGGTTGAAGTATTTGTTGTGAACCAGATGTCGGTTGAACCATTTGTTGTGAACCAGATGTTGGTTGAACCATTTTTTGTGAACCATTTGTCATGAACCAGATGTCAGTTGAACCATTTGTCGTGAACCAGATGTCGGTTGAACCATTTGTCGTGTAACGTGTGAGCAATGTTGTTAGCTGAAAACTTGAACCATTTGTCGGGTACAATTAATCGTTGAGCCGTTTGGCTGTTAACTATTTGTACTAACTCCCAGGCCCAGCTAATTATGTATCATGGGATAATGTTTCTTATGCTCTTGTCAAGTCCAACATTCAAAAATGGACATGTGACCAATCTCAGACTTACAAAGCAAATTATTTGATACCCTGATTCACATACTAGGCTTTCTGTTAGGGTTACAGCAATGCATTTAAAGGCATGTCACATTTAAACTGGTTGATTAACGGAGAGATATCAAGCAAAATTTTAAAAAAAAGTTAAAAAATAAGGAGAAGAACCGAAAAATCACTGTCATCTCTCTCAGTACTGCAAGCTTTAATTCCATTTTAAAATAAAACACAATTAGTTAATTACCACTAATTGATTAATTAGGCCTAATAGGCCTCATTCACCAATCGTAAACCAACAACATTTTGCCACATGGTTCTCTACATCCTCTATACAAGTTACGCAATCCATAATGGCTGTCACGTGATACGTAATTTTCATTGTTTTATCAATATTATCACGTGGCTAAATGTTGTTTGTTTACGATTGGTGAATGAGGTTCATTGGTTTATGCTTTTTTATTCATGCATGTTATCATCATCTACTCTGAAGAATTGTGCAAAGTTTCAACTTGATCCAAGAATAGAAAAGAAGATGGGAGAAGAACGTATTTCAAATTTATCCCTGAAAAACAGAAGGAGTGAGTTAATCTACGTTTAATAACAAGTTATAATGCAAGGGTTTTATTTAATAAAAAAACAACATATTAAGTTATTAATATTTATATTCAATACATTCAAAAAATGACCTAATGACAGAAGTAAAGGGACGACTAGCGTAAGGCAGCAGAGCTTTCTATAACACACAACACATTCTTAAAAGCAAATTTATATAATAAGAAAACAAAGAAGACCAATCTACAAAACAATCATAAGACCAGAATTATATATGCAAGTGAAATCCTGGACGCTGACAAAAACAAAAATGTATGGTGCCATGCATGAGGAAACCAGATGGAAGACTAGCACCAAAAAATATACCAACTATATGAAGTCCCCTCCATAGTGAAGGAACAGATTACGTTGGACAGATCACCTCGAAAGAATATCACAGAATAGAAGAGCAAAGATTGTTCCCAGGCAGAAACCAAAAGGCTGGTGTCCTAATGGCAGAACACGAGCTCAGTGGCGTGATGATGCAGAAACAGATCTACAAAAGCTAAGATTCCAGGCATGGAGATGCAAAGCCCAGGATAGATCAGAATAAAAGGATGTGTTAGAGAAGGCCAGAGCCCTCCTTCCATGGCTGCAGTGCCACTGGGATGGATGGATCGTTCACGGCTTCTTATTGAAATAGTTAGCCTCTTACGTGAAATTGTGTTTAGATGCTTTAGTTTATTTGTTTTTACGATCTATTCAAACATTTATTTTTGTGGATGTACTTTAGTGTTCTATTATATAGCTACTCCTTCGTCGTCGAAGATGAGAACATTTCTCATTTCCTATGAACTCAAAGATGGCTATTAAGTCCAATCCCTGCTTTTAAAAGCTGGCCACTTACATGGCATGGGTAAGTTGGGTCAAAGCAGATAAGCCTGCTTCTTCTCAGTTTTTTTTTTTATTTAGCTTTTTTTTTTTAGCTGGTTTTGAGGTTTAAAAACCCTTTCAATATCTATGGCCTCCTTCAGTCGCAAAGCGACTATGGATCATCTCATGGAAATAAGTTGAATGCCTGGGCATTACCTGTGGTCAGAACGATGTCGCCCACACATCAGTTCCTCTCTCTCCACGCAGCTGATGTGTCGAAAGGAACGGAAATGCCTTTACTGTTTGGGGTCAGCGGCGTCGCAGGTTCTGTCAGGGTGTAGCACTGAGTGCTGCAAACTGCCGTAGGGTCGCCAGCTCCTGATTTTTCCTTAGGGTTGACTCCCGATCAAGCCTTTACTATGATTGGGTATAGCTGCAAGGCCACAGAGGTTTGAATTCAGAGTTTACTTTCTCCTAGGTGGGTAGCCAGCTATGGGAGCCCCTCCTGCCCGAAGCTTACTGTTAGTGAGAACAGTTCCGCCGGACTCAATATCTGAGCCACATGCGAAGGCCAGGAGTTGGACTGGTTGTCAGAGACTATTTGAGACGCCATTAGGAAGCAGTTTAAATGTAGTGGAGTACTTACATCCTTTTCAATATAAAACTAAAGCAAACTTCAGACATCAAACACTGAGTGTAAAGAAGAGGGTTTTAAGTAAAAAAACAAAAAAAAAAAAAAACTCCTCTCTAGAGGATTAAGTTTAAAACCCCACTCCAGATGGTTTTGGCCTTAAAACTCACCTTTTCGAAATAAAATAAAGCAAACTACAATCGACAAAAAATTATTTTTTTTAAATCCCACACCACCCCTCAAAAAAATCCTTGCTACGCCCTTGACGAAGTCTATTTGATGCCAGTGCTTTGATCCGGGATGCATCCACGATGTCTTTTTTTTTTTCTTTGTGGTAACTGGAAAAATGAATTTGTTACTGTCATTTTGTGGGCTGCGCACATTTCTAACAACAATGCGTCTTCTAACTGAATGGGAATGTTGTAAAGACTTCATTGTTCCCACTCGAGTGTGTAGCGAATACCTAGTCTGTAGATATAGTTGAATTCTTTTATTATATGGACATAAGCTCATGGAACCAGTTTTCTCTAAACAATTTGCCATGATTCCTGATAAGACTTTTCCATCTGCCTGTCCAGAGTCTTCTTTTTGTCCCTTTCAATGAATACTTTTATATTCCAGAAGATATTCCAAAACAAAAGAAGGGTAAATGATAATCTATTTAGCTGTATGGCCTCCTTCAGTCGCGAAGCAACTAAAAATCATCTCATACAAATGAAATGCTTGTGTATTAGCTAAGGTCGGAACGATGTCGCCCACACAGCAGTGCCCCCCCCCCCCCACACACACAATTGATGTGTCCAAAGGCAGGTGCCGATTCAGTTTGGGATCAGCTGTGAGGCAGGTTCTGACAGGGTCTAGCACTAATTATTTTCAGGGTTGACTCCCGAAGCCGAAGCCATGTTTGTGTATAGCTATCTTTAGCACTTTTATTACAAAATCAAAATGCCTTTTTTTTTCAAGCTTATATCAAATCACTCTGTCTAGTAAAAATTTTGTACACATTATTTCTGACAACACATGAATCAATAAAAAACAACAACAATTAGTTAATTAACTATTGGTAATTAATTATTTTGATTGTGCTTGCTATCTCAAACAAGGGGAAGAAATTGTACTTGACTGAGGTGGTGGTATAAGCTGAATTAATCCCCTTTATAGGTTGCCACTTTAAAGTAAGTTTAAAAAACAATAGATAACTATACAATCTTCTGTTTTCATACACACCTGACTGGCAAAGATGTTGAAATTTCTGATCCTTCCCTCCCTTATCTTCATAAATCCTTTTAAAAAACGATTACGGTAAAATTCACCCAGATCTACTTTTTCTCCCCCACCCCAATTGTCCCTATTGGTCCAGATAAATAATAGGATCATAGCATAGTGAGGAAGCTAAAACAATGAAATTGTGCTCAACAAATTTTAAAAAAAAATATTTCTAATTACAGAGATTTATTATTGTTAGTGTAGATCTAATACAAATTTAATTACATGACTGATCCAAACTAATTGATACAATTTCACTTTATATAAGCTTTTTTTTTTCTTTCTTTAAAGTATTAAATTTACAATGTCAAGGACAAGATAAAAAAAAAAAACGCTAAAAGAATGAAATTTAGATCAAACTGTTAGAAAATGAAATTAATATTTTTCTAAAATAGCATGTAAGTAATGAAAGTAATACTATCACTTTCTTTTAGCCTGTCATCTTTTTAAAAAATCTTTTCTTTTTAGTTTTCTATGAGCCCTACATTGTATAATGCAATTGTACTCATGTGAAATGTGTGAACAGAGAAGATGAAACATGATACATTTGAAACAAAATTTTGAGTATGAATGAAAATTTTTTAATTTATTTACATTTTAAATATCATTTACAATTCAAACAGACTTCTTTATTATGAAATTTGGTATGTTTCATTCAGTTATACCCAAGTATACCTTCAGTTTCAGGAGCATGCATTCAGTTATACCCAAGTAAACCTTCAGTTTCAGGAGAGTGCATTCAGTTATACCCAAGTATACTTTCAGTTTCAGGAGAGTGTATTCAGTTATACACAAGTATACCTTCAGTTTCAGGAAAATGCATTCAGTTATACCCAAGTATACCTTCAGTATCAGGAGAGTGCATTCAGTTATACCCAAGTATACCTTCAGTTCCAGGAGAATTCTTTCAATTTTTCCAACCATCACATCACATAAGTTTGACTACTCTGATTTTATAAGTGTATTTACATAATTGTACAAATATAAATAAATTGCTATAATTTGCCTCCTTTCACTATTACAGCAACAGGTTCATCATTCTCTGATCCTTAAAAAAAAAGAAACAAAAATCTTATTAATAAAACAGAACAAAACAAGATTATGTTTAATTATATTTGCAAGTGATAATAAAAAAAAAAAAAAAAATAAAGAAGCATATCAGTAGAACTAGTCTCAAGCATTTTTATTGCAAAATACTTTAAAGGAAAAGCTAACATTAAAGTATTAAATTTTTGCAATCATCTCCACTTTTTACTATTCCTCTATTCAGCTTACAAATTCATCAACAAAACGATGATAAAACCTGGTGGAATATGGACACAGAGCTCAAAAATGGACTAATATGATTTTCCTAGAAATTAGACCTTTAATGTATATCTCTGAGTAAAGAATTACTAGCTTATTGGCCACACTAAAAAAAAACATGATGAAAATATGGTAACAATAAAGAGATACATTAAAACAATTATAAAAACCATTGAAAAAAAGGATTAAACCAAAAAATATAATCAGAAATTCATGGAGGGGAAAAGGCATGTTGGCTGAGTGGTTTTTCAAACCAAGGGGTCCCAGGTTTGAATCTCTATGAGACTGGGATTTTGAACTTCTGGATTTTCAGGATGCCCATGAGTCCACCCAACTCTAATGGGTACCTGACATTAGTTAGGGAAAGACACCCAGACAACCTTTACATCATCTGCCCTAATTGGTATGAAAGAGGTACTTTCCTTTCCTTTATTACATTCATCACATCTCATAATTTTATTGCATACTTTCTTATCATATTGATGTTCTACTGTTATAAGTTAAATAAACAGACACAAAAGGTTTTATAAAATGAGTGAGTTTGTGTATTACCATACTGAAGTGTGGCACTATACTGATGGCTGTTTCCTAGAACCTCAGTCACATGTGAAGGTTTCGATGCACTGAATCTATTTCCATTTTTACTTTCTTTATAATTGGCTACCAAACTGTACAGTAATGGCCTGTAATTTAATGCAAGATGTACCAATTTATACCAATTAAATCTTGAAAAATAACATTGGAGAAAAAGTCTTTGTTTTTAGTAGCTATGATAACTTTGCAAATGTTGTGTACACTTAGATCTAGTGTTATCTTACCTTGTAATTTCAATAAAAAGATATTGGCAATGATTTCCCACAAATTGTTAAGTCAGAAAACACAATATTAAGTGCTAACTCATTGCTATAGCAGTAGTCTCTTCTTTTAGGCAATGTATTAGTAAGTCAATTATGACATTGTTATAACACTGAGACCCGTTAGAATTTGCTATTTAGTGAACTTCTCAAAAGTTTCGGATAACAGATTTCCATTAATAATAATAATAATATGGGAACCTTGGCTTGGAGATTAAGCATTTATGGAAATTATCTAAAATAACAATATACCCCATTGTCATATCAACCGAGGGAATAATAACAACCGACCTCACAGATACCTTCAAGGCCCTTGTCATTCCTAGGAACATTCTCGTTGCCTGTCAGAGGGCTGTACTTCTGCAGACCTTCCACATCACCAGAAAATTCCTAGGTGGAAACTGATAAAGGGACTATGATGAATTTTGTTTCCCTTTAACGAAACTCGACCCTGGCTTCGCCAGAGAATGAATACTCGCTCTTTTATAATAATAATAATAATCTTTATTGTCAGTATGGAAATTTGTCTTACAATTTGTGCATTACACCAAACAAAAAACATTTTAACTATAAGAAACAAAAGTGTACATTCACACCAGACTCACTCATAATTTACATGTGACAAAGTTTATATCAGATTGTTCCTACTTAATGATTTGATTGCCAGGGGAACAAAAGAGTGTTTGTGTCTGTTTGTCTTTGCTATCAGTGTCTTGTATCTCTTTTGTGATGGTAAAGTCACAAAATCCTGACACAGAGGGTGATTGTTTATTTCAAGGATCTTGTTAGCTTTTTTATAAATGTTTGTCTCAAACAACTGCCCAAATGGGGTTTGTTTTTTGCCAATGATTTTATCAGCAGCATTTAGGATTCTATAAAGTTTATTTTAATTTAGAGTAATTAAACATTTAAACTAACAAACATTCAGAAACTTTTTATAAAAAATGCAAAGTACAATTTACTCTTGATAGTCCAATGATTACAGGACAATAGGAATGTCAGATTAACGAAAATGGCAGATTAGAAAAGGTTTGCTGTACTATAAAGAATGTAACCGTTTAGGATAGGAACAATCTATATATGATGTCAGAAGATTTCTCTTTGACTTTCAAGGGTATCAAATAAACAATAGATAAAAAAGAAAGAGCTTTTTCAAATTGTGGATATTAGCTCCATATAAAGTCTACAGACTATTTTCCCAGAATGTCCTATTTTGTCACTATTTTTATAATGTTGTTAACGGTAAGTCACCCAATGCCATTATTCGAAGAAATAGTGGTGGGAGTTTCACCACATTCATACCTCTTAATAATTCTCCATTATTCAGGAAGAGATAATGTTTGGTTTGCCAATATTGCTCGCCATTATTCAAGACAAAAAAAACTCAACACTAAAAAATATTGCAGGTGAACTGTCATATAGTAATCACAGAAGGACAGCAATGACTCAAATAATTTACTTACACTGATTTAGAAGGTGCATCTTCAACAACATTCAGTTCATTTCTTAGAAATTCTCTATCAAGAGGAACTTGAGGAAGACCCGCTTCTGCAAATAGAAATAAGCTTGTCAATATAAAACATTATGTTCAACTTAATGTTCAGATGTTAAAGGGGTGGGGGAAATATGTATATATATTTCTTTCATTTCATAATATTTCAGAGTAATACTGCAACAAATCATCAATCAATAGTGCTAATGTCACAATCTAAGATGGTGCCAGATGTACTTGAATAGAACAGAATAAATATAATTCTGCTAAATAAATGATCTACACAATAATGTAAAATATACGTCTGAATCCTAACACGTTCCGTATGACACTAACTAAAAATCTAGAATCTTTTCCCGTGTATAGCGTTGTCACGTGTCTAACATCCCCTCGTTGCAATGCCAACCAATAAATGCAGCTCAATGTACAATAATTAATATTTCAAAAACAATCACATTTATTTCCAAACATGATCCTGCTGCGTGATAGAAAATTTCCCCGAGGTAGCTCAAGTTCTGCTGACGAGCTAAATATAGATACTGTGTACGTGACAAATACATTAAAAAAATATATATATTACATCATCATAATGACACCCTCAATTGGTGAAGGGAAACAAAAAAGTTTTTTAAAAGTTATTTCTATTGTTGAAGTGTAATCTAAACTCTTAATTTGACGTCATTTACACTTCCCTGGCCCTTCAAATTAAGTGTATACACTGTATACTTTGAATTGAGTGTCATCAATTAGTAAAAAGAAAAAGGTTATAAATATTTTAATAAACAAAGTTTAAGGGAGGATGCATACCTGATATTAACACAGAATTTGTATATTTACATTTATTAAAGTCCAAAAATTCCCTAATTAATTCATATATGAGCACATTTTCACTATTCATCGACGGTTTTCTCTCTGATTGGTCATTTAAAGCTGTAAACACTTCTGCTCTGATTCTGGCTTTAATCTCTCCAAGCACACCCCTGCTTTCTAAAGTATCTTTCAGAACTGTTGGAAAAACAAAGTAAAACTTGTAAATGGTCTTAAAATAAATTGGGCTCTAGCACCAAGTGATTTCTTGCATTTTGAGCTTCAAAAATGCATTCACCTAGTGTCTACAGCACACATTTCATCACAGTAAAAATAAATCAAATCAAATAAAGAAAGGATGAATCAACATACAAATTATTTTATCCTGTAGAACAATATTAAAGTGTGACGTAGTTCACACAGATATAGGTCATTAATGAGCTTGATAGTCATAAGATCTTTTGTTAAGCAATACTTCCCATAGAGGGCCTATTGGTCATTCAAGAGACATTAAACAACCAAATTATTGTAAGACAATAATCAATGATAAAACATAGTAAGAACAAAAAAAACAAACTAGGTTAAACAATACCTAGGACTTATTCCTACTAAACGGACAATATAAAAATCAAAGCCATATAAATCTGTGTATTAATATATTATATAGACATTCATCCTAGACTACTAGGTTCATGGTAATTTCAGGCAAACCTACTCCATGATGATGCAGGGTTTATTATTGATGAACTGTACAAGACTTTCCTATTTCTGTATGCAAGCACATTTTGTAAATTTATAATGCATTATAGTTTAGCTCTTGTGCAGAGTATACAACTTATAGCTATTTCTGATTATAAATAGATCTAATTATTGCAAGAATAAGTTGAATCAAGCCCGAACCTAAAACTTCCTAAGGACTTTGAACAAAATATCTTCAGAGACATACAATTATTAGAAAATGACATCCAATTATTAATGGTTATCTTCTTCTTCTTCTAGCCAGCTTTATTGCTGCTGAGCTGTGAGCTCTTTAGCAGATTGTGCCAAGGAAAAATAGTGTGCTGTTTTCTTCAGTTGTTCAGCACTGCCGTACAGGGTGTTAGTTATGTTGGGCTGTAGTGGAAGTAGGGTCTGCCTAAGGTGGATTAGGAAGGGGCATTCAAAGAGGATATTGTTTACTGTTTCATAAGGGTGGGCGCATTGTCTACAAAGGGGGAGTTGTGTGGAATTTATTTTGTTCAGATGGTAATTTAACAGAGGTGTGTGTCCTGTCCTTAGTTGGAAAATTGTAGATTGTTCTTTGAATAGATTCATAACCATGACATGCTAAGTAATTTATAATGTTATATATTTTATAATCTACTAGAGTTCTAGTCTAAAACTCGAAATTTAGTGCTAAACTATTATTATAAGTAGTATTATTATTATACTTATTAATAGATATATATAATGTGCACCTATTACTACTACTACTAGATCCATAGATCTGTCTAAGTTTATTCTAGTAGTATTTTACTAGTTAACTCTATACCTAATTCATGTATAGGATATGCTAGAGTATTTGAGTTTATTATAATAAATAAAAACTATTTATAAATAGTATTATTATAATAAATGTAAATCTAGGAATAGAACAAAATTTGTTTACTTTATTCAATTTACTGTTACTTTTTTTAGAACTTCTATTTTATACTATAGCTTTAGTCAGATCTTGAAATATCTATATGGGAAGAGTGGTCAAGAGGCTAAGTAATCTTGAATTTGGCTACCTATGAAGGAGGCTCAAGGTTCGACACCCGACTCAAGCAGAGTTGTGTTTACTGAGCGCCTAAAGGCAGCATGGAAATCCTTCTCCCAGATAACCCCTCCCCCTACTGGTCCACAAATGAGCATGCTATAAGCATGAAAGTATATATAATTATAAAAAAATTAAAAGCTATAAATACTATAATTATAATAATTGTTATCCTAGATAAAAAATAAACTATACTATCGATAATACCAATGACTATAATTATAATATTATTATTACTAGGTCTCGATTAGATCATTATCTAGAATAATGTAGATCTAATTATTCAAGAATAATCATAAAAATGCAAATTTTTAAGATCTAATTAACTTTAATTCATCTAAAGTACTAAATTGACTAGTCTAGTCTAAGTCTAGAATCTAAAACTATATTTTGCTTTTGACATATTATAGACTCGAACATAATCTACATCTAAATGATTAAGTCTATTGAATATTTTACAGTTTTTTGTTGTTGTTAAAGAGATGCTGTAAAGAATTGAAATGATTAATACTAGATCTACCTTCCTTCAAGTCGTGACTTGACGCCATTTTGACGCTTTTAAAAGTTGTTGTGGGAGCTAGAAATATATAAAACAATAACTAGATCTAGATCTTGGTTCAGCTACGAAAGAAAAAAAAAGGATTTAGACGGCTATAAACCATTGATAGCATACTTGAGGTGATTTTAAAAAAATGTGATGACGTTTGAAATAGATCTAAAAGTAAAAGCAGTTTAAAAAATATCGAGTTCGCAATCCTTAAGTCCCTGCCTAATGCTTTCCGCAACTTTCTAGTTTCTATTTAAACTGGACTTGCGGTACCGCCTACCGGGTATAAGATTAACATGACTAGATTGTCACTAGATTCGGCCTAACACATGGAATGCGTAGGACGTAGATCTAGATCCAATTTATCTTCTGTAATTAATAAGAATATAAATCTATATATAATTCAGATATTTAGTTTACATAGCGTACTGAACTTTGATCATACCACAGTACTTTTTAAAATTATATTATTGAAGAATGGGTCATCCTAAAAATGCAATTTCCTCACCACCCTCACAAATCAATGACTTCGAGTATCTAAGAGCAAGGTATTCAATAGTGAATGTGTGTCAAAGGATATAGATAATTTAATTCTCTGGCTAAAAATAGCAGCGCTTTTCTTGCGACATCAAACGACAATTTAGCTTATTATGTTTTTCTACAGTCCGCCAAAACTTCAAGTCAACCACTAGCGGATCCAGAACTTTAAAGTGGGGGGGGGGGGCGATTTTTTTCCAAACCCTAACCCTATGCATAAACGTGCGTACAGCACACACACACACATATATATATAAAGTTGTGTTTCTCAACTTTGTGCGAAGAAAAATTAAAACCTGTCATGTCGAGACCTTTTCTCTTGATAGCTTGGGAGTCTGGGGGAGCGCTGTAAGTGGGGTTCGGGGCAAAGACCTGACGCCAAAAGGTTTTTTTTTTTTTTTTTTTTTTTGCATTCTTCACTGCAGAAACGCATTCTCCTGACATTTACAGCTCATTATTTATCAATGGGGTTCGGGGCAAAGCATTTTTTTTTAGTTTGATTCAAGCATAAACTATGAGCTATAGTCCTAAATTTATTTAACTAGGAAAATAGCAGATAGAGTAAAGGTTGGAAAAAGGCGACTAGGAAAAGAATGTTTGGGTTCAGAACTCATCTCAATCGTTACTCTTCTACTAAATACTTATAATTGTTTGACAGCTACACTGAAAAGGGCTTTGCAATTATCCCATGATGGAAATGACAGCATTCTTTTTTTTTGGCAAGCTCTAATGTTAAACTAGGTCCCCTCGCCCCGCATGCCCAGAGACCAGCCCAAGTCATAAGGCCCTCATAGGCATAAAGAAAAATACCTGGCAGCAAATAACTCCAGAAAGACAGCTGGAGAACTAGGTCATAGGAAATACACATGAGACCAAAGAAAAAGCTACAACTGTGACAGGTGCAGCATAAGGGGCCGACAGACAAAATAACCTCTGGCAGACAATGGCTTTCTCTGCATTAGTTATGACAAAATATGTAGGTCACAGCTGGTTCTGCATAGCCATGTAGCCTTCCGTAATATTCAGACCCTCTATGTAGCCTTCTCTTCAGACCATCTAAGTAGCTTTCATTAATATTCAGAACATCTGTGTCGGCTGGTATTTATAATCATGTGGTACTTCACATTTCGTTCAAGCAACCTAATCAAATACTATTTATAATTTAGTGATGATAAATGTACTTTAATACCAAATTTATTAATATTTAGTAGCGTAACTGTAAAATAATTGTTGAATTTTTATTTCATACTAATCCTATTATTTTTTTTAGTCATTTAAAAAACTTGCATATGTTTTAAATAACCCATTCACAATGATATTTGATACATTTTATTGGGTAACTTCTGAAACATGACTCTTGTTTTTCAAGGTTTATTGTTAATGGGAACACACATATCTGGGAAGCATCATATCAAATGATGCATCACTTTTAAGGGAAGTTGCTAACAGTCTGGCTAGAGCGAGTATTGCTTTCGGATGCCTCCAAGCAAAACGTGGTGGAATAAACTGCTTCACCTGCCACAGAAATCCGTGTCTACCAAACAGTGGTTCTTGACCGATCTTTTGACCCTTCTAAATGGATCTGAAACATGGGTACTATACAAACAGCAGGTTAGACATTTTTAACACTTTCACCCAAAGATGTCTGCACTCCATCATGGACATATGATGGCAAGACCATACAAATAGAAGCTGTTTTTTGGGGGTAAAAGCTGGTATGGACAGTACAAGATGGACTGCTAATAGTTCAACAGTTTCCCTGTGCAGGTCACGTCTGACATACAGAGGACAATTGTATATCAATGGCAATCTGTTTAAAGCTTTAACTGACGAGGAGAACAGGCAACTTTCCAGCTGGAGATTTATTACAGAGGCAGCGGGATACACATTTGAGACAAAAAGAAAATCCACTGCAGAGGACAGATGTAGACAGTGTAAAGAGAACATAAATCAACCAACATTGGACAATTGTTGTCTCTGCTGTAGGTCACAACTGGGACTGCATAGCCATGTGAGATACTGCACTCCATATTAATATTCAGACTTGAGGACAAGACTTATTATTTCAACAACTAAGTTGTAATGTCTTTTTTAAGAAAATTGTTTATGGTTTTGTTTTTTTGTTTAAAAACAACAACAAAAAAATGCATTTAGATGAATGTTTATTTTGAAAACCATTATTAAAAATATCTACAATAAACAGATCCTGAAATATAAAAGGGCGAAAGTACTCAGAAGTCTGTTTACAAATAGCTCCTACAAGAATGTGTGTAAATATTATTAACAGATAGTGAAGTAAAAAACTTGTTTTAAAAAATTATAATTTAAAAACAGGTATATAGGGGAAAAAAATCACAAATAAGGAGAAAT
The DNA here is from genome assembly GCA_036873155.1 of Biomphalaria sudanica. Classification (NCBI taxonomy): domain Eukaryota; kingdom Metazoa; phylum Mollusca; class Gastropoda; family Planorbidae; genus Biomphalaria; species Biomphalaria sudanica. The sequence goes on from JAZGLO010003675.1 coordinate 172,265, forward strand.
TTACATCTTGTGTTTCAATCATTCTGTGGAGAGGGAAAAAAAATTTATTAATGTCAATGATAACAAAACCTTTTTTTTTTTTTGGGGGGGGGGGGGGGGGGGGGGAGGAATTCAAATAATGTTATTCACTCTTTCCCAAACCAATTTACTGATTTGTGATTTAGTATAACACATCTCAAACCTACTACCTTATTTCTAGTCAAACAATTCTTACATTTTATAATCAATTTTGAATATATACAAATATAAAAAATAATTAAGATTGGCACTAGGAACAATGTCTCAAAAGTTGAAAGCACAGATTCTCTCTTTATCACGAACTGCATTGTTCCTTTTGTCCATGTAGTGCGGAATCTTGGAGTTTTCTTCGACTCAACACTATCTTTCGACCCACACTTTCCTGTGAAAGCGAGAATCGATTACAAGGTCGCCACACTTTGTCATCAGTGTATATATAACAACGAGATGCCCTTGTACCTTAGCAAACTGATTACTCCATATGTCCCCAGAGAGGCCTGCGCTCAATGGACTCAACGCTTTTAGTAGTGCCACATTTCTCCCTCAAAAGCTACGGTCTGCGGGCTTTTTCAGTTCACGGACCAAAGGTTTGGAACTCACTCCCCATTGATCTCAGACAGACAACATGCTACACCACTTTTAAGAAGAACATTAAGACCTATCTGTTTAAAACTTTTTTAGATTAACTGTCATTTTAGCTGTCGTGTTTGTGTTTGTAATGTTATTACAGCACCTTGAGCCTAAATTTTGTTTGTTTACAGCGCTTTATAAATAAAATTATTATTATTATTAAAATGTTCAGGACAAAGAGAAGACATTACCTATAAATGCCAGGCAAAACATCTGTAACTAAGGTTAGGTGATAGGATAAAAACTGCACAAGATTATGACAAGAGCCATCAACATAAATAACTTGATTTTCCTCAGAAGTGTAATGACTCAATAGTAAAACCCATAGAAGTTGAGTTTAATTGGGTATTTCCATAGTGACGCAACTGTGCCCTTATTTCTTTAATAAAGTGTTGTTTATTTAAAAGGCTGAATTATCTTATTCTATATTGTTTATACTGTTGGTGATTGGTATTTAAGAACTTGCAGAGATAACATATAAAGTAAACAGATTGTACAAGAGCTCCATCACTCAACTAGACTATCAACCACCCAACAGAAATGTTATCATCATCCCCATATATGGCTGCTATCTATTCAATCCCATATGGGCTGAAAACAACAGCTTAGCACTTGGTCTGCAAATAGCCAATGAAATTAAAATCTCACTAGATACATTACTATGGGATGTCAAGAGAGCTTACTGTAAATTTTTTTTTGAAAAACAATGGTGGAAAATAATTATAAAAATCATCCATAACTCTAAATCATGGCATCGGGTCGTAATGTTGAATTCAAGATTATTAATTATTTTAAACAGGTGTTACTTAGCCCTATGTGGTGACTTTGTCTACTGAATACTTTTAAAATGTAAAAAGCTTTAAAAAATTGTGATTCCTGAGTTGTTTCCCATGAATTTTCATCTAATTTTCAAAGAATATAAGTTAGTGTTTAGAAATCACAATATCTCTTTCCTGTAATTAGCAAAACAAGGCAATAAACTGAATATTTATTTATTTATTCAACTCTTTATTGAATATATACAGGGATCCTTACTCATCTCTTCAAAATAAAAAGATGCAGGCCAAATTCAATTTTAAAATGATTATATTTTGAAAATTTATAACAGTCAACCAGAGATTTCAGTGTGGCTAATTAGCTAATAATTGTTTTCCCAAAGATATATAGTGTCAAATTTGTAGGAGAATTGTTAAAGCTGTTTTTGAAATCTTTTAAGCTCAGCCCATGAAGAGTTTGCAAGCTTATAGGAATTGTAAAAAAAAAAAAAACAGTGGCTTGAAACATTTTCAAAATCATTTCAAAATAAAATCCCTTACATTCTAATCTAATCATCATCATCATCTGGTACAAACAGTTCATGCTCTTCTAGCCAGGCAGCAAATTCACGACTTAATGTTGCTCCTCCAAGTAAAAATGGTGTTATAGTTAAAGCTACCTGGAAAGAAAAAAAATTGAAAATGCATTTTAAATTTTGTTTCAAATTGTTAAAAAGTATAAAATAATTGGCAATATTTCTTTCAAACTAAACTTGGTTTTAAGCACTATATTACTTGTAAATGTTCTGTATCTTCTGAACTATTGTTCGTACCATAGACTTGATACTCAGGTTTAATGACACAAATCATTTATTTATATAGAAGAACAGCTCATTTATTAGCACCTGACATATTTTATTACACTTTTCACTCTATACTACAGTTCCTGCTGCACACTATACACTTTTTTGTCTATACATAACCAACACCCTGTACAGCAGTGCTGAACAACTGAAGAAAACAGCACACTTTTTTTCCTTGGCACAGTCTGCGAAAGAGCTCACAGCTCAGCAGCAATAAAGCTGGCTAGAAGAAGAAGAAGTCTATACTCACTACACAGTACAACAAACTCAACTGTGACCAGTCACATTCAAGAATAATTGACTCTAATAAAGTTTACAAAATAAAGTTGTATAGAATCTAAAAGTCTAAAGGTGTCACAGCCTAGTTCTGGTTGTAGGCGTGATGACGCGAATGTCTCTGTGTGTTGTACTGGTACTACTATAATATTCTTTGTTTTTTTAACCAAATACTTTCTCACATGCACTAGATTTTCTGGTGCGTGAGAACATTAACATACTGAATGCTACGACCACAACATTTAGAATTATTAATAGACTCTAGGTCAGCAGACATGGATTTTATTCACATAAAATATAATTCATAAAAGATATTGGCAAGTCCAGCCATCAAGAAATATACACAAAACATTGTACATTAGAATCCAATAGAATACTTTAGATATCACACATGCTCCTTGCTCTCAGGGGTCCAAAAATCAACCATAACATCTATACATTAATACACTGGACAAGATATCCATAATATTCCTCTCTCTACGAGAGCCCAAGATCAACTGAGGTGTCCACCTCGTGGTCAGTCCCCGACCAGGAAAAATCTCGTGCTAACTGCACGGAATAGTTCAGTGACTACTAGTCATCAGATATTACAGGGGTTCTAAAACTAATATATTACAAAAGGCAAGGGTAGTTCATATTCCTAGCCTGACAAAGTAGATCTAAATAGAATTTAATCTAGATCTAGAACATGATAGTTTAGAGTAGTTTAGACTATCTAATCTACTTATAATATCTAGACTAGATTAATTAATTTCATTACATCTAGATTATTATTATCAATAGACACTCAGACTCAGTTACTGTCACAGTTTAGTCATTTACTATCATTTAGATCTATTTAATGATTAAACATTTAATCATATGATTTACTCAGAATTAGAATGGTTAGATTGATTAGATCTATAATGAAGTATAATGTCTATATTTAGGGAGGTAAAATTCCGGAAGTTCCTGTGTCCAAAAAATGACATAAAATCTTAAGACAGAGTTTTCCTTACTGCTACATAGGTCTTTGTTTGAAATCAATTATGCTCAGTATATGTAAAGATATCATTGCTAAAAAGAGTGAATTCGATTACTTTTGATGATGGAGAACATTTTTGTCTTTGACAATTTTTTGAAAAAAAAAATGTATTTAAATATTTTGCATTGAAAGTATATAGGCCTACATTTTTATTTTTGCTGATACTCATCACAGATAAGTTGTACCATGTTGATTTTTTTCCTGCTAATAGTACACATGTGTCTGGCTAAATTCCTACCAATTTTCAGATCAATCTATCATCAACATCGTACAAACTTGAACAAAAAAAACAAAAAACATTGACCTCAATGGACTTTTCAGTTTTTATTTTTTTTGTTATAGAAGATCTATATGGTTTTCACCAACAAGTGAAATTATAATCTTGTAGCAGATATTATCAGTTACAGATCTAGATATTTTTTAAAGAGTTTTTACCTTGAAATTTGTTTAAAAATGCATTTGAAAAAAAATTGTTTCAGGCGATTTTGATCCCAATCTATATATATAATTCTCCTTTTCGCACAAGAATTTGAACGAGAAGAAGTAAAGGAAAGATCACTCTCTTATTTCTGCTGATAGTCACCCCACGAAAAAAACAGGGGGGGGGGGGGAGAGAACAAGTGGGTATTCACACGTCGATACGGTTGGCTGCGCCCTGGACTGTCAAACCCTGCCCACTCCCACCCCCCTTCGTCCTGCAGGAGGTTTGGACTAGGAAGTAAACTATCGTCAACTCTGAAGGAACATCTGAAACATGTAAAACATTTGACAAACACTAAATAGCAGCGCCGGACTTAACCATTGTGACCAAGAAGTCATGGAAAGAGAACAAGTAATCTACTATGTATATTTACAGGTCACTAAATAGCAGGGCCGGACTTAACCATTGTGGTGCCCTATGCGAAATGGATTTCGCGGGGCCAAGTTTGGGTAGGGAAGCGGACAATAAGTGAAATTTAAGTGTTTGTATTAGAAAATAAATTTGTCTATGCATTTTATTCATACGTACAGAATTACTTTACGAGCCTTGCATGTAGCAAAGTCATACAGTATATCATAATAATTCTGTTTCCAACACAGATCACGCTAAATAGATGAATTACCAAATGCTTCAATTTATCGTTGAGAATTGTTGACCTCAAGTAATTCTTCATTAGTTTGAGGCGCGAGAAGCTTCTTTCACCAAATTACACAATTATGGCTAATGCATAATGACGTTTTTATTTGGATTGGTGCTTTCCATATTGAGTGACAGCCCAAAATGACAACTTTTATCTATATATTTCCATATTATATATTTTATGGACTTTTTTTTTTATATTTTGCAATTTCGGGAGATTTCCAGGAGCTCCTGGTAAATTGACAGGAGGGTGCGGGAAATCTGTTTTAAGTTATAAAATGGTTTAATTTAATAATTTATACACAATGAATTAGAGCAGGTCCTATGAAAGTGCAGGGCCCACTGAGGTCACATAGGTTGCAGTGCCCTAAGACCGGCCCTACAAAATAGCTACGCCGCCGGTCGACTAGTTTTAAAATATTTTGTTATTTTCTGCCATCACAACGCCGCCATTTTGTCCACACCACTCTGACATTTCTTGTAGATCTAGACCTGATAATTAGTTTATTTCATCAATATCATTACATTTTAAACAAGTGAAGTTCATATATATAAATGAAATTAGATTTGTGAGCTAGAAATTTACTACGAATACTAGATCTACTATTAAATTTCTTATTTAATAAGTAGATCTATCATCTACAAAACTCAATTCCAACTTTTTAGCTTTTGACCTGGGGGTGTGTCTCGCCGGCTGAGCCAGCGATAAGCTCTTACCTCACCCTTGTTCCATGTCAACCAATGTTAGGTCAAAACGCCACAAAAAAAAAATCATAACTTTTTAACTGTTTTAACATACAGTCATAATTTATACACCATTAGAAAGTTCTTTTAAAGTATTTTAATGATGTACTGACGAAAAATTTTTTCAAAGATACATTTTTTTTCACCTCCCTACAATATTATAATTACATTATAAAATATAGTCAACACATAAAAATGATAAAAAAGACTTAGTCATTAGAATAATTTGATGATCAGTCATTAGTTTAGTTAGTGAATTAGATTTTTAGATCATATCTAGATGTCTAACATATTGATATTCTAGTAACTAATTAAATTTTAAAAGTTAAACTCAAACTAATCTAGATCTAGATACTAAGTAACTAACTGACTAAGGCTCACTAAGGCGACTAAGCCGTCCAGTTTAAGTCTAACTTTAAACTTACTAAGGACTAAAATGTCTAAAAAAGCCTAAAGGCGACTAAAACTAAAACTTAGACTATGCCGTCTAAGTACTCTTTATTAGAAGCCAGCTACTTTATTGACTTTAATAATTAATTTACTTTAAAAATAAGTTTAGGCTTAGGAATAGCCATGGCCCATGCCCATAGCATAGGTCACTTAGCCTGACTTACTCACTTAGACTTAGCCGGCTTAGCGACTTATTATCATAATTATTAAATTATGACTTATAAATAATAACTAAATAAGAGTTAGTGTTTGTCTAAATCTTACTTTGATAAGCCCAAACCGAACTTGTGTTGGTCTTGGAAGAAGTGCTCCACTTTCATTTTTAACCATTGTCCTTACAGGGTTTATTACGTTGTGCTGGCATAATCTATTAGCATCCAATATTAATTTGTGAGCTTGACTAGCCAGTAATCGAGAATTCATCGCAGCCATTGTTTATTTCTGTGACTGTGTAAATTAAAAACATTGTCAGATTTTTTTTATCGAATGAAGTAAAGATTTTTTTTTACTGCCTCTAGATCTAGATCAGTGATGCCCATAGAAAAGATACGAAAACGAAATGAAAGACAGACGTCTAGATCTACTTGAAATTATTTTATAAGAAACCATTTGATCTAGATCTAGAAATTAATTTAATGAATAGTATAAAGATCTATGCCGTTTATTATTTTTTTTACGCGCCGGAAAATGGCTTCATTTAAAATGTTTGTAACATTGTTATTTGTAACTTGCAGACTCGTTTTCATAAATGTTTTGTTTTGTTCATTGAGTTCCCAATCTTCGAGTTTTCTTTGACTCAACACTATTTTCGACCCACACATACGTCAAGTCTCCAATGGTCTTTACTTGCAGCTGCGCAGGTCGGGCCAGATTTGACGACGGAATCAACAAAAAAGCTAGCTGTAGCATTCATACTCTCCTGCCTTGACTACTGCAACGCCATGCTAGAAGGCATTCCTGATGACAAAATCGCCAAACTGCAGCATGAATAGTCCTACGGAAAACAAGACGAGATTCCTCTACAGCTCTCTTGCACACACTCCATTGGCTTTATGTGAAAGCAAGAATTAACTACAAGGTGGCCACACTTTGTCATCAATGCATCTACAATTAAATAAAATGCCCTTGTACCTTAGTGAACTGATCACTCCATATGTCCTAAAAGAACACTGCGCTCCATCGCCACCTTCCCATCCCGCTTCGTCCTGCGGGAGGATTGAACTAAGAAGTAAACTGTCTTCAACTCGGAGGAAACACCCGAAACAAGTAAAACAAAACAAAAAAGAAACAGTGATTTCAGTGAATTTCAAGATAGTGTAAGAAATATAAATGTGTCTTCGTTTTGGATGTTCTTTGTCAAGAGGAGTGTATGATTTATGTACATTGTAAAGGTTCTGGTCCAGTTAAGGTAGTATATATTCTATTGTTCTTGGTACGTTACACCTCTTGGGTGTTTTTTTAAAAAAACAAACAGAAGTAAAGGTGATAAGCTACCGGTACTACTTAAAACTGTATCCTACATTTATGAAATAATAATTTGTTAGAACTCATAGAACAATGTTCTACAAAAAATTTGACTAACAATACTAACAGTTTAAATGCTATTAAAGAAAACACTAAGTACACTAATAAAAAAAATGGCAATGAAATAAATGTATTAAATTGACTTGACGAAACAGGACTAAATGTTATGTGTGTAATAAGGCCATCAATAAGAAGACCCATGTCACTTTTTATGTGTCTTTCTAAATTAAGCATTGTCTACCCACATCGTGCAGATTCCTGCTTATAAGTTATTGACCATGTACAGTACATATATTTAAATGTTTAAGATACAGTGGGATAAATCAGAAAGATGAAAATATTTCTTTTAACTTTCCTAATTTTAATGATTCAATACATCATAAAGGTTATAACAAATGAAATGAACTTCAAAGTTCTCAACTTTTAAAATATATGGGTAATTATCTTCTTTTTTGAAGTAACTTGTGTAATTTATAAGATAAGATATCTTGCTGGTTATTGTGTTCACGTGGTTCTAAAGAAATTGAATGATTGCATGACGGGGGATGGGAGCGGGCAGGGTTTGAACCCGGGACCATCGATAAATCCAAACAACAGTCCAACGCGCAAACCGCACGACCAGGCAGCCATCCATATATATATATATATAATAAAGTTTAAATGACATGACCATTATATGAAATCATTGTATTTTTAAAATGTGTATTGTAACTTATTGGAATATATATTTTTTCTCCATATGTTCATTAAGCATTGGCAAAAAAAACAATACTCTTTAAAGTGGTATCTTTTGTCTGAAAATAAAATTGCTATATAACACCACACATTTGTTTTCATGTAGTGTGTTATTTCTGTTGTGATGCTTGTTTTCATTATTGTATTGTGTGTACATTAAGTTGTAAAGCAACTTATCAATTTTATATCTTAATAACATTTATGTACGTGTAATACTGTTTATAGAAAAGTCATAACATACATGACTACACGGTAATGAGTTACAGACTATACCACTTAGCCTAAGCACTAATGCAAACATTCAGCCAGGCGTGCTAAAGTTCAGTTTACAACACACGCAAAGCAGTCTTCAATCACTTAGTGTGTATATTAAGTAAATACATTTAAGTCTAGATCTAGTAATTAGTCTACTTTAATAATACATCTGTTTATAGTTATGAGGACAACTACAAGGTTGTGTTACATTTTACAACACTTCGCATAAGCACTAATGCTAACACGCAGCCAGGATCTGGAAACGATCAGAAACAATAGTCGCTGACCTACTACGTCACGAACCAGTTGGACGGCCTGAGGTCACGGTGGTCACGGCTCCATGCGCTTCTAGTGAGTTCAACTTTTCTCCCTCAAAAGTTACGGTCTGTGGGATTTTTTTAAAACACAGGCCATTATGTTTGTTAACAGCCTCTATAAATTAAATTATTATTATTAAATATTTTCATCGATCATAAAATCTCAAGGTATAGTTTAACAATTTTTTTAAATCTCAAAACAAGAATGACGTCATATTTGTTTTATAATGTCGTTTAATTGTTGTTGTTGTTGTTTTAAACAACCATACTTTCTACTTTCTTTATAAAACAAATAATATGGTTTATTATCATGTTCCACAAAAAATAAACATCCTTTCATTTTTCCTGGTAGATTCTACATTCAGTCACATTCTTAATAACAAATGTTAAAGGTCATGGTACCAGTCCATCAGACAAAATTGTGGCCCTAATGTAGGTTTCAATCTTGTCTTTTGGAGTGGGAGTTTTTACACTTTTTACTGACGTTTAATTTGGCGGGCCGTATGGAACCACGTCGCGGATCGGATCTGGCCCGCGGGCGGATATTGGGCATCACTGATCTAGATCTAAATGTAGAATTACTAGTAGGCACACAAATAAAAACACTGTAATGAACTTGACAACTCAATTTTCAGCTTCATATAACATTATTGACTGTAGAAGACTGTCGAATATCTGATAGTTTACAGTTAGCTATACTTCGTTGCAATTCATCTCTTCTCAACTTGCACCGAGCCGTATTCCGCTCTACTCAGTTGTTCCGAGTCGTACTCAACTCTACAGAATCAGAGCCGTACACGTCTTACATCGACTATCGACTGTAACGGCTCAAGTCCACAATAGTTCGCTGCATAGACTTTAACCACTGTAGTCCACTCCAGTTAACTCTACCCTAGTTAACTTGCATCGAGTCGTACACATCTCTCTTCTACTGTCTCGCACAGTAGACAACAGTAACGACGACTGTACCGTCGACTCTACCGACCACTCACGACTGACGTTTCACATCAACTCTCTGGCTTATTTAGAGTCCCTAATCGCTTCTCCAATATAGTATAAACACTGCTAGTATCTTCTGGAACAACATGTGAGGAAACGTCACATCCTTTCTTTGTTTATACGCGTAGATTCCAGAGAACACTCGCTGCTGTGTCATCTCGCCGGAGTCACACGTTGACCTCTACCCACTGGCGGATCCGGGGGGGGGGCGAATTTTATTATAGAATTCACACAATTTGTATACGAATTTATTAATTATGTTAAAAATAAATACTAATTATTTATATTTCAACCTATTTTTAGATTATTTCGCCCCCCCTCTAGTATGTTGGCCGATTGGTGGGGTCGGGAGGGGGCGATGGTATCAATCCCGCCCCCCCCCCCTACACTTTCGAGTGAGGGGCGGTCCTATTTTTTTGTAGAAATCACAGCTTGCTAATAGAATCAATTTAATATCTATATCATATGTAGACTTGATATCGATTTTTTAACCGATCTTTATATTATGTCGTTCCCTGTTTGCCGGTGGGGTGGAGGGGGGGGGCCGATTGCATGTACTGCCCTCCCCACTCTAGCTCTCTGAGTGCTGGGGGGGGGCGGTCCTATTTTTGTGGAGAATCATAGTTTGTGAACAAAATTAGTTGAATATCTATATAATATAAACTACGTATTGATATGTGACCCATTGTATATTATGTCGTACCACAATCTAATCTCAAATAGTATCATTAGTAAATTTAAACGAAAAGGGTTGTGCCAGGTGGGAGGGGCGATACATGCAATCGCATTTCCCCCGTCATAATTTATATACACTATAAATTAAATTCTTATATTGAGTCGCCCAACCCCTATTCTTTAATGCCAAATGCAATCTTTAGCAGAAATTATTAAAGGAACGAGGATTAATCGTTTTCACTCTACCGCTCTTCCCATTTTCAGACAGAGTTTATTTAATTTCACATGAATTTATCATAATTATTTTAAGTAAGACTTTGCATTGGAAAAGTTAGAATTCAAACGAAATTTTTCAGTATTAGAGCCATGATTGAGATGAGTTCTAAACTCAAATAATGTTTACATAGTCGCCTTTTACCAACCTTTACTCAATCTGATATTTTTCTAGTTAAATAAATTTGGGACTATAACTCACAATCTATACATACATGTTATTGAATACTATTTATTGAATTTTTTTTTTTCGGCTAAAAATCTAAATATGTGGGGTATCTTATCTTTTCAAGGAACAAATCGGTTTTATTTGCAATGTATTAAGGGCCTATAAATTCATATTAAAATAATTTCCAAGTACAACATTATTCAAAAGATCCTTTTTTAATAGTATGAATAATGAGCTTCGAACTCTATTGATGAATAATGAGCTGTAGATGTCAGGAGAATAAGTTTCTGCAGTGAAAAAAGAAGAAAATGCTTTTGGCGTCGGGGCTTCGCCCCGAAATCCATTGATGAATAATGAGCTGTAGAAGTCAGGAGAAGGCCCTTCTGAAATGAAGAATGCAAGAAAACACTTCGCCCCGAAACCATTGATGAATAAAGAGCTGTACTTGTCAGGAGAATGCGTTTCTGCAGTGAAGAATGCAAGAAAACGCTTTTGGCATCGGGACTACTAGAAATTGATAACTAGAGATTTACTGTAGTTTTTTTTTTTTTTTGGAGTAGGAAAGGTAAGCCCAACACTCCTTATGGCTACACTCACGAAATTTAGTAGTTGTAGCTTTGCTTTTCCTTTTGTTGAAAGCGGTTTAACCTCAAAACACCTCCACGCTTATGGAATTAGGTGACTGTAGTTTGATTTAGATTTTTATTTCAAAACCATCTGTTGGGAGGTTTCAAACTCAAAGCCATCTGGACGTTGTTTTTTTTTTTTAAACATCAAAGCTACGCTCGTAAAATTTGGGGACTTTATCTCGATTTACTTGGGAGGGGGGGGGGGCTTAACGTCAAAAAACAAAATTTCACCCCCCCCCCCCATTTGGCCACGCTTCTTGAATTTGGTGACTGTCGGTGGATTTATTTTTTGTTTTATTGAGGAGGGTTTTTAAATCTCAAAATCTTCAGGAGAGGGATTTTAAACTCAACCCCACCGCCGGCTGCGCTGGTGCAAGTGATGGTTTAACATTAAAATATTACCGACAATACACAAAATTAAAGAAAAAAAAAGTCACTAAATTCCACCCATCACCCCCTGCCGGGGGGGGGTTGAAGTAGTTTGAACACCAGATAAATAATCATTGTTATGTAATCTATCTATTCTTATAAATTACAGACTTAATGATAGGTGTAGCCTACATCTACGTCGCACGGTTACGTTGTTGTTTACTATTTTCGATTTCGGCAGATGATTATCTTATCTTATATAATACAGACGTTACTTAAAAAAAAAAGAAGATGATTACGTCCAACGCGTGAAGCATTCAGTCATGCATATTAACCAATAACTTAAATTCTGCCATGTCACTGGTTTTCCTGGCTAGCTCAGGCAACCCATTCCATGCTCTAATAGCACTAGGGAAGAAAGAGTATTTGTACAAATTTGTCCTAGCACTTTATTGATGGAGTGTGTAATTTGCTTTTTTTTTATATTGAAGAGGTATTTTTTTTAGCTATAAACCCCGCTGGAGGGGGGTTTTAAACACACACAAAAAACACTCTTGGCTACGCTCATAGAATCTGGTGACTGATGTAGACTATGGATAGTTTTATCGAAAATTTCGGAGAAATCTTCCATAGCTATGCTCTTGGAATAAGGGAATGGTCGTTTGCATTCTTTTTTTTTTTTTTTTTTGGTTTTGTTTAACAGAAGTGGGGGATTTGACTGCAAACCCCCCTGGTAGGGGGTTATAAACTCAAAATCCACTTGCCACGCTGGGGCAAGTGATGGTTTAGTGTTAAAATTTAAAATAAAAAATCAAAGCAAAAAATGAGCCACTAAATTCCGATCCCCCCTGCGGGAGGGAATTTCATTCACTCCCCCTCCCCCGGCTACGTCCATGCTATATAACAATATACATCTTCTTTTTGAATTAACGTCTGTAATAAGATAAGAAGTTTTTTTTTTTGTTGTAATTTATTGTTTTCTTTGTAGGTTTATTATTTAACGTCTAGTTTTGATTATTTAAAGACCTTTTTTGCGATTGTATTTGTGTTTTTCTAAAAAGTTGGATTGACAATAGCTTTCCACCAATCAATCCATCCATCCTGCAACCAGTATGGCTACGTGCAACCTTTTTGAGGAAGATGAAGTTTACATTGAAAATCAAGGCAAAGGAATAAGCTTCGGACTAGTTTTAGAAAACGGCGATTTTTTCAGTAGCAGCGACGAAGATGAAGCCGATAATAAAATAGATGAACGGATTCAGAAAGGAACTGTTAGGGTTGCTTGGCATCCAACAGGCAAAGAAACAGTTGTAGCCGAAAATAAGGTTCTTGATGACTTGGATTTGATCTAATTAATCTAATTAAATTATTTTTTTAAAGAAATATCTATTCTAGATTGAGATTCAGACCTAAATAGATCTAGTCTAGTTATCATAATATAGATCTAGTAATCTAGTCCATTTAATATATTACATTACTAAAGTAAATGACACAGTTTAGTGTATAAATTGTCACAGTTTATTATAATTAAAATTTAAAAACAAATCAATCAATCAAATTAATGTCCACAATGTCAATAAATAAATTTTCAGATATATTATTAAGACAGATATCTAGATCTATACTATAACTCTATAAATATAAGTATAATAATTTAATTTTAATATAATATATAGATCTATATTCAATATAGGATTGTGCTTTAGAGTTTCCTGATCTGATACTGTGCAGTGTGATACTTTCACACTTTGAATTTGATAGGGTCTTAGGGAGAAAACAAACTAATCTAGATTCTAAATCTAGAGATTATTGATTATAATAATAATTATTTTCTATCTAATTCTAGACTGTCACTATACTACTATTACTATAGATTATAGGTCTAGATTCTAGATGTAGTAATTGTAGTTCTATATTCTATATTATGGCGGAAAACAGATTGAGCTCTCAACATTCTACTTTTGGGACCAATTTTTTGACCAATTTCAAATTGGCTTTTATTGACATATTATATTTCATTTTTGATGCCCAAGAATAGAGGAATTAAAAAAAAAAAAAAAAGAAGGCAGCAGACAATTTTTTCCCATGAAAAAATAAGGTCAAACACACTTACCCCTTACTCTAGTCAAATGTGAATATTCATTTGTTATGAATCTCACTGCTCTATTTTGTGTCTGTTTCAGTTTCTTAATGTTTTCTTGAGTTGAGAATGATATATATGTGAAATGTCTATTTAATTTTTTTTATGAAAATAAATTTATCGTACTAGTATTTCTTTTTTTTTTTCACATAGTCTAAATAATTGAATCTTTTAATTTCTCATTTTAGTTGAGTTATAAAAAAACTCTACTAATCAATTTTATATTTACTAATGTGTATTATTACTATTTTTAAATACGATTAGTTAAGTTAAAGAATTATGTAATTAATTGAAACTTGAAATTGCACCTAGCATCAAGGGTATAGAAGACATAGGCCTACAAAGTTATTTTTAGTCTTAAGAAATCCTGATATATATTCTTTTGTAATTTTTTTTTACTTATTATTTATTTTATAAATTTTTTCTAATAAAGACATTTTGTATTTTGAAAATGGCTCCTTTTTGTCTTGGAAGGCAATGGATGTGCCCAGATGAGTCACTGGTTTTCATTTCTTCTTGAAACGGGGCAGAATCTGGTGTGGCTAATCAAGCCAATTCTAAAGCGGCAGACTTTGCCACTATTTGTGCATGTGTATGCATCTGATTCAGGGTGGCTTTCTTTTTTTCCTCTTGATTAAGATCGCTTCGTTTCTTTTGCTCTCAGCGAGGATCGTCCCAGCACGCACAGTCTGTTTCCATGCGCTCCAGTCTTTGGCTATTTCTTCCCACGTACTTTCGTTGATGTCTGTGGCTCTCATGTCTCGCTTGCAGACATCTCTATAGGTTAGACTAGGGTGGCCCTTGGGTCTGACTCCATCAACAAGCTTAGTATATAAGATATCTTTGGGGATTGTATCATCTGTCATGCTGGTGACATGTCCGAGCCAGCATAGTCTTCTTTGTGTCAGGAGAGCATACATGCTGTTCATATTGGCCAATCTCAAAACTTCCTGATTGGAGACATGTCATTCCAAGAGATGCGCATTATGCGTCTCAGGCAGCGCCAGTGGAAACTATTCAATCTGTGCTCTTGGTACATGTATGTTGACCAGCCAGTCAGTTAGGTGCTGATCCGCCACAGCCTGCCTGCTCTAATGGGTGCTTAGAGCTTAGTTTAAAATGACAAGTAGGCTAGAAACTTGCACCAAGCAACAATAGAAGAAAAATTAACATGAAAAAGAAAATCCCTGTTATGCGACTGGCCACATGGAATGTCTGGACAGTGTGTCCTGGTCTCACTGATGATCTTAGGCAGGTTGACGGCGCAAGGAAGACAGCAGTCATAAATACTGTGCTGAAAAGGCTACACGTTGACATTGCAGCCCTGCAAGAAACCTGACTGGCCGAAAATGGCATGCTCTGCGAGGCTGACTACACTTTCTTTTGGAAAGGGAAAGCACAGGATAAGACTCAATACATGGTGTGAGCTTTGCTGTCAAGAACAGTCTTCTTCCCAAGTTAGTCCCTCCAGTTGGTGGCTCGGAAAGGCTACTAAGCATAAGTATGATAACAGCATCTGGAAAAGTCACTCTAATTAGTGCCTATGCCCCCACACTATGTTTGCTTCAGGAGGACAAAGACAAGTTCTAAGAAGATCTCAAAGAAGTCATTTGCGAACATTCCTCAAAAAGAGCATATATATGATCCTTCTAGGTGACTTCAATGCCAGAGTAGGATCAGATCATACTACCTGGCCAGACTGCCTTGAGCTTTTTGGAATCGGAAGTATGAATGAGAACAGACAAAGACTGCTTGAATTCTGCACATACCATAAGCTCTGCATTACAACACATACTTCAGAACAAAACCACAGCACTGTGTCTCATGGAGGCACCCTAGGTCTGGGCACCAGCACCAGTTGGATATGATACTGACACGAAAAATGGACATTGGAAATATACTGCTGACACGTAGCTACCAAAGCGCAGATTTTGATAGTGATCATTTTATACTTTGCCTTACACAGAACTAGTCATTCTATAGAATGTCTAGTCATACTATAACTAGAATGGAACATGAAATATAGCTAGTGTCCATATACATCAGGCTCACAAAAGTATTGTTCCGATATCCATTAAAGCGTGCTATCTTAAGCACTTATAATAGCACAAACAAATTATCTTCCCTGAACATCCATGATAAGTCCCCATGTCCCCAAAAATTGTAATTTCACTCAATATTTTTGCACCCCACTCTTAACAATCAGAAAGGACTAAAACTAAGTCAGTAAGCTCATAAACTCAGTAAACACCTGTAGGCAGTGTCCACATTTTGTCTTAACAGGATAGGTTAATCCCTTCTGACTTATTTTGGACACACATTAAGCTCCAATGTGATAAACTAAACAAATAAAGGGTGTTGTTCAGCTCTCTCTTTGGAGATAACTCTGCACCACTAGACAGTCAGTGTCACTTGGAATCAACATATTATATTAAAACAATTATTTAAAAATCAAACAAAGCCAAAGGGTTTATTAAAAATTTTTTTTTATATAAAATGTTATTTAACCTTGGCTAGACCAACATTAGAATATATAGTATCTGTCTTATTTTTGGGATCCGTTAACTTGAGAAACCATAAACCAAAAAAAGGCACTTTGGCTTCTAAACTGAGGGGTTTCTAGTCTGAATCTTCTAAATAAAGACTGATGATTTTTATAACAGCCCTGAGTCCGCCCAGCTCCAATGGGTATCTGGCTTAGATTGGGGAAGTAAAGGCTGTTGGTCATAATGCTGGCCACATACCACACTCGTTTACCTCGTTAACTGACTGTCATAGTAAATGACTATACCATTTACCTCCATAGATCAAAGGGTGTAAAAATCATAGATCAAAGGGCGCAAAAATAAAAGCATTCATTGTGCTAGATTTAAAAAAAAAATTCTTCACCTTGAAATGCAAGACAATCAAAAGTATCTTTTAAATTCTATTCTCTTTCTGGTACAGTAATATATATTCCTAGATTGAAAAAAAGTAGGGGTTTGTTTTTTTAAACCCAGTAAATTGTATTTAGTAAATTAAATTTAGTAAAAACTCTTTATTTTGTGTGTTTAGGTTCATTTAGTTGACAGGTCACTTATGCCAGGAGACATTGTTCGGCATCTTATTCAAGGTCAAGAAACACAGTGTGGATTTGTAACTGATGTTGATATACGGTGTAATGTTCATGTTCTTCGCACCAATAAATATATCTACAACATCAATTCTAAGGATTTACAACCCATACAGGTAGATACGCTCAAATACTAAATTACAAAGCATGTTGCAAATGTTGCTTTTTTTCAATGTTGTAAATTAATAAGATGTTCAAATATACATCTATACTATAAAGTAGAAAGTAAGGCGTATGTATGTATGTATGTATGTGACTTATAGACATCAAAACCGCTTGACCAATCTTGATAAAACCTGGAAGGAATGTTCCTTGGGTACCAACTTAGACCGTAGTGTATGTATTGTAGCCCTAAAACAAACTTAAGACCCTAAAAAAAAATAAAGTTGTCAGACTCTATTACAGCTATAGTATTTTATGGATCTAGGCCATCTTATCTTCTTATCTTATATAATACAGACGTTACTTCAAAAAAGAAGCTGATTACGTCCTACGCGTCATGCATTTAGTCATGCATATTAACCAATGACTTAAATGGTTAACAATGTTGACATGAGAAAAGATCTAAAGGATTTAGACCTAGATCTAATTTTAAGAAATACACTTTGCGCAGATAATTTTTTACTTTGACACATGAAAATACAAAAGAAGATCTAAGTTTAGATCAAATCATTAAAAAGCCAACTAGATTAAACAACACATTAGATCTCTTCTTAACCAACAGACCTGGATTAGTAGTTGATTATGATATTATCCCTGGTCTATCAGACCATGAGATCATAAAAATACACAGTCAGATAAAAGCAGTAGCTAATTCAAAACCCAAAAGAAAAATCTTACTCTGGAATAAATGTAACCTAACACAACTACACCAAGCTGCATTAAACTTTCAACAAACATTCTTATTAGAAAAAGACATTAACCAACCAGTCAATGACCTCTGGAATTTCATTAAAAACCATCTTAAAAGCATTATAGAAAATCATATACCAACTAAATACACATCAAACAAAATAAATAAATGCTGGTTTAATAATAGACTAAAGAAGCTTTGTAAACAGAAGGAAAACCTATATAGAAAATTTAAAGAAACTAAGGCAGAAAGAGTTTACAAAAAGTGTATAAAAATTAAACACTTAACCCAAAAAGTAAGCAGACAGCTGCAGAGTGAATACATAAAAAATGTAATATCTAAAGATAACAACAAATACCTATGGTCATACATTAAGTCTAAGAAAATGGAAACAACAGGCATAGCGCCATTAAAAGATGAACATAACATAATACATAATGATAATGAAACTAAAGCAAACATCCTAAACAAATACTTTGCATCAGCATTCTCAGCCCCAGGAGACAAACACATATTACTTAATTTGAACCAAGTAGACAACATAGAAGATATAATAGTACAAGAAAATGGAATTAAAAAACTATTAGCCAACACCAAACCAAATAAAGCGTCTGGACCTGATGGTATTCCAGCTAGATTACTCAAAGAACTAAGCAATGAGCTAGCCCCAGTGTTCAAAATACTCTTTCAGGCTTCACTTAACCAGGGCAGAGTACCAAAGGACTGGAAAGAAGCTAATGTCACCCCCCTATTTAAAAAAGGAGAAAAATCTGACCCAGGAAACTACAGACCAGTATCACTTACCAGCATCACATGTAAAATCCTAGAACACATAATATGTAGCAACATCATAAACCTCTTAGACAAACAAAATGTCCTCACACCATACCAACATGGCTTTAGGAAATATAGATCATGTGAAACACAACTAATAGGACTAATTGATGATTTTTCTAAAGGTTTAGATAATAGTGAACAAATAGATGCTATCTTACTAGATTTTTCTAAGGCTTTTGACAAAGTTCACCACCATAGTTTGCTTAAAAAATTAAAATATTTTGGCATTAATGGTCCACTGCATCAGTGGATTAAAGATTTTCTGATAGGGAGAGAACAAACTGTAATAATAAATGGCTCTAAATCAACACCGATAACAGTAAACTCAGGTGTACCTCAAGGAACAGTCTTGGGTCCACTACTATTTTTAATTTACATAAATGATTTACCAAATTGCATTACTTCAGGAACAAAAGTCAGATTATTTGCAGACGATTGCATAATATATAGAACAATAAAAACACAAGACACAGATATTTTACAAAGAGAATTAGATGAATTACAGAAATGGGAATCAAATTGGAGCATGTCTTTCCACCCAGAAAAAGGTCAGTTGTTAAGAGTAACAAAAAAAACTAAAACAAATTAATTCCACTTATGGCAAACCAGTAACACAGACTAAAAACGCAAAATACCTAGGTGTTATAATAAATGAAAAACTGTCATGAAATCCACATATTGATAAAAAAATCAAACAAAGCATTAGGATTTATTAAAAGAAATTTCTATAAATCAAATAAGAACATAAAACTAAAATGTTATTTAACCTTGGTTAGGCCAATAATAGAATATTATAAGCAATTCCGTTTATGACCCCTCAACTCAAGAAAACATTAAGAAACTGGAACAGACACAAAATAGCAGTGAGATTCATAACAAATGAATATTCACATTTGACTAGAGTAACACCTATAGTAAAATCACTAAATTTAGAAAGCCTTCAGGACAGAAGACTCAAAAGTAAAGTAGCAATTATACATAAAACACTGAACCATAATCTTCAAATACAAAAACAAAATTTAATAAAATACTCTGAAAGACACAAAGATAAAGGCACATTCCTCATCCCATATGCTAGGACAAATTTGTACAAATACTCCTTCTTCCCTAGTGCTATTAGAGCATGGAATGGGTTGCCTGAGCTAGCCAGGAAAACCAGTGACTTGGCAGAATTTAAGTCATTGGTTAATATGCATGACGCGTAGGACATAATCATCTTCTTTTTTGAAGTAACGTCTGTATTATATAAGATAAGATAAGAAGATTCATTGATTTCATTATATAATAAAATTAACCTTCAATTTTGTGTTTCAAAAGCATTATTTACATAAATTAGTTCCTGATATCTGTGACTACAGATTTCCTGGCGAACATTCTTTCATTAGACATTACCAAATGGCTACACATTAACACATCTCTCTACTGAGTCTATTCCTAGGCCTAGGTCTAAAACTCTTATTGAACTCTAAGATGATAAAACTTCTTTTCGCAAAGATAGCTTTATGCTTTAACACATAAATATACTAATTGTTGTCCATTCATTTCATATTTTAATCAAATTAACATTCAAATTTGTTTTTCTAAAGCATTTTTAATACATTCGTTCGCTAAAGCTGTGTAGCCGTGTTGAGATAGGCCTATATTCATTCATGAAAAAAGGTCACGCATGTGCAACACAGAATGAACTCTATAATAGCCAATTTTTAACTCTAGATTAGTGTAGATTTAGATCTATGTCTACCTCAAGATCTACTTAATACTTTAACACATGAACATACAAAATTAAGTCTATTCATCTCAATTTTTAATCAAATATATGTAGGCCTACAAGCAAATATTTTAATTTGAAAAAATGGATTTAAGCCTAAAAGCTATTTTGATTTGATAGCTTCATTCACACTATTTTTACATTGACACATTCGGTTTACTTATTACATTATTCTTTTGTTTAATTGTTTACAAAACACTCTCAGTGACTATATCGCAAATAAAGACCCGCGGGTCGCGGGTAACATATGTCTAGTTATAAGATATAATAATGTTCAAATAGAACACATAAAATACATTTTTTAGAAATTTGCTTTCCCTTACCATTAAAAAAGATGCAATGTATCATCATGTGCATTACATTGTGTACTTATTCCTAATGCAGTTTGAATCTGTTGTGAATATGTTTGTCTATATGGATTGTCGCCCCAAGTGTTTTGGTTCTTATTAAAGATGTACAGAATCTTTTGATTTTAAGTGATTTCAATTATAAGCATAACTATGGTAATCCTTTTTTGTCTTTTAACTATCGATGTAAGTTTAACTAAATTAGGAATTCGTAATAAATTTGAACTGGTTTTACAATTAACATTTTTTTTTTTGAATGCAATTATGTTTATTTCAAACAAGTGCTATTTAAACTAATGCCAAACACCATGACAATATATTGAATTTAAAGACATTTTCTTACTGAAAAGTTTACAGTATAACTAGTTACATAAAGCTAAAATAAAATCATGATGTTTGAGAAAATACCCAAACCAATGTATGCATTATGAACAGACTATTAGAAAGTTCAAATTTTAATACATCTGTTGCACATAATTAGGTCCTTATATTATTCATAATGGGGGGGGGGGGTCACATTTTACTTACTTTATCTATAGTCAAACAGAATGCTGTTACTAAATTATTGTGATGCTTTTCAAGAAAGATAATTTATATACTTTGTTAACCAAATCTCCTTCAAGGAGGCTGGTGTTGTTTTTTTTTACCTTTTCAACTGCATTATACCAGTTGTTTAAAATACCTGTCAAAATAGACGACATAACATTGGCTACTGATTTCATAAACTTTTTTTTTTCCTCAAGAAATTCTGCAGTGACCAGGAAGTGCTATTCAATTCCTGGCTTGGCAGAGTGGAAAATGTCAACTATGAGCTGGTTATTATCTTTCAGGATGGAGCAAAGTAAGATAGTTTTATATGTATGTCCCTTTTTATTTTCATTATACATACAGGTTGTTTTGTTAGAGTTGTTAAAATCCTTCTTGAATGTTGTTTGGTTTCATTATGTAGTGTACATTTTGTATCATTTCTCCTTCTACGTCTAGGTGTCAAGTAGATGAGGATGACTTGTTTAACTTTGAAGATGTTAGTGATAAAAGGTCCAGGGTAAGGTTGCATTCTAGTTATTATTCTTTTGTAAAATAACTGTTTTTATACACAAAACTCTTAATTCAAAGCAATGATATTATTTTTAAAGGATATCAAGGTGGTTTTGTCTGTATAGTTTTGTAATAGATTTAGTATTTAAATGACTATTGTGTTCCTAATTTTAACCAGCTATCATTTATGTTAGATCCTAGTTGTTAGGTTGAGGATGGCTGCCTTGTTGAGTGGTAGCACTTTGGACAGACATCATGAAAGCACCAAATTCAATGAGGTTTAGGCCAGGGCATAGTTAAATCTTTATTTGTGAAGGGGCATCTGAAAAGTGTTAAAAAAAATAAAAGATCTCAATTCCCCTTAACATAGAGCAGATGAAAGATGTATTACAGTTTTTTAAGAGCTCAATTATTGGACTGAAAGTTAGAATCAAATGCAGGCATGGATAAGTTCAAATGTTGCCTTTTGTGTTTTTTGTTGTTGTTATTTTCTTAAGAAATCAGTTTCTTGTGTCTCAACTGAAAGTTTTGCTACATCTTAGTCTTTATCATTTCTTTTATCTGAAGTCTTGAATAATTTTGCAAAATAATTTAGCTACATACATTGTAACTATTAGTGAAATGTGCTGCTTATTTCAAAACTCGCTATCAATGTATTTATGAGTAATAAACATGTAGTTGGTTTGATATGGTTTGCATAATCTGGCCAACAATCCTAGAATTGCTCTAGTGAGCCTTTCAAAATCCTGCTTAGTGAAATAAGAGTGTTTAAGTTTTTGGACATTTTTAGTTTTATTTTATTTTACCTGTTGAACTGTTAGAGACTGAGATTGTATGTATTTGTCTTTCTCAGCATGGTGAATTTAGTTTCTGCCATCACTATCCTGGGCAAGAGTTGAAAGGTACAATGGATAACTTCAGTGATGCTAAGTGGCTTCACTCTACCCCACGTTACTGTAGCAGGGTGGCCAACAAAAAAGGGAAAACTTTCAATGTTCTTGTTACAGTAGAGAAGGTTAGTGGCTAGTTAAGTCTAGAAAAAAAACATTGCAGTTATTAAAATGATCCAGTATTTTAGGGTTCTGTTTTGATTTTCTTAGATTGTCACTAAAAGTGTTGAAATCCAGTGGGTGTTTCGAGGTTATGAGAAAATGGATAATACCAGTGGGTCAGTTAATCCACCACCAAGATTTATTGAGGGAGAAAATGTTGAAAAGTGAGTCATTTTTATCAGACCTTTTTTTTTTTTTTTTAGTGTAGACATTTTAAATTTGACATAAGCTCATTTATTTATTGTAGTAGTAATTGTTGCATTAACTCACATAGAATATATTTATATTTGAACCTAATACAGGCTTCAAGTTTTGGATTGGTTTAGTCATTGTAACATCCAGATTGGTGACCGCATGAGATACACAATAAACAATGATGATGTTGTGTCGGATGTCACGCCCAGGAAAGCATTTGATCCAAAAATGACTTTAGTGAAAGATGCACCATTTAAGATAGACGAAGGACTAGATAATAAAAACCAAATTAGCTTAACAAGCACAGTAAGTTATATTTAGCATGTTGTGATATGTTCATGTGTGTGTCTGTCTCCCCCACTTACTGTGTAGCATATATGTTTGTGTTGTACTTATTTTCTTAGATAATATTTTATGTATTTACAAGCCTTTTTTTTTTTTTTTTCGATCTAAGACTTTATGAGGAAGATGAACTCAAGTTCACTTTTTTTTTAGACTTAGACATTTCCTAAACAAATTTGATGTACACATAAGAATTGCTTGCCTTGATAAGCCTCATTTTCTATTGGATTTAGCTCATGACTTCTGTTGTCTGAACTGAAGCACTTAATTGCTGAGTGTGTCATTGGCTAACACAAGATTGGATTTCCTTTTGGAGTCAGGTCAAATCAGAGACAACTGATCTTTTGGGTATAAAATTCTCGAAAGAGACTTAAATCCAAAAACTTACAGATCTGCAGCCAACAACAGAAATCCAAGTCACTTTGGTTAACTAATTTGATTACTTTGGTAAAGAATAAAGGCATTTTATTCCTGAGAATTCATGAACAAATATGATACATTTTACAATTATTTGTATCTCCCTCTGAGTAATGTGTTATGTTATTGGGTAATAATATCACTAACTAGAAGAAAATATAAATTTCAACTATAAGTTTAAAAAGTAAAGTTCCCCTTTCAGACCTTGCTATCTAAAGGGCAGATGATGTTAAGGTCACTGTTTCTTTAGCCAATGGTTAACAAGCAGGGTGTTATGTGCACAACAACCAACCGCCTTTACTTATCCACAACTAATGTCAGGTACTCATTAGAGTTGGGTGAATTCAGGGGTGCCCTAAGAATCACAAAATTTAAAATCTTGGTCTTCACCGAGATTTGACTTTAGGTTAGACAAACACTTAACTACTCAGCCACTTCGCCCCCCGAACTATAAATTAAATAATAAAAAAAAAGAGTAGTTTTTGCTATTGTATATTGTATTTTGTATATTTAGATCAGGGCGTCAATGTCTGGAAGTATATAGACATTATAGATTAGTGATTAGATTTACCACAAGATAGTATCGCTTTTTTTTAGCACGCACGAAGATTTAAATGTTTACAAGATTTTACTGATCTAAATAAAGTGTTCTTTTCTTTGTGTCAGTTTATCTGAAGTCTTCAAAATGATTGTGAATTAGTTGATTAATTACTTCTTATTCATCTAGACTGGATCTAGAACTAGAGATATTTATGATGTCAGGCACCTAAATAGAATTAACGTAAATCTAGATTAGAATTAAGATTTAGCTCTAAATAGATCTAGATTATTCTAGATCTAGAATAATCTAGATTTAGATCTATGTATTTATATATATCTAAATATTTCTCTAGATCTAGATGTGACCAGGTACTAGACTTATATTTAGAACTAATTTAGATCAAAGTACATCTAATTATAGATTTAGATTACTAAGTCTAGAAGCTCAAGGCTCTAGATATCTTGTAAAAAGGTGAAATAGAGTTTACTTATGCTGTTAAGTAGTAACCTTTTGATAATATTCTGCAGATTGTAACATCCAATCTGCCAACTAATTTCCTTTTACCCAGCTAAGATACTGTCTTGTCCTGATCTGTGCATTGCACTTATTCATTTGTTAAATAAAAGAGGTGGTCATATATGTGTGTCCAATAACTTGATGGTCATTTCTTGTCTATATTTAACTCCATTTAGAGTCACAATGGTGTAGAAAAGGAGTTGGACGAAACAGATGATGCTGACCTTGAAGATGATGACTTTGAGTCAGAGAGTGATGAGAAATTAGGTGCCTCAAGTGGTCGCAACACTGGAAGCAGAAAAAAGAAGAACCGTGGCCATAAAGGTGCACTGCGGCACAAACCTGGCAAGGTCAACCAGTCATCCAGGCTTACATGTGGCAAGAAGCGAATACAAAAAGAACGTTTGGTCAAACCGGATGAGACAGTGGAAGTTGAAGTAGAGTTTACCATGTCGTGGGTGACAGTCATGTGGCAGGTATTCTAAACAGTTTCCCTCTAGCAACCATTTAAATATGTATTAGAACTAAATATTTTTAAGCCAAATAACTCATGTAGTATACATGTCATATTAATAATCTCAACAACATATGAGATATGACTCTTCACCATTGGGTTGTACTACACTTGAGCTGATCATGACAAGATTGAAAACTGTGTAAATAGATTAGTATAATAACTAAATAACTCTCTGGGTTTGAGTTCTTATTTTTCAATTGTTAATTCAGCTCACACTACACTGGTTTGAAAAGCAAAATTTCAAACTATTTTTTGTGTTTTAACAGTTACACCTAATTTTTAATAAATACAATTTAATATCTCTTGGCATATAAGTTCATGCATCAAGTTTAACATTTATGGAAATAAAAACATGTTGTCTTTTCATAAATAAACCTACATTTAATTTTGTCCTTAAAAAAAGTATGATTATATGCCTTTCAAGTTCAATCTATTGTTTATGCTCGTAAAATTTTAAGTTACCAAATAGTTAAATTAGAAATCCCACAGAAATCATTTATAACTCAATACGCTGTCTTATTCTAAAATGGTTTTTCATTCTTTAACTTCAGAGCGTTTTAAACACTGCTTTAATAAAACTAAAAAAAAGATGTCTAAATGCTGTTATGTAACAATGTTGGTGTAGTTGTAGACATACATATAGGTTAGGGTTACATAGGTATTTTCACTTCTCTGTGCTTAATGTTTTTTTTTTTTTTTAATTTCAGGATGGATCAATGGAAAAAGACTTACCATCTTTTCATTTGTTTCCTGTTCATCATTTAGATGATTTTGAGTTTTTTCCTGGGGATTTTGTTCTTTCTAATATAGGTAATAATGTTGATATTGTCATATTAGGCCCATGTTATAGTCAGAGAAATTTGAAAATAAATATCTTTGTTGATTTATTAAAATGTTCTGTCAGAATTAGCTGAACCAGTGGACTATGGCGTTGTGGTAAAAGCTGATCACCACGAAAGAACCTGCATTGTACATTGGTATAAGGCTTATGATATAGGCAAGGCAAACAAGTAAGTATAGTGTATGTTCCTGATCCCTGATCATATAACGTTAAGTGTATTTTTATATATCACTGTAATAATTACGTGGCGAATATAAATATTACACAGACCAAATGTAATGACGTGTTTGTTATCATTAAGCTGAATTAGTCTCAATCATAGGTCACTGCTCTAAATTAAAACAAACAATATATGACTATGCAATCTTCTTTAGTCATAGGTACCTCACTAGCTGAGTGTAAAGCTTGTTGACCAGAGGAGGCATGAGCCACAAGTTAAAATTCAGGTCGTTCCCCCACTTTTTAAAAATGCTTTTAAAAACCAGTTACGTTAAATCCATCCAGATATCCACTTCTTTCTCCCCTAATCTAAACAAAAAAATCAATAGGTACAAATATTATTAATCATTGTTATCGTTGTAGATAATTACAAATTTCATTCCCTGACTGATCCAGTTAAATTCACACATCTACACTATGTATTTTTGAAAGAAGTATTTTTGTTTGTTTTTCTTGTTAGCTTTTTGTTTGAATTACTTTTTTTACCATGCTAATTTTGCTTTTAAATGGTGAGCGCCTCATATGGTTCACCACAATACCCAGGGATACGTTTGCCTCTGTCTGAGCTATGCTTCTTAATATCATTGTAATCCATAGCCACATTTATTCAGCAAGCCCGAACAACATTTTGCAAACTTAGTTAACACCATTCACTGCTCCCAAAGCCACTTATTTGTTTTCAAACAGCATAATTATATTGATCTTTGTTTTCCAGGCCCACTCTGGTGGAGGGCAACTGTGAAATAAGCGTCTATGACATCAAAGATCACCCAGATTATAAATATCGCCCAGGACACAGTATAGTTCGTGTTGGTGGCTTTGAAAACACTGATCTGGTATGTGCAAAAAAAAAAACCCAACAATTTCAAATCTTTGTTTCAATGTATTGATGTTTAAAAACAATTTTTTGTACAATTATTTATTTATTTTTGGCTCTAGAAAACACTCAAAAGATTTTTCAAAAGTAAGCTCAGAGAGAACTATTGGACAATGAAAAGGAAGTTCATCATATTTAGAACAGTTGTTTTTTAAACCCTTGTAATTTTGTTTAGCTCACAGTTTTTAGTCGGAAATGAAACAAGGCCTGCCTTTTTTCATATCTAAGTAAGCTTATCTTCATCTCAGTAGAAATTGCTTGATCTCAATAAGCATTGCTTGGCGCAACCATCTCTTGAAAAAGGGAAGTCTATAATTTTTTTTTTCTTTTAACCCTGCCTGTGAAAAAAGGCTGTCCATCGTTACCATGGTGATTAAGTACTGTGTTGAGAAATCAGTGTAAGGAAGAAACAGAATATTATGAAATAAAACATTTTAAAGGTTCTATTATAAATCTTGTATTCTTTTTTTTATATTAAAGTTTCTTTCATTGTTACATCTTTTCACACATGGCAAAATTAAGTGTATATCATTGCTCAGCATAACTGAATAGTAACAAAATTTATCTTTTAAGGATGAAAATGAAACTCTGCAAACTATTGGACAAATTTTACAGTTGGATCCTAATGGTCACTTAATTATCAAATGGGCAGATGGACGAATCAGCCAACATTATCCACAAGAAATTTTTGTTGTTACTGATGAGGTAGGCATTCTAAAATTTACCTTGGCAACAGTTTGGGCTTGTCAATGTTTCAGTTTTGTAGATTTTTTATCTGGCAGGTTTCCTTCTTCAAAGCTACCTAATCCTTAAGCTCAAATTTGTCACTGTGTAGGTTTACAAACAGGAATAAATATATTTCAACAGTTATTGCTATCAAGTTATATGTTTATAAAAGTCTTTTAGTCTGATACGAATTCATATATATTCTTTAACAAGGCTGAAAATGTTAGCGAAGACAGCTGGGATTCTGAAGAAGATTCTAATGATAGTTCTGAAACTTGGGAGACTGAATCAGAGCATGAAATTTTTGGAGAAGAAAGTGCGAAGTAAGCGCAATACTTTTTTTAAAGTTACAAACATTAACATGTAGCGTTGAAAGAAAATGTAAATTAGTATTTTTGTGTGTGTCTGTTTTCAGGCTTGATCCAGAGGATGGTACATTGGATCAGGATATACTGTGTGAACATAAACAGGAGTTGGATTCTCTTCTGGGTCGAGCTGAGACTGCGTTAAGTAGACTTCAGAACCATTTGAACAATTTTGGTGTAGCTGTGCATTCCCCAGAGTGCTTTCATGATATTATACGAATCTATCGCAGTTGTCATGACTTAGACAAGATATTGCAGTCTTCCTTTTTTAATGACCCCGAGTTACAGTCTCTGATTTCTCAGGCTAAGGCTGAATTGAAACGTGATAAGGTGAACAAGTTTTCCAAACATCTTTCACTCCTGTTTGATACTTGGAGTAAGAACTTACCTCTTGGGTCAAATGACAATGTTGGCACTGTGGCTGTGGCTGGGAAAACAATTAAAGTTGGAATGCTGAAAGGGAAAGAGTTTGAGATTTCAATTGCTTTGCCTGTTGAGAAAGAGGCTAGTGTATCTCAGGGAAATGGCAGTGATCTTACTGAGGATTGCCTTGCTGAAGGCGGTCTCAAGGCTGAGTCTGGAGCTTGTTCGCTGGATGATACTTCTGCAGCCAACATCAAAAAGGAAATGAGTGAGCCAACTTTAAGTAAAAAAAGTAAGGAGTTAGAGTCTTCTAATAGGAGGTTATCAGATCCTTTTAGTGACCCCATTGCCACCAATGGTGCCAAGATCAAGAAGAAATATCAGGATGCTTTGGTTGGAGAAAACTGTGTTTCCAAAGCTTCCAAACGCACTAAGTCAGACAATTATGATGATTCTGGGCGTGAAGCTAAAAAAAGTCGGGATGAAACAAAATGCGCCAATCTTATTGCTCAAGAGCTGTGTTCTTTAATATGTCAGAACCTCCAGAAACAGATCTTACGTATTCATGAAGAAGTGAACAAACGAACAAACAGGCTGTTGTCCTCTAGTAAAGCAAACAAACAGGATGCGCAGACATCACCTTTGGTCAATGGTGAAGTTAACAACCCAGTAAATCCAGAGTCTGCTGACCTTGTGCCAAATATAGACAATAATGACATTATTAAGGTATCTGTTTCTACAGAGGCTGTAGTACCTGCCAAAACTGTTAGCCATCAGTCCAACCTACAGTTTTGTGCAGTTGATAATAATTGTGCTGTGAACCAGAAAATTGGTTCTGAAAATGACACATCCAATATTATCCTGACTTCAGAAAGCTGCAGCTCTTTAGAAATGGAGGCTTTACCTGATGAGGTAGAATCAGCACAGGTACAAAGCAAAGGTACATCTAAATGTTTTTTTGTCACTTTATGGAATCATTTATTTCTATGTGTGCACTTCATTACAAAGCTTCTATCAACTCTGTAAGGTAAAAGGTTTGTACACATTATTTCTCCCACATCCAATTTCTTTACACAAGAATCAATTAAAAAAAATCAACCAATTAGAAAATTAACTATTTGTAATTAAGTATTTTGTTTGATATCTTGAACAAGGGAAAGAAATCATACTTGACATGTAGTGGTATATCCCCTTGAGGACTATGAGCTTTAAGTGAAAAATCTTTTTTATGAATTTAAAAAACGATCAAGTAAACATTCACCACGTTACCCCCTTCTTCCATCCCCCTTTCACAACTGGTCCAGACAAGTGATAAGATCACAGTCATTGAGAAAGCTAAAAGCTAAACAAAAACAGTTGGTAAAAATATTTCTAATTGCATATATTTATTATAACTAGGCCAGTCATACATATACTTACATGACTGATCCAATCTTATTGATACAGTTACACTTAATATATGTTTTTATTGTTTTTTTATTATGCTGTGTAGAACTGTGTTATTGACTGAAACACAACATCTGCTCTATGATTCACTTGAAGTTGGTGGACATAGTACTTAACCTGTAGAAAATAGTTGAACAATTTTTCATTCATTTAGATAATTTTAATACCAAGAAATATGCATTTTTCAGTATGCTAGTTGTATTGTTTTAAAATAATGATTTATTTAGGCTTTGAGATGCTAGGAGAGGTTCAGCCTTGCCAGAAATATGTCAGCCAAGAAAGTCAACCAGCTAATCCAAGAATTTTTAGAACCGCTGTTAAAAAAGAGGTAGGAAATTACATTCAAGCATTTCAATTGAAAAGAAATTTCTAGGCCCATGTCAATGGAGCTTGGTTCATTTCATTTCAATAATTGATTTAACTGTAAACAAAAAATAATAATATAGATCCTTTTTTTTTTTTGAATGAAATAAGTATTTTTTAGAAAATAATTCAAATAGAATAGAAATTGCAACTGCTTTGAGTTGTCCAACAAACATTGAACTAGAACTTGATTTAATAGCTTTGTGTTCCCCAACTCTCTTCACTAGTCCCTAGGATTAGTTGTATGTAGGCTGATGCCTGGTCTCTTCAGACTGAGACCTTTTTTTCACTAATTATTTATCATGCTAATTTCCTGCACTGTGGGCTGTGTAGCACTGTGTGCTGGATAGCACTGCATCATGGGCCATTGTGTTCTGCAGGTCTTTGAGAATTACCAGTTTAATGTATTGTACAGGTTCTTTTATTTTTAACCACCTTTTTACTGATGAGCTGTACTATGCCACAAAGAATGAAGGGTACAGAAACATATGTATTTCTTGTGTCATAATTATTTTCTTTTTTCTCTTTCTTTTCAGCTCAAACTGTTCCAGACATCATTACCAGATGGTATATTCGTCAAAGGTTTTGAGAATCGTTTAGTAAGTTAGTTTGTTCTAAATAAAACAATTCAAAATGTTCAAAGCAAGCTCCTTGATTAAGTAAGCAATAGATCTAAAAGCTTATGTTTTGTACTCTCTTTTTCTTCATTTACTCTCTACAAACTAGATCTGGCATCAGTATACTATTATTTGGATGTGCTATGTGTATATGTATTTAATTAGTGGAACATTTTTGTCTTACCCAGAGGGAAACTTTTAAAATGCATTAAGCTATTATTTATTTTTCCAGGATTTGTATTCTGTCATGATCTTAGGGCCAGAGGGCACTCCCTATGAAGATGCAGTATTTCTGTTTGATCTGATGTTACCCAATGACTACCCAAGTGCACCACCTCTGTGTTATTATCATTCATTTTGTACAGACAGACTCAACCCTAATTTGTACGAAGATGGCAAGGTAAGGTTGTTGGGCATTACATTGCAGTGTTATGTTTAAATAGAGATTATTTCAATCACCATTCAGGATTGGGATTGTTGCTGCAAGTTTAAAACAATAGTCATCTTTCTGTAGTGGGAAAATGGCCATGGGTGGTATGAGTTTTTTTGTTGTTGTTATTGTGGTCAATGAGGTTTCCAGATTCTTGTGTAGAGAAGGGAGTCGCGTTGACTGACTGATAAAGCACTGGCTTACAAACGGATGGGTCCGGGGTTAAAATTCTGATGAAGACTGGGATTTTTAATGGGTACTTGACAATAGTAAAGGTGGTTGGTTATTATGCTGGCCACGATACCCTTGCTAACTGTGGGCCACAGAAACAGATGAATATCATCTTTGCTTTAGATCACAAGGTCTGAAAGGGGGGAAATACTTTTTGTGTAGAGAAAGGATATAAAAGGAGTCAAAAGGGAGAGAGAATTTTTTTTTTTGGATGTATCCATGTCATATCAGTTTTAGAACCCCTGTAATATCTGGTGACTTGTAGTTACTGAACTATTCCATGCAGTTAGCACGAGATTTTGTTTGGTCGGAAGCTGACCACGAGGTGGACAAGGCAGTTGATCTTAGACTCTGGTAGAGAGAGGAGTGTTATGGATATTTTTGACAATAGAGCAATGTACAAGTATGGAGGCTATTATAATTGATTTGTATTCAGGACCTATTTCATTGGATGTAATTTGTGATGGCTAAGGTCGCCCATATCTTTTGTGATTATATTGTATTTGAATAAGAACCATGTCTGCTACCAGTGAGTCTATTACTTATTCTAAATATTGTAGTCAGAGAGTTCAGCATGTTGGTGTTCTCACACACTAGGAAATTTAGTGCACGAGTGAAAGTATTTAATTAAGAAGACAAAGAATATCATGGTATCTACAAGAGATATCTAAAACATATTCATATAAATATTTCATATATATAAATATTTCATATAAATAATAATAATAATAATTCAATTCAAGTCAACACGCCTACAACGAGAGCTAGGCTGTGACAATCCAGTGTGTTAAGAATGTACCTTTTTTTTCCCATTTATTGACTGCCGTTTTGTATTAATTTTATACATTTTCTTTTATTAGTCACTGTGCTGGGATAGAACATTTTTCTGTATCAGCCAGGAAAACCAACGCCTTAAGAGTTTTAAGTATCTAATTAACATGCATGATTAGATTGACAGACAAAATGTGTAAGTTTGAACTCTGCCAGCAATCAAATCCCTAAGAACAACCACCCTAGGGAGCAGTTGTAGAGCTGTTTAGTGACATCCACCCTAGGGAGCAGTTGTAGAGCTGTTTAGTGACATCCACCCTAGGGAGCAGTTGTAGAGCTGTTTAGTCACATCCACCCTAGGGAGCAGTTGTAGAGCTGTTTAGTCACATCCACCCTAGGGAGCAGTTGTAGAGCTGTTTAGTCACATCCACCCTAGGGAGCAGTTGTAGAGCTGTTTAGTACATCCACCCTAGGGAGCAGTTGTAGAGCTGTTTAGTCACATCCACCCTAGGAGCAGTTGTAGAGCTGTTTAGTACATCCACCCTAGGGAGCAGTTGTAGAGCTGTTTAGTCACATCCACCCTAGGGAGCAGTTGTAGAGCTGTTTAGTCACATCCACCCTAGGGAGCAGTTGTAGAGCTGTTTAGTCACATCCACCCTAGGGAGCAGTTGTAGAGCTGTTTAGTCACATCCACCCTAGGGAGCAGTTGTAGAGCTGTTTAGTCACATCCACCCTAGGGAGCAGTTGTAGAGCTGTTTAGTCACATCCACCCTAGGGAGCAGTTGTAGAGCTGTTTAGTCACATCCACCCTAGGGAGCAGTTGTAGAGCTGTTTAGTGACATCCACCCTAGGGAGCAGTTGTAGAGCTGTTTAGTCACATCCACCCTAGGGAGCAGTTGTAGAGCTGTTTAGTGACATCCACCCTAGGGAGCAGTTGTAGAGCTGTTTAGTGACATCCACCCTAGGGAGCAGTTGTAGAGCTGTTTAGTGACATCCACCCTAGGGAGCAGTTGTAGAGCTGTTTAGTCACATCCACCCTAGAGCAGTTGTAGAGCTGTTTAGTGACATCCACCCTAGGGAGCAGTTGTAGAGCTGTTTAGTCACATCCACCCTAGGGAGCAGTTGTAGAGCTGTTTAGTGACATCCACCCTAGGGAGCAGTTGTAGAGCTGTTTAGTGACATCCACCCTAGGGAGCAGTTGTAGAGCTGTTTAGTCACATCCACCCTAGGGAGCAGTTGTAGAGCTGTTTAGTCACATCCACCCTAGGGAGCAGTTGTAGAGCTGTTTAGTCACATCCACCCTAGGGAGCAGTTGTAGAGCTGTTTAGTCACATCCACCCTAGGGAGCAGTTGTAGAGCTGTTTAGTCACATCCACCCTAGGGAGCAGTTGTAGAGCTGTTTAGTGACATCCACCCTAGGGAGCAGTTGTAGAGCTGTTTAGTCACATCCACCCTAGGGAGCAGTTGTAGAGCTGTTTAGTGACATCCACCCTAGGGAGCAGTTGTAGAGCTGTTTAGTCACATCCACCCTAGGGAGCAGTTGTAGAGCTGTTTAGTGACATCCACCCTAGGGAGCAGTTGTAGAGCTGTTTAGTCACATCCACCCTAGGGAGCAGTTGTAGAGCTGTTTAGTGACATCCACCCTAGGGAGCAGTTGTAGAGCTGTTTAGTCACATCCACCCTAGGGAGCAGTTGTAGAGCTGTTTAGTGACATCCACCCTAGGGAGCAGTTGTAGAGCTGTTTAGTGACATCCACCCTAGGGAGCAGTTGTAGAGCTGTTTAGTGACATCCACCCTAGGGAGCAGTTGTAGAGCTGTTTAGTCACATCCACCCTAGGGAGCAGTTGTAGAGCTGTTTAGTGACATCCACCCTAGGGAGCAGTTGTAGAGCTGTTTAGTCACATCCACCCTAGGGAGCAGTTGTAGAGCTGTTTAGTGACATCCACCCTAGGGAGCAGTTGTAGAGCTGTTTAGTGACATCCACCCTAGGGAGCAGTTGTAGAGCTGTTTAGTGACATCCACCCTAGGGAGCAGTTGTAGAGCTGTTTAGTCACATCCACCCTAGGGAGCAGTTGTAGAGCTGTTTAGTGACATCCACCCTAGGGAGCAGTTGTAGAGCTGTTTAGTGACATCCACCCTAGGGAGCAGTTGTAGAGCTGTTTAGTCACATCCACCCTAGGGAGCAGTTGTAGAGCTGTTTAGTGACATCCACCCTAGGGAGCAGTTGTAGAGCTGTTTAGTGACATCCACCCTAGGGAGCAGTTGTAGAGCTGTTTAGTGACATCCACCCTAGGGAGCAGTTGTAGAGCTGTTTAGTGACATCCACCCTAGGGAGCAGTTGTAGAGCTGTTTAGTGACATCCACCCTAGGGAGCAGTTGTAGAGCTGTTTAGTCACATCCACCCTAGGGAGCAGTTGTAGAGCTGTTTAGTCACATCCACCCTAGGGAGCAGTTGTAGAGCTGTTTAGTGACATCCACCCTAGGGAGCAGTTGTAGAGCTGTTTAGTCACATCCACCCTAGGGAGCAGTTGTAGAGCTGTTTAGTGACATCCACCCTAGGGAGCAGTTGTAGAGCTGTTTAGTGACATCCACCCTAGGGAGCAGTTGTAGAGCTGTTTAGTGACATCCACCCTAGGGAGCAGTTGTAGAGCTGTTTAGTGACATCCACCCTAGGGAGCAGTTGTAGAGCTGTTTAGTGACATCCACCCTAGGGAGCAGTTGTAGAGCTGTTTAGTGACATCCACCCTAGGGAGCAGTTGTAGAGCTGTTTAGTGACATCCACCCTAGGGAGCAGTTGTAGAGCTGTTTAGTGACATCCACCCTAGGGAGCAGTTGTAGAGCTGTTTAGTGACATCCACCCTAGGGAGCAGTTGTAGAGCTGTTTAGTCACATCCACCCTAGGGAGCAGTTGTAGAGCTGTTTAGTGACATCCACCCTAGGGAGCAGTTGTAGAGCTGTTTAGTGACATCCACCCTAGGGAGCAGTTGTAGAGCTGTTTAGTCACATCCACCCTAGGGAGCAGTTGTAGAGCTGTTTAGTCACATCCACCCTAGGGAGCAGTTGTAGAGCTGTTTAGTGACATCCACCCTAGGGAGCAGTTGTAGAGCTGTTTAGTGACATCCACCCTAGGGAGCAGTTGTAGAGCTGTTTAGTGACAACCACCCTAGGGAGCAGTTGTAGAGCTGTTTAGTGACATCCACCCTAGGGAGCAGTTGTAGAGCTGTTTAGTGACATCCACCCTAGGGAGCAGTTGTAGAGCTGTTTAGTGACATCCACCCTAGGGAGCAGTTGTAGAGCTGTTTAGTGACAACCACCCTAGGGAGCAGTTGTAGAGCTGTTTAGTCACATCCACCCTAGGGAGCAGTTGTAGAGCTGTTTAGTGACATCCACCCTAGGGAGCAGTTGTAGAGCTGTTTAGTGACATCCACCCTAGGGAGCAGTTGTAGAGCTGTTTAGTCACATCCACCCTAGGGAGCAGTTGTAGAGCTGTTTAGTGACATCCACCCTAGGGAGCAGTTGTAGAGCTGTTTAGTGACATCCACCCTAGGGAGCAGTTGTAGAGCTGTTTAGTGACATCCACCCTAGGGAGCAGTTGTAGAGCTGTTTAGTCACATCCACCCTAGGGAGCAGTTGTAGAGCTGTTTAGTCACATCCACCCTAGGGAGCAGTTGTAGAGCTGTTTAGTCACATCCACCCTAGGGAGCAGTTGTAGAGCTGTTTAGTCACATCCACCCTAGGGAGCAGTTGTAGAGCTGTTTAGTGACATCCACCCTAGGGAGCAGTTGTAGAGCTGTTTAGTCACATCCACCCTAGGGAGCAGTTGTAGAGCTGTTTAGTGACATCCACCCTAGGGAGCAGTTGTAGAGCTGTTTAGTGACATCCACCCTAGGGAGCAGTTGTAGAGCTGTTTAGTGACATCCACCCTAGGGAGCAGTTGTAGAGCTGTTTAGTGACATCCACCCTAGGGAGCAGTTGTAGAGCTGTTTAGTGACATCCACCCTAGGGAGCAGTTGTAGAGCTGTTTAGTCACATCCACCCTAG
This sequence comes from Biomphalaria sudanica, assembly GCA_036873155.1. Classification (NCBI taxonomy): domain Eukaryota; kingdom Metazoa; phylum Mollusca; class Gastropoda; family Planorbidae; genus Biomphalaria; species Biomphalaria sudanica. Next base: position 209,055 of record JAZGLO010003675.1, read on the forward strand.
GGAGCAGTTGTAGAGCTGTTTAGTCACATCCACCCTAGGGAGCAGTTGTAGAGCTGTTTAGTGACATCCACCCTAGGGAGCAGTTGTAGAGCTGTTTAGTGACATCCACCCTAGGGAGCAGTTGTAGAGCTGTTTAGTCACATCCACCCTAGGGAGCAGTTGTAGAGCTGTTTAGTCACATCCACCCTAGGGAGCAGTTGTAGAGCTGTTTAGTCACATCCACCCTAGGGAGCAGTTGTAGAGCTGTTTAGTCACATCCACCCTAGGGAGCAGTTGTAGAGCTGTTTAGTGACATCCACCCTAGGGAGCAGTTGTAGAGCTGTTTAGTGACAACCACCCTAGGGAGCAGTTGTAGAGCTGTTTAGTGACATCCACCCTAGGGAGCAGTTGTAGAGCTGTTTAGTGACATCCACCCTAGGGAGCAGTTGTAGAGCTGTTTAGTGACATCCACCCTAGGGAGCAGTTGTAGAGCTGTTTAGTGACAACCACCCTAGGGAGCAGTTGTAGAGCTGTTTAGTCACATCCACCCTAGGGAGCAGTTGTAGAGCTGTTTAGTGACATCCACCCTAGGGAGCAGTTGTAGAGCTGTTTAGTGACATCCACCCTAGGGAGCAGTTGTAGAGCTGTTTAGTCACATCCACCCTAGGGAGCAGTTGTAGAGCTGTTTAGTGACATCCACCCTAGGGAGCAGTTGTAGAGCTGTTTAGTGACATCCACCCTAGGGAGCAGTTGTAGAGCTGTTTAGTGACATCCACCCTAGGGAGCAGTTGTAGAGCTGTTTAGTCACATCCACCCTAGGGAGCAGTTGTAGAGCTGTTTAGTGACATCCACCCTAGGGAGCAGTTGTAGAGCTGTTTAGTGACATCCACCCTAGGGAGCAGTTGTAGAGCTGTTTAGTGACATCCACCCTAGGGAGCAGTTGTAGAGCTGTTTAGTGACATCCACCCTAGGGAGCAGTTGTAGAGCTGTTTAGTCACATCCACCCTAGGGAGCAGTTGTAGAGCTGTTTAGTCACATCCACCCTAGGGAGCAGTTGTAGAGCTGTTTAGTCACATCCACCCTAGGGAGCAGTTGTAGAGCTGTTTAGTCACATCCACCCTAGGGAGCAGTTGTAGAGCTGTTTAGTGACATCCACCCTAGGGAGCAGTTGTAGAGCTGTTTAGTGACAACCACCCTAGGGAGCAGTTGTAGAGCTGTTTAGTGACAACCACCCTAGGGAGCAGTTGTAGAGCTGTTTAGTCACATCCACCCTAGGGAGCAGTTGTAGAGCTGTTTAGTGACATCCACCCTAGGGAGCAGTTGTAGAGCTGTTTAGTGACATCCACCCTAGGGAGCAGTTGTAGAGCTGTTTAGTCACATCCACCCTAGGGAGCAGTTGTAGAGCTGTTTAGTGACATCCACCCTAGGGAGCAGTTGTAGAGCTGTTTAGTGACATCCACCCTAGGGAGCAGTTGTAGAGCTGTTTAGTCACATCCACCCTAGGGAGCAGTTGTAGAGCTGTTTAGTCACATCCACCCTAGGGAGCAGTTGTAGAGCTGTTTAGTGACATCCACCCTAGGGAGCAGTTGTAGAGCTGTTTAGTGACATCCACCCTAGGGAGCAGTTGTAGAGCTGTTTAGTGACATCCACCCTAGGGAGCAGTTGTAGAGCTGTTTAGTGACATCCACCCTAGGGAGCAGTTGTAGAGCTGTTTAGTGACATCCACCCTAGGGAGCAGTTGTAGAGCTGTTTAGTGACATCCACCCTAGGGAGCAGTTGTAGAGCTGTTTAGTCACATCCACCCTAGGGAGCAGTTGTAGAGCTGTTTAGTCACATCCACCCTAGGGAGCAGTTGTAGAGCTGTTTAGTCACATCCACCCTAGGGAGCAGTTGTAGAGCTGTTTAGTCACATCCACCCTAGGGAGCAGTTGTAGAGCTGTTTAGTCACATCCACCCTAGGGAGCAGTTGTAGAGCTGTTTAGTCACATCCACCCTAGGGAGCAGTTGTAGAGCTGTTTAGTGACATCCACCCTAGGGAGCAGTTGTAGAGCTGTTTAGTGACATCCACCCTAGGGAGCAGTTGTGGAGCTGTTTAGTGACATCCACCCTAGGGAGCAGTTGTAGAGCTGTTTAGTCACATCCACCCTAGGGAGCAGTTGTAGAGCTGTTTAGTGACATCCACCCTAGGGAGCAGTTGTAGAGCTGTTTAGTGACATCCACCCTAGGGAGCAGTTGTAGAGCTGTTTAGTGACATCCACCCTAGGGAGCAGTTGTAGAGCTGTTTAGTGACATCCACCCTAGGGAGCAGTTGTAGAGCTGTTTAGTCACATCCACCCTAGGGAGCAGTTGTAGAGCTGTTTAGTCACATCCACCCTAGGGAGCAGTTGTAGAGCTGTTTAGTCACATCCACCCTAGGGAGCAGTTGTAGAGCTGTTTAGTCACATCCACCCTAGGGAGCAGTTGTAGAGCTGTTTAGTCACATCCACCCTAGGGAGCAGTTGTAGAGCTGTTTAGTCACATCCACCCTAGGGAGCAGTTGTAGAGCTGTTTAGTCACATCCACCCTAGGGAGCAGTTGTAGAGCTGTTTAGTCACATCCACCCTAGGGAGCAGTTGTAGAGCTGTTTAGTCACATCCACCCTAGGGAGCAGTTGTAGAGCTGTTTAGTGACATCCACCCTAGGGAGCAGTTGTAGAGCTGTTTAGTGACATCCACCCTAGGGAGCAGTTGTAGAGCTGTTTAGTCACATCCACCCTAGGGAGCAGTTGTAGAGCTGTTTAGTGACATCCACCCTAGGGAGCAGTTGTAGAGCTGTTTAGTGACATCCACCCTAGGGAGCAGTTGTAGAGCTGTTTAGTGACATCCACCCTAGGGAGCAGTTGTAGAGCTGTTTAGTCACATCCACCCTAGGGAGCAGTTGTAGAGCTGTTTAGTGACATCCACCCTAGGGAGCAGTTGTAGAGCTGTTTAGTGACATCCACCCTAGGGAGCAGTTGTAGAGCTGTTTAGTCACATCCACCCTAGGGAGCAGTTGTAGAGCTGTTTAGTGACATCCACCCTAGGGAGCAGTTGTAGAGCTGTTTAGTGACATCCACCCTAGGGAGCAGTTGTAGAGCTGTTTAGTCACATCCACCCTAGGGAGCAGTTGTAGAGCTGTTTAGTCACATCCACCCTAGGGAGCAGTTGTAGAGCTGTTTAGTCACATCCACCCTAGGGAGCAGTTGTAGAGCTGTTTAGTCACATCCACCCTAGGGAGCAGTTGTAGAGCTGTTTAGTGACATCCACCCTAGGGAGCAGTTGTAGAGCTGTTTAGTCACATCCACCCTAGGGAGCAGTTGTAGAGCTGTTTAGTGACATCCACCCTAGGGAGCAGTTGTAGAGCTGTTTAGTCACATCTTCAATGAAAGTGGCTCCTAATCTTGTCCATTTTTTAAGCTATGTGAAATCAGTGTGCTTACATTTTTAGTTGACTTTATATTGCCATAATGTTTGAACTCCAAGCTAGAACAGGCTGAAAAGAAATTGAAAGAGAACATGTAAAGAGTATTTATTACTGCATGGAAATAAGATGAATGTATTTTATACTGGTCCTGTAAGGAAAAGCTGCAATTGGTTTTGTGCTAAAAGAATTATATATTGAAAATCCTATTTCTCAATTGCCAGTATTGTGCTCAAAATAGGGTACAATGACTTCTTTTGGTCTTCTAGAAGAATTTTGTTTTTTAAAATTAAAAGTGACATTTAAAAAATAAGAATATCAACCCATTTCCTTTATTATCAATAAAATCATTTGTTGTTTCTTTAATTCAATATTTATTCTAGTGTGTTAAGTTTATACTCTATCATGAACAGGTGTGTGTGTCTTTGTTGGGTACATGGACTGGTAAAGGGACTGAAGTCTGGACATCTAAGTCAAACCTTCTACAAGTTTTGCTTTCTATTCAAGGTTACTATTTGTTACAGTTTTTGTTTGTTTCATGCATTTGAGCCTTTCCATACAGAATTTAGTTTAAATTTATGCTGAATTTATTTTATATTGAAATCCTCTGCTGACTTGGCAGTACCAGTTGTATTATATTCTTGCTTATAGTGAGCTATTGAGAGGAGTTGTTCAATTGCTTGATATGGTGATGAGACTAAGAAGTTTCCTAACAGTGGATGTGAATTCAAATTTGTGTGAAAGTTGGCATTTTAAAATTGCAGTTTGAAGATGTCCCATATTCCACTTAGGGAGATCCTCATATAACTTAATGCCACACTTTTATGGAGGACCTCAGAGCAGTGGAAGCCAGGTAAGAAGAGGCTTCAGAAATTGCCAGTGACAGATATTTGTGGAGACAACTTGCCGCCTAATGCGCCGAACAGTGTGGGAGGATTTAACCAAACCATATTCCGCTTAGTTGGTAAAGGTGGCCAATCATTGAGCTGACCTAATAACTTGAAACTAGTCAACTATATTTTTCTTGCAGCATACATGGTTAGGTGTTGAAGAAGTCTATTGCAGTATCTTATTTTGTATGGATATGACCTAAAATAATGCATGTTTATAAATAAAATGGAACAAATTTTTAAAATAAATTTGTTTTATCTACAGGTCTCATTCTAGTCTCTGAGCCCTATTACAATGAGGCTGGCTATGAAAAACAGCGTGGAACCCAAGTTGGCCTTGAAAACAGCAGAATGTACAATGAAATGGCAATAATTAAGACTATCCAGTCACTGATCAAGATGTGTGCCAAGCTACCAGTTCTTTTCAACCAAGAAATCTATCATTATCTAAAAGCTTATGGTCCTAAGTAAGTCAGTGGACTAATGATTTTTTTTTATAGGCATGAACATACATGAATAAAAAAACATCAATTCACCAATCAGAATTCACAAGGTCTAAAACTGGTAGGAGGGCACCAATAAGAGGTGAAACAAAAATAATGAATACTTTTTTTTTTTTACAAAGCTTCATCAACTCACTCTGTCTTTCTAACCAAAAGTTTGTACACATTATTTCTCCGAAACCCAATCTTGGATCCAAGCTGAAATTTTGCACAATTATTTCTTTTACCTGGTGACACAACAATTAATATTTAAAAAAACAAATAAGTTAATCAACTATTGATAATAAATTATTTTGTTTGGTATCTCAAACAAGGGAAAGAAATAGTACTTGAGTGGTGGTAAAAGCTTAATTAGTCCCCTTTATATTAGGCTTAGTGAACACATACATGAAATAGAAACAATAGATAACTATACAATCTTCCATGTTCCTAGACTCTTTGCTAGCAGAGTGTTTACCGCATTGGCCTGAGAAGCCTGAAGCCCACAAGTTTAAATTCAGGTGGTTCCTTTTTAAAAAAAAAATACATTTAAAAAAGCGATCACCCAGATACCCCGTTCTTTGTTCCCCTACCACTTTCCAATTGGTCCAGACAAGTGATAGGATCATAGTGTATTGAGAACGCTAAAAGAATGAAATTGCGCTAAACAAAAACAATTGGTAAAAAATATTTCTAATCGCACAGATTTATTATTGTTAATCAAGATCTATTACAAAGTTAATTACGTGACTAATCCAAACTAAGTGATATACTTACTATAAGTTTTGTTTTTCAAAAAGTTTTTTATTTGTGTTTTACTTGTTTTTCATTTTAAAAGCATTTAAATAGACCTCATTTTGTCATGTTGCAAGGGAATAATTGGGTTGGCCTAGAAGAACAAAAAATTAATCAAGTTTAGAAGTTACTTTAGTATGTATAGTTGTAAAAGTTGTCATTTTTTCATTTAATTATTCATTATACGATCAGTTACTGATTGACTTTTAATTTTTTTTTTAATAAGAATTTAGTTTCTAGTACTAAATTTTTTTCAGAACTTAGTTACATTTAAAAGGGACTTTTTATATATTCTGCTTTTTTTGGTAATAAATTTATAACATTTTTCACTTTCAATTTAAAAAATTGGACTTTGAATCATTGCAAGTCTATCCGAGTCACTACTTGTCAAATAAAATAAACTAATTTAATGAAACTTTAATTTGTCACTTTCAGAATGATTGCTCGCTTGAGGAAATGGACAGTGGAAAGTGAAACCCAGAAATGCAAAGCTACTACAGATACTGACTGTAATAATATCCCAACTGATAATCTCTTAACTGAGTCCACAGTGGGTCAATCCAATCAGCCACAAGAGCAGCTCACTTCCTGCCTTGCTTCTGCTGACAGTGTGATGTCTGGTGATATTTGCAGACAAACTGTGCAGGAGACAAAGAAAGCCAACACACATTGTCAGGAACACAGTATAGGGGATTGTAACAACCTGCAGGTTTGTGATGAAAACGTTGAAGCTTCTGTCATAAAAGAAGCTTTGCCATCGTCTGTTTTGCCACCATCTAAAATCTGTGTGCAGGAGTCTACAGAAGATGAGGCACCCTCTCACAGTGAAACAAATGATCAAGAAATGTGCGCTACTGACACCAAGTCATTGTCCATCAGTAAAAACTGTGAGGCCAGATGTAAACCTCCCCAGTTCCCCCTGTTCCCAATGTCTAAAGGATTTCGTCTAACCTTGCAGAAAACTCTGAACTTGTATGAAAAGGTATTAGACCAACTGGAGGCTCCATCTCTCCTGAAATAGCTTTCAGTTGGCTTATGATATTTCTGTAAAAAGAAAAATTATTTAACAGTGTTCACATTATATTATATACCATAATGTCTAGAATTGTGTTCTTAAACTAATGGAGGTTAAGGCTAAATTATTTCTACATTAGTATAGAAAGCTCAGAGTCTGTTTAAAAATAGTAAGTTGTACATTATACATTTGCTTAAATTCTAGGATTAATATTTTTTGTCCCCCCCCCCCCCCAATCTCTTTTACCTTTTTGAATATTAATTATTTGTATTAATAAAATACTTAAGTTCTTGGTATCAACCACATTCTTTGGAGCTACAAGTTCCAAAAACTTTTTTTCCGAGTGTCCCAGAAAATATTTTTGAATATTTTTTTTAACCACTTTTATTAAAGTATGACTTGAGTATTTGAAAAGCTTGAAATTCTCTAGCTGCAGAATTATTGTTTTCCCATTGTAAGAATTCATTGCATTCCTAACTCACATTGAGCCCATAGTGCAATGAGAAAAGAAAACTCAGACTGAGTACAAGTCTTTCTTAATATTACTTGTTAATATTTTTTGTTCCCCTTCAACTAATTGATTGACTAAAGAGTTGTGATATTTCTTTAACTTTATATATACATGTTTTCTTTTTGTTTATATTTTTTTAAAGCATTTTGCTAATGTATGTTGAAAGATAAATGTTTTGCTGTTTCAAGAAGCTTGTCTTTATGTGTGTTTTATTTAGTTGACTTGTGCCATTTACTACTTATGCAGTGCAAGTTCTGCCGGGTATTCATGTACTGCTTGCCATTTTTGCTAGATGTGGTGAGAAATGTTCTCTACAAGTGGTTATTGCAATCCTTAGAAGTTTTCATTTTAAACAAGCATTGGTCTTTAAAACAAACACCTGAGGATTATCTGAACAAGATATTGTTTTCCACAATGATTTTGCTTCTTTTTCTATAGAGCTTTACATTTTTGATGAGGTTATAATTCTATTTGAACTTACCAAAAAAAAAATAGTGATGATGACATTATAAATGTGTTCTTTCTTATGGTTTTAATGAAGATAGTATTAATTATGCCTGAAATGTTGTTTTTTTGTTGTCCTATACAAAAAGTTGGTTAATTTCAACTTGAACCATTTTGAACCCTGAAGACCATCTATGACTGGAACTTGTGTGTGTCAGTGAACTCCACACTGGTGTCTGTCTTATGCTTGACTGTTTCCTGAGGCTGTGTTGTTACCCATTCTCCCCACACCCTACTTTTCCTACCATTCAACTCGCCAAATGAGCAACTTTTCTGTTTCTCAATTCCTAGAGGTCAAAGACTCAGGGAAAAGTAAAACAACCTTGCAACAAATGTGTTCTTGTTTGTTTTTTGTTTTACTTTTGTCAACTTGCTGTTTCATAAAACAAAAATGTAAACCATACAACTTAGGTCCTTTGTATAGAGGAAATGTTCACAGATACATTATGGACAGAGTAATATAACTATTCCAGTCATCACTTCATAAGAAAGTAATTTAGTAATATTAATTAATAGAAGTGCATGCAGTGTTTAAATTTTTAATATCTATATTTGGTGAGTACTTATTCTTAAAAATTCCCTGTTCAATGTCTTTTACGATGAAAATGTAAATTGTGTGTAGGCCCTTGGTCCAGAGAGGAGGATACTAGGGAAAGTCAGGGAAAGAAAATGCTCAGCCAGAGAACATTGTTTGTCTTAAAACTTTGGAGACCATCAACATTGATGGTGCTACTTGAGAGTGCAGCTTAAGAAATGATCTTAATCCACTTGAAGTATGTTTTACTACCAGACTCAATGAAAACATTGATGGTGCTACTTGAGAGTGCAGCTTAAGAAATGATCTTAATCCACTTAAAGTATGCATTACTACCAGACTCAATGGAAACATTGATGGTGCTACTTGAGAGTACAGCTTAAGAAATGATCTTAATCCACTTAAAGTATGCATTACTACCAGACTCAATGAAAACATTGATGGTGCTACTGAGAGTACAGCTTAAGAAATGATCTTAATCCACTTGAAGTATGCATTACTACCAGACTCAATGAAAACATTGATGGTGCTACTTGAGAGTGCAGCTTAAGAAATGATCTTAATCCACTTAAAGTATGCATTACTACCAGACTCAATGAAAACATTGATGGTGCTACTTGAGAGTACAGCTTAAGAAATGATCTTAATCCACTTAAAGTATGCATTACTACCAGACTCAATGAAAACATTGATGGTGCTACTTGAGAGTGCAGCTTAAGAAATGATCTTAATCCACTTAAAGTATGCATTACTACCAGACTCAATGAAAACATTGATGGTGCTACTTGAGAGTACAGCTTAAGAAATGATCTTAATCCACTTAAAGTATGCATTACTACCAGACTCAATGAAACATTGATGGTGCTACTTGAGAGTACAACTTAAGAAATGATCTTAATCCACTTAAAGTATGCATTACTACCAGACTCAATGAAAACATTGATGGTGCTACTTGAGAGTACAGCTTAAGAAATGATCTTAATCCACTTGAAGTATGCATTACTACCAGACTCAATGAAAACATTGATGGTGCTACTTGAGAGTGCAGCTTAAGAAATGATCTTAATCCACTTGAAGTATGCATTACTACCAGACTCAATGAAAACAACACACTGGCAGAACCAAAGAAACATTTTAAAGTTTTCAGTCTTTCTCTGTAGTAGATTTACAGCTGACTGACTGACATGTACAGCTTAGCCAAGAAAACTTGCATGCACATTTAGCCCTTGTACATGAATTGCAGTGTCTTAGCTATCGGATCAGAAGATCTAGTTCTACTTAGTCCTTATCTTCATTTAATATTCAATCTAGACAAGATCTCAATATGTTCAACCTAAATGCAAATTGTTTTACTGAAAATACTTATTTAACCTAAAAATGCTAAATAAATTCTTGCTTTAAGCTTTATAACAACACATTAAAATTTGACACCCGAATTTAGCATTTTCTTGGTTGCTGTTACTTCTATTAAGCACTAGTGCTTGTATATATCAGAGGCGTAGTGAGCAAAACATGCTCCCGGGGAAAGATTACTTTATTGGGGCTTCTCCCCCCATTTTCCTTGAACATCACATTGAAATATATTGTTATAAACCTGGTGGTGGCACAGATGGGGGTAGTGGTGTGTGTGTAATCAGCCGACGCAAATAGCCCCAGGCCAGCGCTAGATGAGCGGTCAACCGTGACGAGTTCCGACGGTCAGCCGAGACTAGTGTCAACATGACGGTTCGAGAAGTATCGGCGTCGTGAACAGAGCTCAGGAGCGTCACGAGGAATGTAGTCATGTGACGAAGCTAGAAACGTCCAGCGACGTTCTGTCCGGTTCTAGAAGGCCAGCAGGGACCCTATATAAAGAGCGGAGATGTCGCAGTCATGACGGTTCACGACAGAGATTCAGAACACGGTCGACTACAGCACAGTTCAACGGTGTGGTTCTGTACGGAGCATTACGACGGTTCAGTGCGGAGTACTGTCAAGTACAATTGAGACGACTGGCGTCTTGATCTTGGTCTGCGACCGAGTCCGACACAACGAGCCTAGTGTGTGAAGTCAGTCCTGAACTGTTGAACCTAGTGCAAGCTCGGAACGAGACGGAGAGGCCAGTGCAAGAGTTGATACGGCGGTACGGTGTTATCCGAGAGATATTTGTATAGTCTTGTGTTACGTGCTGCCAATTGTACAGTATCGGCTGTTATTTATTCAACTATTAAAGTGTTACGTTACTTTGGAGCCCTGAGTTGTCAAGTTCTTTAAGTTGTTGGTCTATGGTGCAGTTTGCAGAGAGCCTGGATAGTGAGATTCGTAACAATATGCTGTGGGTGGCACCCAGGGCATCATGCCCCTCACTTATGCCTCTGAGATATAGGCCTATATATATATATATATATATATATATATATATATATTTACCTTAAACCTTGCTATAAACAACACAATTTATAGTGTTAGGAGTGAGGACTTTAAGCCTAAGTCAAATTATTGAAATTAAGTAAAGGTCAAATCAACTAGGCCTACATTTGACATTACACTAGTAAAGGGTTTTTAAACAAGTAACACGTAATGTTATTTTAATGTTTCATTTCGGCTTGTTTATAATAATCTAAACTATAAAACCCTAATTGACCCATGATCTATTTAATTAATCTTTAATTAAATGCATGGGCGCCCGCAGTATATTTTTCAGAGGGGGGGGGGGGGAGCAAGTTGCCAACAATGGCCAAAGACATAGCTTAAACTTTCTTGTTGCGGAGAATATTAAAGAAAAAAAGGAGCCCCCCCCCCTCCCTTTATCCATATACGATATATATATATACGATCCATGCCCTGAAAAAAGTTATTCAAATATCTATATATTGTAGCGAATGTTCGGATCTGTCTTCCGAGACAGAAGGAGCCTTACATACATACATATATATATGGCTCCTCCTGTCTCTGAAGACAATATACCGGTATATACATCAATTGTTTCATGAACTACAAAATACTCAACATCTGATCAAACTCCACACGTTAAGTTTATCCCTGCTGTCCGTCCCTCCCTATGGTCAATCAAACAAAAAACTGTAGCTGCCAAAACTGCCATTAACTTGACTAATGCTTCTAGTCGCGATGGACTGGTGATGAACGCTTATCATGTAAAGTGCCGAGAGTCTTCTTCCGTTCCAGTTCTTACACCGTTTTAGGATGCAGACAAATCAGGTTGAACTGAGCATTAGTATTGCCAGACGTTACTAAACAAAACAAAACAACTAACGAGTCAAGATACGAATGTAAAGCCGATTGTTTTGTAAAAGTTTATAACTCCCAAAATCCAAACATATGGTTTTTGCTCGGTGTGTCTTTCGACTGCAAATTCTAGGCAGCACCAACTCAATACCAAATTTATCTGCTAGTAGTTTCACCTTTCTTGGCATGTTATCCCTGAAGTGTTCCTCAGCATGGCCAAATGTTGGTAATGTCAACGAGATTGCTGATGTGCTGATGATGGACAGACTGCAACATCAGGGAAACTGGTTCAAGAACAGGTGAATAATTGACGATAATGAAAAGACAAATAAAAAACACGTGAGATACAGGCACTTGTTACACATGTCAGGTTTTACGTAGCCGTTATTTTAAGATCCGCCAAACAGTCAAAGATCCTCTCAAAGTAGTGACTTAAAGCGTGAATGGATTCGTATTTATCGGTCGATCGTGTCCCACACAAAAGCGATAATTTAGCACCAAAAGCTCTCGCTTGGGACTGTTATGGAAGAAATAGTCTTCTTAATGACACTAACAACTAACAGAATTACGTATACCTGAAACGTCATTTAGTCAGTGGCGTAGCATCCATGGCACGAAGGGGTTCAATGAACCCTGGCGCACGATTCTTAGGGGCCCACTGTGCTTGGGCCCATGACTCTTGACTTGTTGAGAACTTGGGGATGACACCAAAGTGAAAAAAAGTAAATTCACTTTTGTAAAAACTGATAAAAAATAGAATTTAAAAAGCTTCCTCAAAATATCCTGATCCTTGTACCAAAATTAATATTAATTTCAAAACCAGGGTTTTAAGCTTTAATGTAAGAATTTGCTTTGCATCAGGTTTTGTAAATTGTAATGGTGGCTAGCCCTAATAGTGCATTTCAGGCGACAATCGTTTCCATTTTGTCCCATTCTTTTTTTTCCTGTTCATAAAACTATTGGTAGTAGTACAGGGATGGGGTGGGGTGGGGGAGAGTTTGGTTAAGTAACAGGAATAATCCTGATTGTCACAATTAAAATTTCGATACAGCTGCAAATTATTCAATTTTTTCAAAGCTTAAAATGTTTTTATTTTGGTATGTGTTTAAAATATGTTGTATCAATTTTATTTCGATACACTTCAATGTTCATTTTTCCAATTTTACTCTGACACAAAAACAAAACAACAACTATTTATCCGATGAAGTTTATATTATGAGATAGTGTAAGACAGTCAATTAAGACGATGTGTCCTCGAAGGGCTATATCGCATTGTTTTGTTGTCTTCTGTATTGTATACAAAATGTTAATGTAATAATTATAGGCTTATCAGAATAAAAAGTAATTGAAATCGAAACAAAATAAAAATAACAATAAATATTTAGCAAGCCAAAGAAACATCAGAGTGTTAACATTGGAATCAAGTTGAACATGCTTGTGCTATTGCAATGAAGGAGGAAACCGAATTGGGGAGCAGGTTTAGAACAAGATCTAGAAGATAGACGAATAACTAAATGGCCTGGAATAATGTCATTCTCTTACCAATGCCTAGTATTTGGTTGAAACTTGGTTCATAGCTCTTAAAGAAATTTAAAGCCATATATTTATACCAAAACTTCAGAAAATTTCTATGAATAGCGTGGTCGAGAACTTGGTTTGGCTTGGCTACCTAGAAGGGGGCGCGAGGTTCAATACCCGACTCAGGCAGAGTTGTGTTTACTGAGCGGTTTACTGCCTAAAGGCAGCACGGAAAACCAACTCCTAGATACCCCCTCCCCTCCGCTGGTCCACAAATGAGACTGGACCAAAGCGCTCTGAGCATGCTATAAGCATGAAAGTAGCGCTATATAAAAGCTATAATAATAATATGAATATTCAAATTTGACAGGAAATCAAAGCCCAACAGATTCAAAACGAGATAATAGATCTGTTGGGCATTGCAGTTCTGGAAAAAATACAGGTACCGGACATCCATTCTGCACCATTAGTCTCTTTCATTGGTGGCAGCACTCAAGAAACATAAAAAGTTGATATCAAATTTGTATTATTTTTTGATACTGCTAGTGATCTCCCATGACGGAACATCTAAACAAATAGACATTAGATAGCCATTTCTAGGTTTTCATATATGTGAGAATAAGCAAAATTTGCTGAACAAATGCTTCAAGTAATTAAAAAACAACAACAGTTATCCTTAAATAAACTACTGGACTAAAGATATGAAGGTGCTTACAATATGACTGGATAGGCCTACTAGAATAACCTTCGGGCATTGTTTCTTCAGAAGAAGCCGCTCGCGCATTTAGAAATAGATGCACTGGTTTCTTATTTCGCTACTTTACTTAAAAGGCCAGAGAAATGTTCAGTAAAATAAATATTCGATCTATTTACTGTAAAATAATGGACGTAGAACTAGATACTAGTTTGTATCAATGTTTCAAAGTTTGACACCTAGAAGTGTTTTAGGAATGTCAATGTGTAGAATGGGAACTTGGACTTGTTACCTCGTTTCATTCTGTTCAAAAAATTGTACAAACATTGACTTCTAATTATTGTTGGAGTTCTAACAGAGTCGAACGTAATAAGATTATTAAAAAGCTTCTCTGCTTGCATTGGAATGTCTGTTGGTCAATGTACTGATACATTCACATTACTCAATTGTTTTGCCAAACATTGCATTCGTCTTATTGTGGGAGGGGGCCCACCAATATATTCTTGAACCCGGGACCACGGGTATCATACTACGCCACTGCATTTAGGTTATAACAGACAAAGCCTGCTTTTGGACATTTTCCACGAATTCTGGCCTGAACACAGTTCTGAATGCTAGCCTTCACGGACAGCCATCGTAGCCTTTGCCTAGTAGTTTTTCCATGTCTAGAAAGTACATAATTCTTTGCTAGTGCATCTCTCTGAATAACAGGAACAAAACCCCTGAAGTCTGCTCGACTACAATCACCATCAAATGCAAGTGAAAATAATTGCAAGCCTATAATAAAGCGAACAAGGTCGGCCATAAACTTCTGTTGAACTCTTCTATTTTTATTAGAATAAAAGCTGATCCTTACAACTGTACTTCAGTGGAAGTAATACTTGTTCACTTGCTATTGAGAAGATAATTCATTTTATGGTGCAAAAATTGGCTAAAATTTGACTACTCAGAATTCAGAGTGCAAGTGCACCACCTTGCACCCCCCCCCTGAGGGCGCCCATGCAAGTGATTAAAAAAATAAACGGGAAACTTCAGAAAAGCATTTGACTAGGGTAACACCATTAGTAAAATCACTAAATTTAGAAAGCCTTCAGGACAGAAGACTCAAAAGTAAAGTAGCAATTATACATAAAACACTGAACCATAATCTTCAAATACAAAAACAAAATTTAATAAAATACTCTGAAAGACACAAAAATAAAGGCACATTCCTCGTCCCATATGCTAGGACAAATTTGTACAAATACTCCTTCTTCCCTAGTGCTATTAGAGCATGGAATGGGTTGCCTGAGCTAGCCAGAAAAACCAGTGACTTGGCAGAATTTAAGTCATTGGTTAACATGCATGACTAAATGCATGACGCGTAGGACGTAATCATCTTCTTTTTCGAAGTAACGTCTGTATTATATAAGAAGAAGAAGAAGCAGTGTTGACATATGAAGCTTAGAGATCAATATGCGATACTTTATCTAAAGTACTTGTTGCAATGCTACAGGTTAGTCTCATAGGTACTGCAAGTGTTGAAGTTTGTTAAATAGTTGGCTTTTTAAAACTAATTTAATGGTATCCTGGACAAATTTGAACTCAAGTGCATTATGAATTGACAACACTAACGTGTTACGTCACTGGGACTGTGACAAATGGAAGCTGGAAATGTAGTCATAGGTCCATGTGCATGTTGTCTTTTTTTTTTTACACACACAAACAAATAAAAAACAAGTCGTGAAACTATTGACTTATTGGATCTTTGTCACTAGTAAAGTATTTTAATTATCACTGTAACATTTCTTACTTTTTATGTAACGAAAGACTATACAAATTGAATTAATATAAATGTGATTGGTATAAGCTAAGAGGTGTCTGCGTGTTAAAAAGAAATATAAAACATACCACTCAGCTTTTACTTAAGAAAAACTTCAAAATGACCAGTGCTTTTATTATTATCTTATAATTATAATGAGATCTGAATGAACATTTATAGACATAAAAAGGTTTATAATTATTATTTTTTGAAAAATTCAATGTTTTTTTTAAATTTTTGACAAAAAAGCATTACAAAATATACATTTTATTTATTTATATTATAAAGATCCCTGTGTTTTTTTAAAAACATGTTTGCACAATTATACATTTAGAAACAATGACTTTTAGAATTCAAATGCAAATGAAGTGAAGTTATGTTGGGGCATCTGCCTGGTGCAGGTCAAGAATAAAGCCAAAAAGTAACTAGGAAACTGTTTCTTGACTGACACAAAATATAGGCCTAAGCAAAATAAACTTTTTTATAGTAATACACTTTTAGTGAAATGAATAACTTATAACAACTTATATACATAAGATACATTCATGTTGATGCTCTCTTCTCTCTCTCTCTCTCTCACACTATAGTGCGACTGTACTATGTAGAAAAAAAAAGAATTAAATAATATAATAAATTATAATTTATCTTGAAATGGGTAAAGCTTATTTTGATGTCCACTTGTGTATAAGATACAATTATTATAGTGAAGTGGTGCACGTCTATAACAATATATATATATATATATATAATATATATATATGTGTGTGTGTGTGTGTGTGGGGGGGTGGGTGCGTGCGTGCGCGCGCGCAACAGCATGGAATTCACAACTTCATTTTAACCCTTTTAACCCTAAGAGTACTTATACCCAAAACGATAATTACATTAATTACATAAAATACATTTGGCTGTGATTGTTCTGCAGCCTAGCATGTGGAAAAAAACGGGATTCGAGGAAAAACATACGGGCCTTCCTGTCTACACACTGCTGCCTCTGTTTCATTGGAACTGAACCCACCTTAGGCATACATCCATCTATTAGGTTCAAGATTTACCCTTGGCTAGACAAGGCGTGAGCACAACGTAAAGATGACTTGCCTAAAGATGACTTGCCTAAAGATGACTTGTTGAAACGTTTTAGGCTCTGTCATGACTTTTGAGCTAGGCATAGAGGCTATACTTTTGAAATACTTCTAGTCTCAGACATTGCCTCTACTTGTGCACAAACTGACTTAGGCTTTATTTCTATTTACAGCGTTGAATAATCAGATTGAACTAACTTGTATAAGGTCAGTGCTTATAATAATAAGAACAACGTGCTTTGAATCTCTGCCAGCTAGAGCGCATAGCTTTCATTCTTTGGTTCAAGTCAAAAGGGATGCAGATATTTGAAGCAAGTCTCTGACATCTTCTCATCTCACGCGGACTGTGGTTTTCATATATATAGGACCTACAAAATGTGCCAGCAATGCTTCTTATTCTTTTGTTTAGAGGTCTACTTTAGTCTGAGGCCCATTTGAACTGAAGACGATTGTGTAGGATTTTCTTCAAATGTAGGACTATATAGACATTTAGATGTAATCTGTATTGTAATAGTCACTCCAATCACAGTTAGGCCTTCTGTCCTTAGTTTTAAATTGACAAAGACATTTTTAGTCACATTAATGATGCTAGGGGGAGCGGTTGCCGACTGGTTAAGCGCTTGGCTTTCGAACCTGGGTTCGAATCTCGGTGAAGACTGGGATTTTGAATTTCGAGGTTTTTATGATGCCCTCGAGCCCACCCAACCCTAATGGGTAGCTGACATAAATTGGGAAAAGTAAAGGTAATTGGTCGTTGTGCTGGCCACATGATACCCTGCTTGTAAACCGTTGGCCAAAGAAACTGATGCCCTCGTCAGGTCTGAAAGGGAAACTTTACTTTTATTAATGATGCTAAAAAGTGGCATGTTTTCAAGTGCTAATGTTTTGCATAATTTAACGTGGCTACTGGGACTTACATATACAGCCACATCTGACGCAAATGAATATATTGTTTTCTTCCACTAAGACGCACTGAAACGTCATCCGCGGAAAAAAAATAGAGCTGCAGAGTATGAAGAAGTATTATATGCAAACACATGTACACCAAGTGAATGTGAATTATTTGATGCAGTTGAAGCACTAAACGAAAATTCAATGAATAACAAAGTTACATAATGAACAGAATAAATAAATAAATCGTTGTTCAACCCTGTCAATAAATGAAGGTATTGTTACAGTTCAACTTTGTTCATGAAAGGTTTGTTTGTGTTAAGGTATCACCGCAGTCACGTGTCCGTTCACCTGCTACAATGGTTTGGCTATGGCAGGAGCATCGTTGGCCAGTGAGGTCTGTACAGCGTCCATCAAACCATTCAGCTGACCAAGTTGAGTGAAGAATGTAGTGCCTCCTTCACTGGAATAGAATAGCACGCATTTGGATAAGCATTCTCTCACCCTTACAGGAGGTATATGAGAGAGATAACACAAAGTTATCAAATACAAAAAGAAGGTTCAAAAGTAGATCACTCTTTGATAATACATTGGCCTATCTTCGGATCACTCTTTGATAATACATTGGCCTATCTTCGGATCACTCTTTGATAATACATTGGCCTATCTTCGGATCACTCTTTGATAATACATTGGCCTAACTTCGATCACTGTTTGATAATAAATTGGCATATCCTCGGATCACTCTTTGATAATAAATTGGCCTATCTTCGGATCGTTCTTTGATAATAAATTGACCTATCTTCGGATCACTCTTTGATAATAAATTGGCCTATCTTCGGATCACTCTTTGATAATAAATTGGCCTATCTTCGATCACTCTTTGATAATAAATTGGCCTATCTTCGATCACTCTTTGATAATAAATTGGCATATCCTCGGATCACTCTTTGATAATAAATTGGCCTATCTTCGGATCACTCTTTGATAATAAATTGGCCTATCTTCGGATCACTCTTTGATAATAAATTGACCTATCTTCGGATCACTCTTTGATAATAAATTGGCCTATCTTCGGATCACTCTTTGATAATAAATTGGCCTATCTTCGATCACTCTTTGATAATAAATTGGCCTATCTTCGATCACTCTTTGATAATAAATTGGCATATCCTCGGATCACTCTTTGATAATAAATTGGCCTATCTTCGGATCACTCTTTGATAATAAATTGGCCTATCTTCGGATCACTCTTTGATAATAAATTGGCCTATCTTCGGATCACTCTTTGATAATAAATTGGCCTATCTTCGATCACTCTGATAATAAATAGATCTATCTTCGATCACTCTGATAATAAATAGATCTATCTTTGGATCAAACTGATACGAGGTGACAAATATAACATAAGAGAAGCTTGAAGGTTTAGCACATTTAGGCGATGTTGCCAAGTCGGAGGTCAAGGTTTTAGTTCTCGTCAGCTCTGTGTTTCGTGCTATATCCTTGACCTTGATCTGCCACATAGTGCCTATCATGTGTGTGTGTGTGTGTAACATTTTGTTTTAGTTTATTAGAACTTCAAACTTTACTTTTGTTTTAGTTTATTAGAACTTCAAACTTTACTTTTGTTTTAGTTTATTAGAACTTCAAACTTTACTTTTGTTTTAGTTTATTAGAACTTCAAACTTTACTTTTGTTTTAGTTTATTAGAACTTCAAACTTTACTTTTGTTTTAGTTTATTAGAACTTCAAACTTTACTTTTGTTTTAGTTTATTAGAACTTCAAACTTTACTTTTGTTTTAGTTTATTAGAACTTCAAACTTTACTTTTGTTTTAGTTTATTAGAACTTCAAACTTTACTTTTGTTTTAGTTTATTAGAACTTCAAACTTTACTTTTGTTTTAGTTTATTAGAACTTCAAACTTTACTTTTGTTTTAGTTTTAGAACTTCAAACTTTACTTTTGTTTTAGTATTAGAACTTCAAACTTTACTTTTGTTTTAGTTTTAGAACTTCAAACTTTACTTTTGTTTTAGTATTAGAACTTCAAACTTTTGTTTTGATTTGTTCAATTACTATGAATTATGAAACGATCTAGCTGTAAACATGTGTTTTTGGCGTCCTGTAACTGTTAGAGACAGACAGAGGAGAGATAGAGACAGAGACACGAATCGATGTTTCACCATATTTTTCAAGCTTATGTCAACTCATTCTCTGGTTAAAAGTTTGTACTCGTTATTTACCCCCCCCCTTTTTTTTAAACTAAATAAAAATACCAGCACATATTCTGAGTGAGCTGTCTACAGTGCAAGATTCTGCTACTCTTCTATTAAAAATATTGTAGGTCAAATATAAAATTTGCTATTCACTGCACTTCACTAATGGAGGCCAGCGTCTGGTAGAAAAGCAAATCAAAGTGTGAAATGTTTTATTTAGGGGTAAGGGTTGAAGTTTACTTTAGTTGTTTTTTTTATTGAAGAGTGGGGTTTTAAACTCAAAACCCCGTGGAAGGGGTTGTAGACTTAAAACCCTTTGGAAGGGGATTTTAGACTCAAAATTCCCTTGGCATCGTTCATAGAATTAGGTGACTGTAGATTGCTTTTTTTATTTTTTATTTATTGAAGATGAGGTTTTTAAACTAACCCCCCCCCTCCTCTGGAATATGGTTTCAAACTTATCCTCCTTGACTACGCTCATGAAATTTATCGACCATAGTTTGCTTTAGATTTTTATTGAAGAGTTTTTTTTTAACCTTAAAACTTCTTGGCTAAACTGGGTAAGTGATGGTTTAACATTAAAATCTCCCATCCAATAACAAAAATTAAAGCAAATATAACAGTCACAAAATACCTACCCCCTCCCGGCTAAGCCCATGTATACAATACAATACTATATTGTTTTAGGTTAACTGAATGATTGCTAGTTCGTTTAGCATTCTATTTGTGTTGGTTTTCTAGAGAGTTTAATGGTTATTACATATTTACCTAATGAGTAAAGAAGCCATCCTGGCCGGTGAAGCAACTAGCAGACTGAGCAGCAATCTCATACTCTGTGCTTGGACAGGTACTGTTGAAGACTTCAGACCATAGCGAATAATATCCACGACATAGTTAATCTGAAGCAAAGAATTGAAAACAAAGTCAAGAATTCGTTTGTTAAAGGCAGCGTCCACGCAAATACCCGATAATTAATTCTAAATGCTTCTAAATAAAATTAAGACGCAAAGGTTCCTATTGGAAGTCCTACAGTTTTCCACCAGTAATGCGCTGACAAAGAGAGGAGTGGTGTTATTGAGTGTGTAATGCGTGTATATTTATTATAATGTTTTCTGATGTAATCTCTGAGAAGGACTTATGAAAATTAGCGGATAAAAAGAGGTGAGGGTTGCTAGCGATAGAAAAACAAAAGGGGCGGCCATTCGTCTGAAACAAAAGTTAGAATATAAAAAAGGATTTTTGTAAAGAAATGAGAGTTAAGTCCATCAAGTTGGGAAAGAAATGTTATTTTTCCATTGCTGTGCCTCTACTTACCAGATAACTGAGATTAATTTTATAAATTGCAAAGTTGGCAAGAGCTCTAGTAAGATGACACAGCAGCTCAGTGTTGGCCTCAGCAGACGGCAACTTTTGACATGCGACAAACATCATGCCTTGAAGTGATGCCTGTAACAATAACACACAACTCAGACTGTAAGCTGGTGTGAATCTTAAAATATACTGTCGTAGGGAGATACAGTCATAGTTGCTGTTGAAATGTAAAAATACCCCTTCCCCCTTTTCACTTTTACTTACGAAACAACTAGTCACTTTATCTAATTACTATCTAGTATCATTTAATCCTTAAAGTGCTGATCTGGTTTACAATGAAAACATGAAAAATGAAATAACAATGTTCATGTTTAGAGGCTAAACAACCACACGCATAATAAGGGTTAAGGTAATGTATAGTCCCAAATGAAACATTCTCTACCAGTCAGAATACATCCTACATTATAAAGAAAAGAACGATATTTTTATTTATGAACGAAAGCACACACACGTACGTGTTTTCAAAAAAACTTGTTTGTATTTTACGAAGTTTGATTCAACATAAAAAAAAAAATACATTGAAAAAATTTTGTTTCCTTCAATTGAAAGTCCACTCTAAGAAGATACGGAGAGTTATTGGGGAATTTCTCAGTAAAATCATTCACAGTAACGTCTGCTTTTTGTTGGCACGTTGATTTTTGATTGCTGTTTGCGTTCTTTAGGCAAAACAATTCAGTGATAGAGAAAAAAAAAAGAGGAAGTGAAATGGAGAAATGTCGTGACAATATAATGAAAACTCAAGAAAAAAAGGTAGGGAGCCTGCTGGCTGAGAAGCTATGCGCTTGGTTTCTGAAGCTAGGGGTTTCGAGTTCGACTGACAGGGATTTTCAATTTCGCCCCTGAGTCCACCCACCTCCAAATGGTACCGGTACCTGAAATCATTTGGTTAAGTAAAGTCGGTTGGTCGTTGTGCTGGCCCCATGACACCCTTGTTAACTATCGGCCACAGAAACATATGACCTTCATATTATCTGCCCTATAAGATCGAGAGATCTGAAGGGGTATTTTACTGTTTTTAGAAATGAAAACAGGAGGATTATGAGACTTTGAAATTAACAGACAAAATAAGTCTGGTTAATTAGGCGCCCGGTTCCGCACGAACTTTGACTCCCGATGGCGTCACTGTGGAGAGAGCGCTGAAACAGTGGCGCATGTCTTGTACGAGTGTCCCCAGCTCCGCGAGCTAAGGGGGGACCTGTATGTGCAGTCACTCGAACTGTATGGTAGCTATGAGGCACTACGCCGGACGGCTAAGTTTCTTGCAAGAGCACTACAAAGGACTAGTCCTTCCTGCTCTGATTTTTCAATAGGAGTTCATCTCAGGTTAATTAGGCCACAACAAGAAAAAACAAAAATAAAATATGAATTTGTACAGAAAGCAAAATAGATTTTAGAAATTTGACTCTACAGTGTTGAAAAGTGCCAAAAAGTATAATATGTTGTTGTTTTTTTCTAAATATATCTTATCAATAATTTCGCATTATGTACGCCGGATACACCAAAAAGATTGCAATTTAAAATTTAAATCCATTTTTGAAAGTTTAAATACGTTTGTGAATGTAGACAAGAATTCTCACCTGGTCTTCACTGTTGGTTGCCAAATTGGCCAAAAGACAAGCCATGTTGCATAATATCTGAGGATTATTAGGATTGCTCTCCAATACTCTAAGCAGAAAATTTTCTGCGTTGATATTTTCCTATTATTAAAAAAAAATTAATGAAGTCTACTTAGTGAACTAAACGATCTACCCAGTGAACTAAATGATCTACCCAGTGAACTAAATGATCTACAAAGTGAACTAGATGATCTACGTAGTGAACTAGATGATCTACGTAGTGAGCTAGATGATCTACCGAGTGAACTAAATGATCCACGTAGTGAACTAGATGATCTACCCAGTGAACTAGAAGATCTACCCAGTCAACTAGATGAACTATCCAGTGAACTAGATGATCTATCCAGTGAACTAGATGATCTACCAAGTGAACTAGATGATCTACCCAGTGAACTAGATGATCTACGTAGTGAACTAGATGATCTACCCAGTGAACTAGATGATCTACCAAGTGAACTAGATGATCTACCCAGTGAACTAGATGATCTACGTAATGAACTAGATGATCTACGTAGTGAACTAGATGATCTACCCAGTGAACTAGATGATCTACGTAGCGAACCAGATGATCTACCCAGTGAACTAGATGATCTACCCAGTGAACTAGATGATCTACCCAGTGAACTAGATGATCTACCTAGTGAACTAGATGATCTACCCAGTGAACTAGATGATCTACCAAGTGAACTAGATGATCTACCCAGTGAACTAAATGATCTACGTAATGAACTAGATGATCTACGTAGTGAGCTAGATGATCTACCCAGTGAACTAAATGATCCACGTAGTGAACTAGATGATCTACCCAGTCAACTAAATGATCTACGTAGTGAACTAGATGATCTACCCAGTGAACTAGAAGATCTACCCAGTCAACTAGATGAACTATCCAGTGAACTAGATGATCTATCCAGTGAACTAGATGATCTACCAAGTGAACTAGATGATCTACCCAGTGAACTAGATGATCTACGTAGTGAACTAGATGATCTACCCAGTGAACTAGATGATCTACCAAGTGAACTAGATGATCTACCCAGTGAACTAGATGATCTACGTAATGAACTAGATGATCTACGTAGTGAACTAGATGATCTACCCAGTGAACTAGATGATCTACGTAGCGAACCAGATGATCTACCCAGTGAACTAGATGATCTACCCAGTGAACTAGATGATCTACCCAGTGAACTAGATGATCTACCTAGTGAACTAGATGATCTACCCAGTGAACTAGATGATCTACCCAGTGAACTAGATGATCTACCCAGTGAACTAGATGATCTACGTAGTGAACTAGATGATCTACGTAGTGAACTAGATGATCTACGTAGTGAACTAGATGATCTACTTAGTAAAATAGAAGATCTACCCAGTGAACTAGATGATCTACTTAGTGAAATAGATTATCTGCTTAGTGAACATGATCTACTTAGTGAACTAAATGCTCTACTTAGTGAACTAGATGCTCTACTTGGTGAACTTGATGATCTACGTAGTGAACTAGATGATCTACTTAGTGAAATAGATTAACTGCTTAGTGAACATGATCTACTAAGTGAACTAAATGCTCTACTTAGTGAACTAGATGCTCTACTTGGTGAACTTGATGATCTACGTAGTGAACTAGATGATCTACTTAGTGAAATAGATCAACTGCTTAGTGAACTAAATGATATACTTAGTGAACTAGATGCTCTACTTGGTGAACTAGATGATCTACTTAGTGAACTAAATGATCTACTTAGTGAACTGAATAGTCTACTTATTGAACTAAATGATCTACTAAGTGAACTAGATGCTCTACTTGGTGAACTAGATGATCTACGTAGTGAACTAAATGATTTAGTGAACTGAATAGTCTACTTATTGAACTAAATGATCTACTAAGTGAAACACTTTTGTTTAGTTTCTGCCAAAGTTTCCAGGCAATTATAGAAACATTAGCAGTTTAACTCCAATTTGTCATGTTCAAACTTACTGTAATACTTGTAATACTTGTGGCTAAAAGAAAATGCCATTTATTAACCACTAACCTGTACAATGCGATGTTTGTGTTGAGGTAAACCAGTCGACAAGATGGCCAAAGCTTTCAGAGCCACTTCTTGAACCTGAAGACAAGAGATGAAAGCGCTTGAAAGTAAATCCTAGAACACAAACTCCCCCTGGCCCCTGGCTATAGAGACGAAAAAACAAACATTTTTGTTCTCTACAACTCACTCTATCAATTATTTCTCCCACACCTATTCTCGGATCAAGTTAAAACTTTGCACAATAATTCATTGACATTGACAAGACATGAACCAATAAAACACATGAACAAATTAGTTTTCAATTAGTTTCTGGTAATCGATTATTTTGTTTGATACCAACAGGAGAAATAAATACTTCAGTATTCACAGATATGGCTAACTATGTAGGGTTGGTCCCTTTAAATTCGTTATTTCTCCCACATCCAAATCTTATATTAACTCACTTCGTCTGTCTGTCTGTAAGTCTGTTTCCCATTCTCGGATCAAGTTGACATTGTGCGTAATTATTGAATGTCGATGACAACGCATGAATCAATCCAAAAATTAACCAATTAGTTAATCAATAAGTGGTAATTCATTCATTTTGTTTTATATACCAAAATGGGAGATTAATCTTGCAATATTGAGATATATTCCTGCTATTTAACGGTACTTTCACTTCAATCAATATAAGCTTTTAAAAAAAAATATTTTGTCTATTTTGCTAGTTTTGTCTCTGTGTTTAAATCTTTCTATTTGGTTTCATTCTCTTTCTCTTTCTTCACTCTCTTTAATTCTATTTTCTCCGTCTCTCTCTCTCTTTCTGTCATGTTCTCTCTCTCTCTCTTTCTATTTCTCACTCTATCTCTCTGTTTCTCTAGCTCTCTGGCGGTCTTTCTATTTCTTTGTTTGTTTGTTATCTCTCTAGCCCCCCCCCCCTTCCTTTTTTTTTTCTCTCTTTCTTCAACTCAAACAGTTCCGCCCACCTGTTCATCACTGCAAGACGACAGCTGCAGCAGACGTGGCACTATGTTCAACTTGCTGTCGAAGATTACCGGGTGTGTGTTGGTATTATCTGCTATCTGACTGAGTGTGTGCACGGACATGATGACCACAGAGTCGTTCCTTGACCAACACAGGTTGAGAACTGGCTGCATGCCACCGTCACTCAAAGCTACATGGGAATATATAGAAGTTGGTACTTTAAGGTGATCGAATAGGTTCTCAAGTTTTCTTCATATTACAAGTGAAAGCTTTCAACAGTCATTGATAGACCAAGCATTACTAGTGAAGAAAACGAATGGCATGGTAAAAAAAGTAATAACCCCCCCCACACACACACACACAACACAAGCACACATAAAATGACATACTGGTCATGTAACTGTGGCAGAGTGGCATGGCTTTAGAACCGGGGGTTCAAATCCTGGTGAAGACAGGGTTTATAATTCGGGATCTTTAGGGCGCCTCTGAGTCCATCCAGCTCTAATGAATACTTGACAGTTTGGGAAAGTAAAGGCGAATGGTCTATCTATCTATCTATCTATCTATCTATCTATCTATCTATCTATCTATCTATCTATCTATCTATCTATCTATCTATCTATCTATCTCTCTCTCTCTATATATATATATATATACATATATATATTGATAGTAATATCATATATAAAATACTATGAAACGGGTTTCACCCAATTTGTTACAAAGTTAAAAGTTTCGCTCTTTTATAGAGATAAATTTATTTATTTATTTAAGGAACTGGAGGTTGTGGGAGGGTCCTCCAGGAGGGACATTAAACATACATTACGATTACGTCATGATCAACGGAACATTTATGTTAAATTTGATCAAGATTGATCATACTGTTTTGATTCATATGCAGCACATACATACAGAGTAAATACATACATACATTTTCCTAACATTCTACTTTATATATGAGATACATAAAAAGAAAATCGAAAAAAAAGCTTATAACAACCCCCCCCACACACACACACTACATTGTGTTACCTTTAGCTTTAAGGGTGGCCACGCTACAAAATGTTTTCAGTGAGCTGATGCCATCCAGTGCTATTTGCTCATTGCTGTCACCCACTGTACTCAGAATTCTGCATATTCAAACATATACGTCTATGTTCAGATGACACAATTTGATTTTTCAATAAGTCATAGAGTGCAAGAAAAATAAAAGTACGAAAAAAAAAACCCAACAAGTTAAAATAAAAAAAAAAACTTTTTTAAAAACCTCGCTTATGTTAAGTGAAATTGCATCAATGAAAGCATTGTCTTCAATCATCTGGGAGAAGGTTTTCATGCTGCATTTTCAAATACAATTTTAAAAAAGATCTGCTCGAGTTGGAATTTTAACTCGAACCTTCATGATGGGAGGCCAACTTGTTTAGCCACTGAACTATTCAAGTACTTAAACAAATTGAAGGTTTTATTACTTCGTTGATATTTTAAATTTGTATCTAACGATCTACATTAGCCTTAATTTAGTACATTTTCCATATAAATCAAATAATTTAATCACAACTAATTGATTAGCTAATAAGTTAATTATTTTTTGATTCAAGTGTTGTCATCGACAAGAAGATAATGAATAATTGTGCAAAGTTTCAACTTGATCCGAGAACGGAATATGTACAAGATTTTGACCACACAGACAGACAGACAGACAGACAGAAGAAGTAAGTTGATAAAAGCGTTGAAAACAACTTTCTGACAAGTATATTGAAAGCTTTGCACTAGAAAATACTTGAGGCACATGCACATTTTATATTCGCTTCAAATCTGTTTAGATGAAAATGTAAAAGAGATCTAATATCTATTAAGAAAAAAATGAAAAAGTCATGCGTCCATTAAAGACTGTTTTATAAGGCGGGTCAAGAAAAATCAAACTGTTTGCAAAGCTAAGAGTTGACGAAATTAGGTGTGACCATCACAAAGATTAAAAACTTTATTTTGTCCCGAAAAATATTTACTAATTAATAGTGACTCAACCCTAACAATCGAATCAGCTACTCTGGCGTTCCGCCAACCAACTCGTTTAGGGTAAACTATCAAAGTTGAAACATTTCATGTTAGAGACTTCATAACGTTTCAGTGTAAAAATTCAGAATTTTTAAAAGAGACTTCTTTTTACAATTGGGGGAGGGGGGGGCAATGTTTTCATCGCAAGACATTTACGTGCTAAAGATGTGCCTGAGGCTTTAGTTACTTGCAAATAGCTTTAATGGCTCCTGCGTCTGCTAAATAGCGATGTAGAACTGTGTGTGTGGATAGAGACTGGAGACCGGATACCACGTGACTCTGGGGAACAAAATAATCGAGAAAAGAAGTATTTCATCCATTGCATTGTGAATGAGTGAGAGCATTGACTAGTGCATATTTGAAATTATAGTGAGCCAATTCTTTGAGGTATCCACCCAGACAGACTGACAGACAGACGTAAAGTTAATATAAGCTTTGTAAAAACGTGTTCATGATTCAAACGTTACCTTCTCTGCATACGTACCAGAACGTTGCTATTGTCTGTCGATGCGAGTGTGATCAGAGCCTGCATGCCTCCTAGTTCTATCAGCTAGACAAAGAGACAAAAAGTCAACACAATTTAGCCTCATGCTAAAAATATTACTCAAGTCTTTAAATTACTATAAAGTATTAGTCTTGAATATGAGTCACAGTTTACCAGCTAATACACAGAAACAGATTAGCTACAGGGACAGTTACAATCAAACGTGTTTTGGATTCCGAAGATAAAGAATTAGCAAAGTATTTCCCATGACTGCACAGAACGACCCGGGGGTGGGGGATATTTCAGTTCTCTTTTCGTCGCAAGGTATGTAAACATTGGTTTAAATACTAATATCAGTTTGGTGGCTGAGTGATAAAGCGTTTGGCTTCTGAACTGAGGCGGTCCCTGGTTCGAATCTCGGTGAAGACTGAGATTTTGATGTCCCTAAGTCCACCTGACATAAGTTGGAAAAAGTAAAGTCACATGACATCCTTGTTAACCGTTGGTCATAGAAACTTTTGAACTTTACATCTTGTTTCCTATAGATGTCAAAGTCTGAAAGGGAAACTTGACTTGACATACAAATAGGACTTCTAGTGAATCCATTGTACTCTGCCTGGCACGATAGTCAATAGTGTCACCTTTTGAGAAGATCCATTCATTTTAATACTTTGGGATGGGCGCGCTGCGCTACGTTCAACATAGACTTTTGTTTTTTGTTGGAGTCTTTTTCGTTTTTTTATCACCCAAATGAAATGACCGCAGCACTACCCCTGCACACAATTTTCGCTTTGTGACTTTTAGTATTAGGCATAATTATTTTACCCCCCCCCCCCAGACCAACCTCCCCAGAAAAAAATCCTCTGCATACACAAGAAGACTATTAGGTTTCCGCCATATTTATACCCAAAACGAGACCCATCTTAAGAGAATACACACACACTTGTGTTACATAGGGGGCGCTGATGTTTCGTTTTCTACAATGTTCTACAACGGAAGTGCTCGCATTGCCTCGTTCTGAAAAAAGATGTATGTTTAAAATATAATGAACAATCGCCATACACAAATACAGTGTTTAAGCCGCTCACCTTTTTCAAATGTTTGTCTTGTTTTGCAAACGAGGCCAAGCCTTTGGCCGAGTCTGTTAAATATGTCTGGAAGCAAAGGAAAATGTTCATCACTGAGCCAGAGACATACACAAACAAGACATTAGAGTCAAAAAACAAAAATTAAAGAAACCACCCTAATATTTTAGCACATGTTACGAATCCTAAAAAAAATATATAGAAATCTGGCTACATACAATTCTACTTGACATTTGCACACTAATGGGAGAAGCCGCAAACGTTTTAGTGTTGTCTGTCTGTCATGTTCATATCTCAACAACAACAATCTGGTTGATTGCTACGTGCTCTGGACTGTTGTCAAGATGGTCTTTGGTTCGAACTCTGCCCCTCACTCCCCCCCCCCTCCTTCTGCAGGAAGTATGGGCTAGGATGTGAAAATTATAAATTCTGAAGGAACAACCGAGAGATATAAAGCAAACCGCTACTGAAACTCAGATTTTACGGCGCCTGTAAACTAAATGGAATACCAAAAAGGATTATTCCGATTTATAGCTGCTCCCGAAAGGTGAAAAGCCGCTATTAGTTTTGTGTGGTCTGTTTGTCCGTCCACAGAAACTAGAAAATATATTGAAAATCCGATATTATGACATTTTGGATCTTGCTAATTTCTGGTGCAATGGCTGCATTTTTTTCTGACAACGAAATATTTAATTTTTGATTTTTAATATGCAAGCATTTTTAAAATAAAAATACACCACTTTTTAAAATGAAAAACTTTTGGGGAGGAAAGCTTTTATAATTGGCTACGTATCAATGGAGACACGAGTTAGAATTTCCACATGAGCAGAAATATTTAAAAAAAAAACACAACTTTTGTAATGAAAGCACGGCAACCTTCTCCCAAATTACTTTTTTTCCAAACTGGTCTACTACTAAAAATAAATTGGGGCATTGCTATAAGTAAGAATGCTGTACAAAAGCAGAAAATAAATTTGTCCAAACGCACCAAATGTATCACTGTATGACTAGATCTAGTAGAACTTAGTAGAAGCGGAGATATTCATTACTTAAGGTCCAAAATTTATTACACAGTGGTTCGATTAGTGGCGTGCCCTCCCTGTACAAGGTGGGCTATGTTAGTCCCCCAGAGGTCTGAAATAATCTGTATTTTTTGTAGCACCCTCCCCCCCCCTCCCCCGAAAGATAAAAAGCCGATATTACTTTTGTGTCGTCTGTCTGTGACATTTAGGTCGAAAAACTAGAAAAGATACCGAAAGCTAATTCCTTCCTTTTGGGTAAAAAAAATAAATAAATGTAAGTCAAAAATCTCACTATCAATAATAGGTTGTTCAGCTTGTTGTCAAGTGTAAAACAACGCCTAATGATTCTTTGAAATTTTTATTACTTTAGAAAAAAACTATATAATCTAAACAAGCCCATGGCTTAAATATTCATTGTTCATGGGCGGATCTGGTGAGGGTCGCCTCTGAGTTTGTATTCTAAGACAAACTTTCTTGCAATCTTGTTTTCTGTTAGTGTGTACTTTTGTTGGAGTCTTTTTCGTTTTTTTATCACCCAAATGAAATGCACCAAATGTATCATATTGACACCTAAAAATCGAACATATTCGTTTCAATATCTACAAAGATTTAGTTATCTGAAAAACAGTCACAGGATGTAGTATTTTTTTTCATGCCTGATTCAATCTGAACAAACCAATTCGAATGAAGTTGGCTGAAGCAGCTCAACCATGTTTTAGGTTATTCTTTGGTCATGAAAATTGTAGAACATTGTGACCAGAAAGTTGTTTTAAAATGCACTCAACTTGGAGCTGGATCTTTCTTGACCTATTAGCTATTCTTCGAATTGTTTATTCAAGCTATTTTTTAAACTTTTAAGAATGCCCAATAATGCTGCCATTTAATTTAATTTTGAAATTGAAGAAAAAATGTACAGAGAGGAAGGCATCAAAGAAGATGGATCTATTATCCAAAGATTTTTTGAAGATTAAATAGAAGCTGTGACGAAGTGAGTCAGTTATCAATGTGAAGTTAGCAGACGTCAATCTTACTTCAATAGATGACCTTGACTTTGTTACAAGCTCTGTCACGGTCCTACAGGAGTCACAGACTCTTTCAGCATCTTCAATACCAAGCTGTGGCAAAGGAATCTGACAGAGAAGAAAAAAAAAGGAAACAATCAATTCATAATAATAATAATTATAGCATATTTATAGCATGCTCAGAGCGCTATGGTCCAATCTCATTTGTGGACCAGTTGGGGGGGGGGGGGTAAGAGAGGGGCATCTGGGAGAAGGTTTTCCGTGCTGCCTGTAGGCGCTCAGTAAACACAACTCTCCTCGAGTTCCCTTCATAGGTAGCCAAGCTAAGCCAGTTCAAGCGTACTTAGCCTCTCGACCACGCTTCCCACTAATCATGTATTAATGATGTATAGGTACAAGTACTAGCTGTTTGGGGTGCGATACTAAAATATTTTCTATAGACAGATACGAGGGAGACATGAATCAAAGACATAAATGAAAAGTCTTTAAGTAGGAAAAGTCAAGTTCCTCTTTCAGACCTTGCCATCTATAGGGAAGATGATTAACAATGGTAAACGAGCCGGGTGTTATGTGGCCAGCATAACGACCAACCGCCTTTACTTTCTCCAACTTAAGTCAGGTACCCATGGACTCAGGGGCACCCTAAGAAATCCCAAAATTCAAAATCCCAGTCTTCTCCGAGACTCGAATCCAGGACCACAGGTTTGGAAAATCAAGCGCTTAACTACTCAGCCACCCCATCCCCTTTAAATGTTTTTCCTATAAAAAATAATTTCCTGTTCTGGAATTTGAGCTTGTGACATTCAGTTCAACAGTTGAGCACTTTACTAATTGTTGTTCATTCCTCTATTAAATGACACAAAAATAAAGGCACATTCCTTGTTCCATATGCTAGGACAAATTTGTACAATTGCTATTTTTTCCCTAGTGCTATTAGAGGATGGAATAATAATGGAATGGATTGCCTGAGCTAGCCAGGAAAACCAATGACTTGGCAGAATTTAAGCTATTTGTTGGCATGCATGACTAGATGCATGTCGCGTAGGAAGTAATCATCTTCTTTTTGAAGTAACTTCTGTATTTTATAAGATAAGAAAAATTGATCGGAAGCATTTCAATGTGGTTGATGTGGTTCTCCTCACCTTCTCGTTACAGCACTTGCCACACCTAACAGCACCACACATGCGGCAGTGATGACGTCTTTTTAGCTGAGTAAATTTGGTGGAGCAGAGTTCACAGTGTTTGGCGTTGTCGTCTGGGACCCAGCTAAAGATACAATCAAAACGTGAGCGTTCAATCAATAGGTTGTCATTGATCCTAAACATTTGATCGACGAGTAATGCCCCCCTTATAGATAGAACATGTGTCAAGTAATATTCTTATTCTTTATTAAACACTTTTATAACTACCCTGTTCCATCTTCAGTGTCCCGTATGGCTACAAACAGCGCATGGTAGGACTACTAGAGACCAAATAAATCAAAGACTATAGTCACGACAATTTTATCCTTGATCTAAATCTAACGGGATAATATTCTGGCCTAACGATAATGAGGCCAGAAATTCCAATTAACCATTTTTTAAAATAAATGAATTACTTTTTATACGAAAGAATTAGTTTCAATACCAAACATTATGAACAAAATCCTCTAGTAGATCCAAAGAACAACTACATCAAAAGTCTCAAATCAGACCTTACATGCGAAATCTAGCGCAACACCATTCTACTTAGTGACACAAATAAAGTGGAACATTATCCAAGTAAGCAGCTCTACTTAGAGTTTTCATTCAGTGCTTCACCACAGACCACATATATATATCATGGGCGTAACCAGGATTTTTTTCGGGGGGGGGATTTTTGTTTTTCTCCCTCCCCCTAAAAAAATCATATGTGTGCGTGTGTGTGTACATAATTAATCTTTATTACATTCTGACCCTTCAATCTTTTGGAAGACGTTTATTGTACCCTAGAATAGGTTCTTCCCGGAGTTAGTGGAAAAATTGTAGACTCCCCGCCATTGCCAGCAAAGGGGTCTGCAGTCGCCAAGCACTATTTCCGGTATAAAAGCTACGCTCTCATAGATTTTTTAGTGTGCAATTTGCTTTTTTTTATACTGAAAAGGTATTTTTTAGCTTTAAATCTCAGTGAAGAGGGATTTAAACTCAAAACCCCTTTGGCTACGCTCATATCATTTTGAGTGCGTAATTTGCTTTTTTTTGTATTGAAGAAGTATTTTTTTTGGCATCAAACCCCGCTGGAGGGGGTTTTTAAACACAATACCCCTCTTGGCTACGCTCATAGAATCTAGTGACTGGATAGTATATGTATGTGTATATGTATGTATGTATATGTATATGTATGGATAGTCTTATATTGAAGAGGGGGTTTTATCGTAAATTTCGGAGGGTGTTTTGAAATCAAAATCTTACTTAGCTGTGCTCTTGGAATTTGGGATTGTCGTTAGCATTTTATTTTTGGTTTCGTTTTATAGAAGAGGGGGATTTGACTGCCAAACCCCCTGGTAGGAGGTTTTAAACTCAAAACCCCCTTTACTGCGTTGGGGGAAGAGATGGTTTGTTTTAAAATCTCACCTAAAATAAATAGAATCAAAGCAAAAAATCAGTCACAAAATTCCGACCACCCCTGCGGGGGGGGGGATTTCATTTGGGGGGGGTTGAATCCCCCCACCACAGGCTACGCCCATGATATATACTTACATATATTTTTTTGAACCATTTTTAGTGCACTTAAATACTTATCATGCATATTTTATTTTAATTACAGGTAGATAGATGGTCTCAGCCGCCCTTGGAAAGGAACTCTAAAGTAGTTCTATCACAAATGTCAATTGCAAGGTCGTACTCTCGGGGCAGCTAACTTTGATCCCAACACAGAATGTATTTATCACTTGCGGCTACAAGTACTGGATACATAAACATAAGCATCAGTAAGAATACGATCCAATTACTTTGATGGTATTGTATTCTCGTAGAGCTTCTTGTTTTCAGGCATGATATTGATAAGTTCAATTCTAATAATAAATTCATCAAGCAGCCTGTTTCTAGATAGATATTGTAACGTTTCTCACTATCCAGGCTCTCTGCAAACTGCACCACACGACACCACGAACTTAAAGAACTTGACAACTCAGCGCTCCAAAATAACCTAACAGTTTAATGTTCAATAACACACAGCCAATACTGTACTATTGGCAACAACGTAACACAGACTGTACAAAAGCTTCACACTCCGACGTATCAACTCTGTAACGCTGTATCAACTCTGTAACGATGTATCAACTCTGTAACGCTGTATCAACTCTGTAACGCTGTATCAACTCTGTAACGATGTATCAACTCTGTTACGCTGTGCTGGAGGTGTGCGATTTTCTTGTTATTTTCACATACTATTAATATTATTATCTAATGTGCCTTATTTTTTTGGGTCGGAGCAGACACTAACCGACCCTAGCGACGCTGCTAACACTGATATGAGAAAGTTATCCATGTCAGTGGTGGTGGTAGAAGCAGCTGATTTAGAAACATTCCATTCGATAAACTGATAAAGTCTGTCGAGGTCACTTATTAGACACACTCCTACGTTTCAATGTAGATGTGCCTTCAAGTTTATATTGTTCCTTTTAATTAAAGTGTTTACTGTTTTCGGCTTGCACTTTCACAAGCAGCTTTCAATTAGTGGGTGCCACTGCAGTGTGAATGAAGAAAGATTAGCAATCGACAAACTAAAGTAAATGTGAATGTAAATGTGAATGTAAATGTGAATGTAAATGTGAATGTAAACGTGAATGTAAATGTGAATGTAAATGTGAATGTAAATGTGAATGTAAATGAAGAAAACATAAAGAGCTGTTTAGTGAGCTGCTAAAAGAACAGTTCCTACATGAGCTCAAGATCTGTAAGAATGGAGGAAATTTTAACAAATAGGTTCAAGTTGACCATGACGCTGATAGTATCTATAAATAGATTTATGTTTACCAACAAAGTAGACGCTTTAGTATAAAGCAGTGAAAACAAAAAGGGAGACAATAGATCCTGATGATACTCTGGCAGTAGTACAGTCATACTACAAAAAACTTTCAAGAAAATATTTGAACAAGAAAGTTTCAATGAAATGAAAAGAAGGTGTGATCTAAATGATTCTACTACTTGAAACCCTGGAATGATGAATGGTGCATATCCAGAACATTAAGACCAACAATAATGGGAAATCTAGCTTGAGCACTGACTAGAAAAATAAAAATGGCAGATTCATGCTGTATTGCTAGTCAACAATGAGTCTGGAAACACCAGAGCTACCAAAAACTTTGCAGACGACATAGATCTAGATATTCTCTCCCAACCAATGTAGGTCAAAATAGCGAGAGCCCTAATCAAGGAATAGCAAAGCAAAAGTCGCCTCATACAGCTCATGAAATTCTGGACTTCAAGAGAAATTTCATCCGTAACAAAGATTCGCTTCTTTAGTTCTTGTGTCATTTTTCTCTATGGAACCGAGCTCTGGAGGACAACTAAAACTCGATTAGAAAAATAAAAACTTTTATGAACAGCTGCATACGTTGAATCCTTCACATCCATTGAGCAGACGACATCCTCAGCAACAGAGAACCAGCCAAAGTTCTGTAGAACAAGCAAATAAGAAAACAAAAAGGAGGAGGGGGTAGATAGGGCACACTTTGCGCGAAGTATCAACCATCACCACAAGGTAGGCATTGAAGTGGAACCCACAAGGTAGGCATTGAAGTGGAACCCACAAGGCAGGCATTGAAGTGGAACCCACAAGGCAAGCATTGAAGTGGAACCCACAAGGCAAGCATTGAAGTGGAACCCACAAGGCAAGAGAAAGAGAGGGTGTCCAAGAAAATATTAAATAGAAATCAGAATTGAGCAGAACTGGAAAAACCTTGACATTGAAGGTTCTAGAGAAACAAATGTATAGACACAATTGTGGAGCGTAATATCCAATAGGATCGGATCTTAAACCAGATTAGATCGGGTTTGATTGGATCAGATCGAATCAAATACTGATCATATTGGATCCGATCAGATTTGATTGGATCAGTTAATTACTAAAAAAATTGGCCAGTATAGGATCGAACCCATGACAAACGCGACTTTCAACTCAAATGTCCCTAACATCCTCCCAGAACCTAAGAGTGCCTACTAGTAGAAGGAATTGAACAATAAAATCCTTTGGTTATAAAAGAACAAGCAAAATATAAACAACTAGTCGACCGGCGGCGTAGCATACGCCGCTATTTTGCATAGCCGATCTGGGGTCACTGCGACCTATGCGACCGCAGTGGGCCCCCACTTTCAAAGGATCCGCACTTTCAAAGGACCTGCGCTAATTCAAGGTGTATAAATTATTAAATTAAACAATTTTTTAAACTTAAAACAGATTTCCCGCGCCCTAATGTCGTATTTACCAGGAGGTCAACAATTCTCAAAGATAGATTGAAACATTTGGTAATTCTTGCGACTGAGCGGGATCTATGTAGGAAACAGATTTATTATGATATACTGTATGACTTTGCTACACACAAGGCTCGTAAAGTAATTCTGTACGTAGTAAAGATTGAATAAAATGCAAAGACGAATTTATTTTCTAATACAAACTCTTAAATTTCACTTATTGTCCGCTTCCCTACCCAAACTTGTCCCCGCGAAATCCGTAACGAATAGGGCCCTACAATGCCTTGCTATTTAGTGTTTGTAAAATGTTTTACATGTTTTGGATGTTCCTTCAGAGTTGAAGATAGTTTACTTTTTAGTCAGAACCTCCCGCAAGACGAATGGGGATGGGAGCGGGCACGGTTTGACAGTCCAGCGCGCAGCCATCCGCCTCTTGTTATTTTGTAGGGTGACTCCGCAAAAATAGAGAGTGATCTTTCCTTTACTTCTTGTTTAAACTGTTGAGGGAAGAAGAGAATTATATATAGAGATTGATTCTTTAAAAAAAAAAAAGCTTATCTAAAGGGGAAGAAATCCGCCCTGAAAACTATATCTACCAATAATGTACAAGTTATTTCCTTTGTTTGATATCAAACAAAATAATTGATTACCAATAATTAATTGACTAATTTAGTATGTTTGCTCATTGATTTATGTTTTGTTAGGTACAATGAATAATTGTTTAAAGTATCAACTTGACTAAACCCAAAAAATTTAGCAATATCTGTAATGAATTATTAGTTTCCCTTGTTGCTATTAAACAAAATTATGAATTACCAGTAATTAATTGCCTAATTGGTTACATTTTTTTATTGATTCATGTCTTGTCTATGTCAATGAATAATTGTGCGAAGTTTCTGCTTAATCCGAGATTGGTTGTGAGAGAAATAACGTGTACACACTTTTTACCAGACAGACAGATAAACAGACAGAGTTAGTTGATATAAGCTTGGTATAAAAAGTTACTGACCTTGGTTTGACTAGAGTAAAACATGGACATTGAAAGACATCAGGTGACCCGTCCACTCTAGCAGGAAGTATCAGGAAACCTTCGATTCGAATGTAATCCATTGAATAGAGAATGCTTAGACTCCGCTTAATCCCAAGTTCACGTACACCACACAGATTGACTTAATTCTAAGTAGACGAGCTCACAGGTGGACCTAACCAAGCGTCAATGTACACCATTTAATCTTGACCTTTTAAGAAGAAAATACAATTATGGAGTCGGTACCCAATAGTAACTAAGTGTAAATATTTATAATTTAATGTTTAAATAGCAAAGGTCTAAAAGTGGTTGAATTTAAAAGGTTTAACATAAATATGTGTGTATAAGCCACATTTTCAATTGCACAAACTAATAACTCAAAATATCTAGGTTTTATAATAAAGGAAAGTTAGAAATGTCACGGAAACATTATCCCATAGAATAAATGATTTACAAATCAAACAACGCATTAAGGGTTAATAAAAGACATCTTTACAAATGAAACAAGAAAATAAAAAACTGAAATGAAGAGACACAGGAAAGATAAGGGCGCATTTCTTATTCCATACGCTAGATCAAATTCATACAAGTGATCCTTCTTCCCTAGTGCCACTAGAGAATGAAATGGGTTGCGTGAATCAGCCAGGAAAACCAACGACTTAGCAGGGTTTAAGTCACTGATCAACATGCATAGCTATATTGACAAATGAAATACGTAGGACGTAATCATCTTGTTTTCTGAAGTAACGTCTGCAATTTATAAGATAAGATAAGAAGCTTATATCCACTCACTTTGTCTGGTATACATTTTGTACACGTTCTGTCGCCCACACCCATTTCTCGAATCAAGTTGAAATTGTACACAGTTATTTACTGTACCTAACAAAACATGACTCAATCAAACAATTATTAACCAATTATTTAATAAATCCTTGGTAATTATCAGGGACATAGCTAGGAAATCGCGTAATTTGGGGGCCCGGGGGCTTGACCTCTTTAGGACCCTGCATTTTGCGTAATATTTAATATTAAATTAAAATAAAACCTACTGATTTGCCCCCCCCCCCCTTTCAAGTCACCGGTAATTTTTTTTTTTGGTCTCGAAAGAGGAAATAAATCCAACAGTATTGTGAGGTGTGGCTTTATTTCACTGTGTACACGGTATTCTCCCACTTCCGGTTGACATTTTGTAGAATTATGTGTTGAGTTGATGACAGCAGAGAAATCAATTTTAAAAAAATGAAATAGTTAATCAATTAGAGCGGTCATTGATCAATTTTGTTTTCATATAAAAAAGGAAGAGTTTAATTTTTTAGTTTTTTCTTTCAAATAATTATTTTTTTTGTAATTCTATTTTTTTTATTTATTCTTTTTGACTCCTTCCAATATCTGGACCTCCCATCCCCCCACACCCCCCAAAAAAAAAAAAAACAACTAGCGGCAATGTTGCCTAATTTTAGTAATGCCTTGTGCATAAGAAAGTAGAAACTATGATTTTTTAAAACTTATTAAAACTGAAGATCAAATTGAAATTAGCGGCTCCTGCAAGGAAAAAAGTCGCTATTATTTTGTTTTTATTATTTTTATTATTATTCTTTTTGGTAAAGAGCGAATTAACACAATTCTTATTTTCCTTACCGACAAATGTTGTTTTTTCTTCCCAATGGCTGAGGTAACATACTAAAACGAAGGAATCCAAACGTTCTCGTTGGCCTGTCTATCTAGGCCTCTAATTGATTGGTCTGTGCAAAGGATATAGTCACATTGTCAACTCAACGGCACTTTGTGACATTTTAATTCTTAAGCGTTTTTCTTTCTACCTAGAAATAAAACGAAACAATACAAACAATAATTTCTTACAACTTTTCCTAAAGAAAAATTGTGCGCTATAAATCTAGATTCTTTAATGAAGTCTCTTCGTCACATGTTGACTACAGCAACTAGTCAACATTACCCGCGACATGACTTGACTACAGCAACAAGTCAACATTACCCGCGACATGACTTGACTACAGCAACAAGTCAACATTACCCGCGACATGACTTGACTACAGCAACAAGTCAACATTACCCGCGACATGACTTGACTACAGCAACAAGTCAACATTACCCGCGACATGACTTGACTACAGCAACAAGTCAACATTACCCGCGACATGACTTGACTACAGCAACAAGTCAACATTACCCGCGACATGACTTGACTACAGCAACAAGTCAACATTACCCGCGACATGACTTGACTACAGCAACAAGTCAACATTACCCGCGACATGACTTGACTACAGCAACAAGTCAACATTACCCGCGACATGACTTGACTACAGCAACAAGTCAACATTACCCGCGACATGACTTGCTCCCATAGATCTTGATGTTTTAAAGAAAAACTCTGGCGATCACATGTCTAGGCCCTATATAATTGTACATACCTACTGGGATCTAGCTTGCTACTGGTAAGGTTGTAGTGTACAGTGCCCAGTGTGTCCAACTGTTTACAGATATGAGTTACGTAACACGCCACGCCTCATCTTTTAAACTTCACAAATCAACGAAAGGTGGGCGTTGTGCTTGTGGATGAAGCTAAATAATAGATTTATGCAAATAACCAGGGCACGGTGTTTGTTGTGACATGGTGTTGAACTGACCTTTGACCCAGTTATCTGTTAAGTCGAGAGAACATCTAGATAACTGTTGACCATAGTTTTTTTTTAATGTGTGTGCGTGTTGATTGTGTGTGTGTGATAATTTCTGTTTTTTTTTTTTAAAAGTATAGCAGGAATGCTAGTAATAACTTTGTAAACTTTTATTATAGATAGTGCATTTAACTAAAACATTCTCAATTACCAGTAAAAGCTCCCAGATGTTCATACCAGCAAGGTCTCTCAGATGTTCACGACAACCAGGTCTCTCAGATGTTTATGGACACTTACGAATGGAACTTTTTTCATAAAAAAGTATTTAGACCGTAAGAAGTTTTAGACTAATTGAATTCTGACGTGAAACAATTTTCTTTTGTTTTTTCTAATATTTTTTGTTGATCAAGACCGACACAGTAGGGCTACACCAGCATAGATAGCATTGCAAATAAATAAAATACTGCGGATAGATATAACAAGGTTTAACATATTTCATCAGGGGCGGACTGGGTATCAAAGTTGGCCCGGGCATTACCATACAAACCGGCCCACAAATGGCATGTCATTTATTTTAGGTGGGGGGATTTTTACCCCACTCCGCCATTTATATATATATCAGTGTGTGTGTGTGTATATGTCATTAATCTTCATTACATTCTGATCTTTCATTCTTTCAAACGTTTTTTCTACCCTAGAATGTTCTCTTCCTATAATTAGTGGAAAGACAGTACACACCACCAAAGGGCAGATAGGGAGTCCGGGGGAGCGCTGGAACCAAGCATTGTTTCCAATATTTTAAGCTTTAAAAATGCATATTCTGAGGTATCTACAGTGCAATTAGCCTGCTACTCTTCCGCTAAAAAAATTCAAAAACCAAATCTGCTATTCAATAGAGTTCAGCGACTGGTAGAAAATGGTAAAAATGCTTTAGTTTTTGTATTGGAGGGGGAAGGGAAACCACAAAACCCCTTTTGGCTACGCTCATGAAATTTGGTGACTGTGGTTTGCTTAAGTTGCCTGCACTGGGGCAGTAAGTAAAGTTTCTCTTTCAGACAATGAGGTCTGAGGCAAGTGATGGTTTGAAGACCCTCCCCTGCCGGCTACGCCCATGTGTTATATTATAGGTGTAAGCCTAATTCTCTACAAAATATATAAAGTTTGATAACGCATCGAAAACTGGATGTATGCATTCGTAGGATTACATAATGTATTCTATTTATACATGTATCTAGTCTGAAAACTATAAACAATACAATAGAAGCCTAATGAGTTTGGAGCTTTTTGGTATTACTTATAGATTACAGACCTTTCCTTAAAAAAAAAAAGATTGTTAAGTCTTACACATTTCACGTGTCAATCTAGTCATGAATGTTGATCTGTGACTTAAAATATGCTAAATCATTGGTTTTCCTGGCTGATTCAGGCAACCTATTCCATTAAAAGATAAGAGAAAGCAGAACGGTTAGAGAGGCAGTTACTTAATGTGAAAAGCTCTTGCTTCCTCCTAGTACATTCTCAAAAACGCGATTTGTATATGAATATGCCATGACCCATTATTTAATATATATATATATATATATATATATATATATATATATATATATAGTTCGTCCATCGTGGCTAGGGTTAGGCTGAGGGCTTTGCTGTGTTGGGGAGGGGGATGACAAGTGACTTGCGCTGGAATTTGGATTAAAGTGAGGAGGATTCGCGCAAAACGTCGATCTCACCTTTCATTAAATATCGCATGTGACAGCGCTATATAAACTATTGTAATAATTTTCATCATTAATGATGGCTGCCTGGTCGTGCGGTTTGCACGCTGGACTGTCGTTCAGATTTATCGATGGTCCCGGGTTCAAACCCTGCCCGCTCCCATCCCCCGTCGTCCTGCGGGAGGTTTGGACTAGGAAGTAATTATCTTCAACTCTGAAGGAACATCCGAAACATGTAAAACAAACAATGACTTCATACTAAGCATAAGTTTGCCATTAATTATAATAGTATAAAAATTGATTTAGATCTAGATTTATTTTTTAATTAAATAATTTTTTTTGTAAGCCTTAAGTGTAGTATTTTTAGATCTATGTTATTAAAAATAAACAAAAAGAAATATAGTTTTTCTTTTCAAATCGCAGAAAGTAGAGCTTTATACCCATATTGAGTTGTGAATAAGTTGGGTGGTTTGCAATTTCGCGGCTGTGTGCAATATGTACACGATAAAGTTAATTTCTATTAAATATTGTTAAAGAGCTACCGTAATTGTCGCGCCCATCTTTTAATTTTTAGCGGCCCCCGAAAGGGGAAAAGACGCTATTAGTTTTGTGTGAAATGTCTGTCCGTCCGTCCCGTTTAAATCTCGTAAACTAGAAAAGATATTGAAAATCGGACATCACAATATTTTAGACCAATTCAAAGTTCTGATGCAACGGCTACTTTTGTTTTTCTGAAAGCGAAAAATCTAATTTTTTAAATCAGTCATGCTAGTATTTTTTAAAGAGAAAAAGCTAATTAGTATGCATTATAAGTTAGACCTAATTTAGAACGAATAGTAATCTTATAAACTTAATTTTCCTCAATTTTTTTTTCGAATTTTTTTTTTTTTTTTTTAAAAATGATTTAACCGGGGTTGGCAAATTGCGGCTTGCGAGCCACTTGCGGCTCTTTAGTTCCATACGCAAATATTATTTATTTTCTTGAAACATTTTTCAAAATAGTTCTGAATCGTTTAACGAAGAATAGGCACCGATTCTATCTCTCAGCCTTATACCACCCCCACTACACGCGTCGTCAGTGTCGTCAGTCGTCGGAAGCTCTCAAATGACGCCGTCGTTGGATGTTTCTATGTAAGTTTTAATTCTCTTTCGACGCAAGACGAAACGGCATTTTCACTACGTGCTTTAGCTGTGACGTGTAGTTTGTTGTTTCAAGTAAGTGAGTTAGAAGCGAATGCCTTCTCAAAGTTAGAAGCATATTACATGTAATGCTAATCTGGCAAGCTTTGCGATACCAATAGAAATTGCACAAAAAGGCAAACCATTTTCAGATGGTGACTATATCAAAGACTTTTTCCTACGTGCATCTGAAGAACTGTTTCGTGATTTAAAAAAAAAACAAAAAACAGAAACCTTGGAAAAAAAATCACAGGTATGCCAATATCCGATAAAACAGTACAAGATAGAATAGCTAAAATATCTTCAAAAATAACATATTTGCAGGTGGAAGATATTCAACTTTCTTCTGCCTGATCACTTGCTAGTCTCACGACATAAAAGGCACGGCACAAGTTGCCCATTTTATCAGGTAAATGTCTTCCCAAGGTCCAAAAGAAGATCTTCCAGGATTGCTACTCTCATGACAAACTAAAGGGGAAGATAAAGCGAATGCCGTGCAAAAATGCCTTGAAGACAATAAGATCGAGTTAAATGAAATCGTTTAAACAGCATGGAGCCAGAAGTATGACAGGAAAAATTATGGAGCAACAATGATTCTTCGAGCCAAATAAACCACCGAATTCTTACATTTCACATACACCAAGAAGCGCTTTGTGCCCAAACATTTATGGCCGGAATAGTTGAGGTCATACATTTGATAATCAAGATTGTAAACATCATCTT
Source organism: Biomphalaria sudanica (assembly GCA_036873155.1). Taxonomy (NCBI): domain Eukaryota; kingdom Metazoa; phylum Mollusca; class Gastropoda; family Planorbidae; genus Biomphalaria; species Biomphalaria sudanica. The sequence continues at coordinate 252,991 of JAZGLO010003675.1, forward strand.
ATCAAAAGCACTCTACCATCTTCAGTTTAAAGAGCTCTTTAACGAGATGGAGACACAGTATTTCGAGATCCTTTTTTACAATGAAGTGCGATGGCTTGAAACGTTTTGCTTTGTGCTTGAATGAAATAAATACATTCCTAAATGAAACAAGCATTAATCACCCTGAATTAGAGAACGACAATGGTTGCAAAAATTGTTCTTTATGGTGGATATAACAGCGAAAGGAAATGAGCTATATCTAAAACTGCAAGGAAAGTAAAACTTATCCTGTTTTGGTAGAAGAATTCGTTTATTTTGAAGAAAAAATTATTTCTTTTTGCAGAAGATATGCACTTACTTCATTTAAAATGTCTAAAGCAGTATCACGATACAATCAGTGCAACTACTGACACAAATTACTTCAGCACAGTTTAAAAAAATCAAAGATGAATTTCTTGACAGATTTGAGCAGTTCAACAAAACTATTCTAGCATTTTTAATAAATCCCCTTAACACAAATCGTAACGAAATCCAGATTGAGTCATTTGAAATTGATACTGGATCTTTAGAAATTCAATTCATCGATTTAAAAAGTAAAGCTTTGTGGAGTGGAAAATTTAGTCAAAAAGCAAGTTGAAAAAGTTGGAGGTCCAGAAATGTATGTATGTTACGCAACAAATGTGACAACTTTAAAAGAAATATCTCGAGTTGAGGCACTTAGCCTATATTCGACGCATGGAAGTCATCCAAAATGCTACAGTGAGGTGAATTTGGCTTTTGAAGTACTGACTATCTTAGGATCAACATATTCGTGCGAGCAAGTGTTATATTCATATATAAATAAAAGTAAAGTAAGAAGTCAACTAACAAATGAAAATTTAGAGTCGTGTTTGAAACTAAAAACAAGTCATGAGGCAAATGTATCCAAACTTTCTAAAACCTTGCAAAGCCAACCTCCCATTGAATTTGTTTGCTCAATTGTTTGTTATTGAAGTGCAAGCTAGTGTTGTAAGTAAATGTTTAACTGCTTTAGTTACCACTATGCACGATATCAAATATGTAAAAAAAACTATATATATATATATTATCTAATTTGGTGTGAAAAACAGGTATATATGAATTAATATATTCGTTTTTTTAAATAAAAAAATTAATTGTGTGAGTACTATTTATTGTTGGCAAGAAAAATTTGTGGCCCTTTAAAAACTTTAAAATTTGGTAAATTGTAATATTTGGCTCTTTCGACTCAAAAAGTTGCTGGCCCCTGGAATAAGAGACTGAGCCTTTTCAAAAATTAGATCAGGGGAGGTGGCTGAGCGGTAAAGCGCTTGGCTTCCAAACCGGGGGTCCCGGGTTCGAATCCTGGTGAAGACTGGGATTTTTAACTTTGGAATCTTTGGGCGCCTGTAAGTCCACTCAGCTCTAATGGGTACCTGACATTAGTTGGGGAAAAGTAAAGGTGGTTGATCGTTGTGCTGGCTACATGACACCCTCGTTAACCGTAGGCCACAAAAACAGATGAACCTTACATCATCTGCCCTATAGACCACAAGGTCTAAAAGGGGTACTAGTTAGTTTCACCTATCCTTTGATCTGCCGGACCGTTGGGGTACTACACAAGATCTGTTAACTTTCTTTCTCCATTCTTTTCTCATATTTGTCTTTTATATAATTTCATTCGGATATTCTTTCTGAAAATATTGAAGCCTTCCTGGGTTGACCACTTCGGGGCCGAGTTTGTGTTTCTTTTGTAACCTTGTTTATTATTATTATTTTTTTTTTTTTGCTGCGTTTTTTAACTTAACCTCACTCATCCCTCTTTTTTGGTTAAATGTCATGTCATTAGAACCATTAAAAGACGGGGGAGGGAAGGAGAAAAAAAAATGGGAGTGCCATCAAAGGCCCATGCCGACCAGCCAAACACAACCTCGAAGACATCAGAGCAGTCCATGCCGCTCGTGCGGTCTTACGTTTTGCAGACGATAATACGTACAGTGTAGGCCTATAGTGTATTATTTTTATACTCTTGTTGAATTTCAAACAAAATTAATTGTAATAAGAATTTAAAACAAACAAGAAAACGTGTTCGAGCCTTTGTGTCTTGCTGCTGTCACTTTTTTTGTAAAAGTTGTCTGCATGGAATTTTTTTTTCTTTGGTCGCGACCACGGCCCACCGGGCATTTGCCCGTTTGCCCATATAGCCAGTCCGCCCCTGTATTTCATTGATAGGTTCATTATTAAAAAAATGCCTTAAAGGCGATGTCTTTATTTGAGGGGGGCGGGGGGGGGGGCAAATTTTCAGGTTTAATCGTATTGAGGCTAGTTCAAGTTATTTTACATTTCAACTTTTACAATGTTATAAAAAATATAGTGTCAATTATGCCTAAAATTAATGGAATAATTTAAATATAGACTGATGAATTGAGTTTTAAAGTGCGTAATGTTTATTAAAGATAAACGCCCAATAAATCGAGAGAAAATAAAATGTGGGAAATTTCAATATGGCAGGACCCAGTAATGGTCACTCAAGTCACTGCTATCGTGGCACCTTCAGACAGGGCTTGAGAGGAAGAGTCCCGGTCCACTTCTGGTGACTAGATAAGTCCTTTTCAGATACTAAACCGAATAATGGCGCCTATTACGCGGATTCCCTACTGGACTTAGCTCAAGATACCAGCTTAGTTTCATCATGAGACTAGACTCTCGAGCATATACATATACATATACATATATATCTTATATTATAAAGTAGAATGTGAGGCGTATGTATGTATGTATGTTACTTATAGACATCAAAACCGCTTGACCAATCTTGATAAAACTAGGCAGGAATGTTCCTTGGGTACTAACTTAGACATTAGTGTATGTATTGTAGCCCTAAAACAAACTTAAGACCTTCAAAAAAAAAAGTTGTCCGACTCTATTAAAGCTATAGTATTTATGGATCTAGGCCATGGTTAACAATGACGACATGAGAAAAGATCGAAAGGATTTAAACCTAGATCTAATTTTAAGAAATACACTTTGCGCAGATAATTTTTTTACTTTGATACATGAAAATACAAAAGAAGATCCATTGATTTCATTATATAATAAAATTACCCTTCAATTTTGTGTTTGAAAAGCATTTTTTACATAAATTAGTTCCTGATATCTGTGATTACAGATTTCCTGACGAACATTCTTTCATTAGACAATACCATAATGAATCGCGTTAAAAATAATTAATTCGTTTAATTGTTTACTTTATAGTCCCATCCCTAAATCTAAAACTCTAATTCAACTCTAAGATGATAAAACTTCTCTTCGCAAAGATAATTTTATACTTTAACACATAAACATACTAATTATAGTCCATTCATTTCATATTTTGATCAAATAAACATTCAAATTTGGTTTTCTAAAGCATTTTTAAGAGACTACATTCGTTTACGAAAGCTGCGAAGCCAAGTTGAGATAGGCCTAGATCTATATTCATTCATGAATCGCGTACTAAAAATTATTTCGTTTAATTGTTCACTTTATAATCCCATTCATTTAACAAAGCTATCGCTCTTTTCGTCTTTAATAGATATAAGTGTATCGGCTTCGGGTAAACCCATTTTCGCAAAACTAGCAGAAGAGAAAAAACTTGAAAGGATCATTAGCTAACTTTAACATACATCTAAATCCAATCCACTAGATTAGTAAACACAAACTTAGACCCGCAGGCCGCGGGTAATGTCAGGCTAGTATATATATATATATATATATATATATATATATAAATATATTCTGAGTCTATTCCTAGGTCTAGGTCTAAAACTCTTATTGAACTCTAAGATGATAAAACTTCTTTTCGCAAAGATAGTTTTATGCTTTAACACATAAACATACTAATTATTGTCCATTCATTTCATATTTTAATCAAATTAACATTCAAATTTGTTTTTCTAATGCATTTCTAATACATTCGTTCGCTAAAGCTGCGTAGCCCTGTTGAGATAGGCCTATATTCATTTATGAAAAAAGGTCACGCATGCGCAACACAGAATGAACTCTATAAAAGCCAATTTTTAACTCTATAGATTAGTGTAGATTTAGATCTATGTCTAACTCAAGATCTACTTTGTACTTTAACACACGAACATACAAAATTAAGTCTATTCATCTCAAATTTTAATCAAATATATGTAGGTCTACAAGCTAATGCTTTAATTTGAAAAAATGGATTTAAGCCTATTAGCTATTTTGATTTGATAGCTTCATTCACACTATTTTTACATTGACACATTCGCTTTACTTATTACATTATTATTTCGTTTAATTGTTTACAAAACAGTCTCAGTGACTATATCGACAGTAATGCGCAAATAAAGATCAACGTGTCGCGGATAACATATGTCTAGTATTTCTATATTTATAGACACACACAGACATATTTATATCATGGGCGTAGCCAGGATTTTTTTCGGGGGGGGGGGAGGGTTTGGGGGTGGTGGATTTTTTTATATGTGTGTGTGTGTGTACATAATCTTTATTACATTCTGACCCTTCATTCTTTCGGAAGACGTTTATTGTGCCCTAGAATAGGTTCTTCCACGAGTTAGTGGGAAAATTGTAGACTCCCCGACATTACTAGCAAGGGAGTCTAGGGAAGCGCTAGGGCCTAACCTAACCTAATGTGCTATTCTTACTGACTTAGAACCTTCCGCGCCGTTCGGCGCATTTGCCGTCAAGCTGTTTCCATAAAATTGTAGACTCCCCGACATTACAAGCAAGGGAGTCTAGGGGAGCGCTAGGACCTAACCTAACCTAATGTGCTATTCTTACTGACTTAGAACCTTCCGCGCCGTTCGGCGCATTTGCCGTCAAGCTGTTTCCATAAAATTGTAGACTCCCCGACATTACTAGCAAAGGGGTCTAGGGGAGCGCTAGGAGCTCCCCCAGCGCGGGGCGAAGCCACGCCGCCAAGCACTATTTCTGGCATTGAAAGCCAACAAAATTCAGATTCTGAGGTATATACAATGCATTTTCCTGCTATTAAAAAGTTTTATTTCAAAAACCTAATGTGTTATTCTTACTGACTTAGACACTCCCGCGCCGTTCGGCGCATTTGCCATCAAGCTGTTTCCATAAAAATCTGTCACTGGTAATGTCTAAAGCCTCTTCCCACCTGCCATGAGGACCCCCATGAATGAGTGGCGTCAAGTTGTACTAGGATATCATTGCAACTCTTCTTATGCGTAATTCATTTTGTCGGAGAACATGTCCCGCAAACCTCAGGTATTTTTAGCATCAAACCCCTCTGAATGGGGGTTTAAACTCAAAACCCCTTTTGGCAACGCTCATAGCATTTTGAGTGCGTAATTTGCTTTTTTTCTTACACTGAATATGTATTTTTTATCCTCAAACCCCCCTGGCGGGGGGTTAAACTCAAAACCCCCTTTGGCTACGCTCATAACATTTTGCGTGCGTAATTAGCTTTTTTTTATGTTGAAGAGGGGGTTAATCGTAAATTTTAGAGGGGGTTTTAAAATTAAAATCTTCCTAACTGTGCTCTTGGAATTAAGGGATTTTCGTTTGCATTTTTTTTTGGTTTTGTTTTATAGAAGAGGAGGAGTTGACTGCAAAAACCCCAGGTAGGGGGTTTAAAACTCAAAACCCCTGGTCGGGGGTTTTTAATTCAAAACCCCTGGTTGGTTTTTTTTTAAACTCGAACCCCCCTGGTAGGGGGTTTTAATGATGAGCATAGCATAGCCCTTTCAGATTCAAATGGGACAAAAGTTTCTTTGAAAATTTCATTTCGGGTGGGGGGTTTGAACCCTCCCCCCTGGCTACGCCCATGATATATATATATATATATGTCCAGAGACTCTCGAGCTTTTCATTTGCTTCTTCATTTGAGATGCAATGTCGCTGTAGAAATGTAACTAAATTGCTCTATTGCATTGCACTGAACAGCACTATAAAATAACATGCTGTTTAAGAGTTCATTTCTAAGAAGTAGAGCCCAATCCATTGAGTTGAACTTTGATTGAAGCTTGTAGCTATATCATTTGTATAGATCTAGATAGTTTGTTCACGATAGTACGTCCGTACTCTACTAGACCTGCAAAGTGTTGAAAAGGCTTAAATTGACCTGATTAGAAGTCTATATTATATATAGATTTTGACTTTTTTAGATCTAGATCTAGAATCTAAATCTTGGTCTAGAGCAGGGGTTCTCAACCTGTGGATCGCGACCTCTTGAGGGGTCGATTGACGATTTGTCAGGGGTCGCTTTAGACCATCGAAAATATGGATTGTATTTAGTGTATTCTTCTAATGATGTGTATGTTATGATGGGGGGGGGGGGTCGCGGCAGATTGGGGATAGTAAAAAAGGGGTCGCCGAGCCAAAAAGGTTGAGAACCGCTGGTCTAGAGATTCTCTACAATATAGATTTACTGTCAAATGAGAAAATATTTAAATTCTTTTTACGCAGTTAATAATAACAAAATAAAATCCTTTTCCCAAGGTCCGCAAGTGCTGACAAATGTACCAATTACGAATAAAGTATTGTAGACCTAGTTCTTAGTTATTTGGCTCTTGTAAAGATTTGTTGACATTTAATTTTTAACACAAGCTGCGAAGAAGATGAATCATATCGACAGGGTGCTCGAGTAGTTTGGGTCCTGGATACCGAACTGAAGTTCGGAGGTTCGAGTGTTTTTAAACTATTCTTGAGTATATCAGCTTGAAAAGTAAATACTCATTAATGATGAGCATAGCGAGCGTAACCCTTTCAGATTGAAATGGGACAAAAGTTTCTTTGAAAATGTTGAAAGTTCTTAACATGTGTTCAAACATGCAAACAAAGGGAAAGAAGAATGTTTTTCTTCTAAAACATACAAAGTAACTTGGTTTTTGTAAAGCTTTTAGTCACTCAGTCCGTCCGTCTGTCTGGGTGGTTACACGTTTTGTTTCTTCCCATTTCCTATTCTCGGATCAAGTTAAAATGTGTGACATTGGTCATTGTTGAAGACATTACACGGATCAATGACAAAATGAATAAATTGGTTCATCAATTTAGTGGTCATTAATTAATTTTGTTTTATAATTGGGAAAAGGGAGATAAATCTTGTTATATTGAGAGCTAGTGGCAATGATGGTGTGGTGCTTTTCCTATAAAATCATCTAAAAATTATTAAATTACTTTTTTATGTTTTGCTTGTCCATCTATTTCCACCAGGTGTTTCATAACAGAATATAATGAAAGATGTGTATAATGTTCATCTGGATTGTTTTAGCATTTTGTTGGCGAGGTGAGACTCTTGTAGCACCTGTTTAGTCCCAATAACTGTTGAATTAGTTCGAATATGTTTACATAGCGGTTCACAAAATTGAAGAAACATTTTATTTCATAATTGAAGCGATCCTCTATTCCGCTTAAATAAATTGTTTCATATAATAATTTCAATATTTATATGTAAAATTAAGGAGAAAATGATGAGATCTCATTAACTACAATAACTATTAGACATTTAGATACATGGAGGACAAATCATAAATAGCAATCTTTTTGTGTGTATTCGGAGTACAGAATGCGGAAGCATTGGTAAACGCATAATTGATAAAAAAAAACAAATAATAATTTCTTTGCACTTTTTTAGCACTGTAGAAACACAATTTTAACTTCTTTCGCTTGTAGTAAAAGTAATGTTTACATTGTCTCTAATCAATTTGTAGCTTCGTGGAAACAAAAACCTAAAACCTGGGTGGAAACTTCTGGATGGGATTCATGAAAACGGCTCAAACAATTTTCCTAGAAATTTGACAATTGCTGTATATTGTTTGAAAAAGAATTACTAGCTCGTTGGCCACACTGGAAAAACTCTAGTTTGACCGTTCTAATTTTTCTAAGTAAAAAAAAAAGAAATACATTTCAATTTGACGTGTTTTTCCGCGTGTAGGCAATATATTATTCAAGATTTGGATAAATTAGTTTTCAGGACTAAGTCTTGATCTAAAGGTCTCTCGTGTACACGTTAGTTCTCCCACTATCCATTCTCAGATCAAGTTGAAACTTTAAATAACTTTGTGGAGTCGATGACAATACATGAATCAAAACAAAAATTAACCAATTAGTTAATTACTTAGAGGTAATTAGTGTAGGCATTAGTAAAGTTTGTTTTATATAGGAAAAGGAGACAAATCTTGCAGTATTGAAACATTGCTGTAATTGTCAGTTTTTTCCCGTATTTAAGCTTTTTTTAAAAAAGTATTTTAATATTTTTTAAATATTTTGCTAGTCCAAGGAAGGACAAATACTGGCAAGTCATACATAGTTATGGTCCCTGCGGTCACCTCTAACTACAACAGCGAAACCAGTTTTCCTAGACTTCTGTTTTACTTATACACCATGACAGAACATATGACTGAGGTAGAGTGGACTGTCTGTCTGTCTGTCTGTCTATCTATCTATCTATCTATCTATCTATCTATCTATCTATCTATCTATCTATCTATCTATCTATCTATCTATCTATCTATCTATCTATCTATCTATCTATCTATAAAACGGCAGAAAAGATTTGCATGAAACTGTACACAGGTTTGCATCACTTTAAAGGTGCTCACTATCAAACGACTTTGAGAGATTAAAAGATTGATAGGGTAGGGTAGGGAAGGTTGGGTTTTAGTTTGACCTCCTGGAAACAAAGTTCGGGACTCGAGAATGCTACCTATCAAAAAGTTTGTTTAATGGGAATCTGGACGGCCGGGTGGTTCAGTCCCGTATGGTGGTAGGCGGAGTTGTCAAATCGGATGGTCTATGGTTCGTGTCCTAGTCCAGACTGTCCATCATTTCGTTATACCTAATTCACGATTTGGTTTTAATACAAAAGTGTGTGTGTGTCTGCCCCTGTGCTGTGTTTAAATATGTAACGTATATTCATTGCATATCATCATGCTGTGATCATTCTGATGTGGACTTCATGACAGGTGAAGATAACCACAGAGGGAATGGTGAATGTGGAGAGATACCACCACATCTTCACCTTCCACAACATGGAGTGCTGGATACCAGAAATCTATCAGTAGGTAGATAACAGTCCAAGAGGAATTTTTTTTATAGAGTGTGTGTGTGTGTGTGTGTGTGTGTCGTTTAGAGTGAGTAGAACTACTAGAATCACGTCCATGCTAATTTAATATTAAAAACGGATTGGAAAATAAAATTGAAAAAAATATTGATTCTAGCAGGTAAAATGTGTGTGTGTGGGAGAGAAGAACACTACATCTTTGCTTGGAAAAGTTTCACCACTGAAGATTTTATGATGTTCTTAAATTGTTTCAAATCAAATGGAACAAATAACCACCTTGTAACGAGACTGTAGTATTGTGAACGTGGAGGCTTGATGATACTGATTGTGTTAGTCTTGTCTATCTGTTCACATTGTTAAGAGACAGTGTAAAAGTTCATGTGTAAAACTATGAAGTGAACGATGTGATAAACAAGAAATAGAATAGTGGGTCTGCAGTTAGGCCCAAACTACGGCCCTCAGACTATATACAAACATTGAGGCGGTGCTATCTGTCAACACTTTGGCCCACAGTGCATAATGAATGGGCCGGTGCTCGGTTACTTAGTACTCAACGATTTGTAGTGATTCGGCCTGCAGCACGCGTGTCGGAAATTAATTTGGTCCCAAAGACGAAAACAGTAAAAATACAAAATAGAAAACCACAGTTTAAACGAAACAGTTTCAAACCTGGGTTTTAGTTTTAACTAATTTTTGTGACTGTCGCTAACTTGACGATCTTGTAGTCTTAAACTTTCATTATGTCTTTTTCCGATTTTTTTTCAGACATTTACCAAATTTATGGTTCCAAAAGTAATGTATTTGGTTTTTGTGATATATTTTTACCATTTTTAGCGGTCCCCGAAAGGAGAAAAGAAGCTATTACTTTTTGCGGAATGTCTGTCCGTCTGTCAGTCTGTCCCGTTTAGATCTCGTAAACTAGAAAAGATAGTGAAAATCCGTCATCATAATATTTTAGGCCAATCAAAGTTTGGATGCAACGGCTACTTTTTGCTTTTCTGAAACCGAATAATCAAATTTTTGAAATCACTTATGCAAGCAGTTTTTTTTTCATAAAAATACACCACTTTACAACTATTCACAATTAAAAGGTACAAACCCGGGCGGCTCCTTAGTAGGGGAGATTGCAATTTATTATATCTTTTAACACATTTATTCAAATGGTTTTAGATTTTTTTGTCAAAAAATATTTATTATTTTTTACATTTGTATTGCTAAGTCAAGTAAGTTCTGCTACAATAACTACTACATTTGAATTTTTTTATATTTTTTTTTTAAAGAAAAAAAATCTATTTATATGCATATAAGTTGGACATAATTTAAAACAACAATTAATAAGTAGTTTTTCATATTATCGCATAAACTGTAGATTGTAACACACACAATCACAGAACTTAGGAATTTTTTTATTTTTTTTCGGAAATGTTTTCTTTCTCGAGGAATACGAGATTGTCCCTTTACAAAACAATTAGAGCAACTATATATTCATTATAAGACATTAGTTAGGCCAGGTTCATATCTAACTTCACATTCACTTTCACCTATCCTTTCCTCTGTGAACCGCTGGGGCACCACACAAGATCCGTCAACCTTCTTTCTCCATTCTTCTCTGTCAATAGTCTTTGATAGAATTTCATTCTGATGTTCTTTCTGAAAATATTGAAACCCTCTTTTTTACCTGCCTGGGTGGACCACTTCGGGGGCCGATTGTGAGTTTGTGTCTCCACACAAACTGTCTTTGTAACCTTGTTTTTTAAGTGATTTTTTTTAGGATTTCATCTTCAGTAATGAGATTCCGCTTTAATCAGATTTTAAAAAATGTTCCAATGCAATGCCCTTGTAGTAATTCTTCCTGTTTAGTTCGTTCCCCTACGTATAAAGTCTATGGAGTATCAGTCAAACCTGTGCAAGCTTGAGAACGAAGTGAAACGACAAGTAAATAACATAGACATAGCTTTTCATAGCCCAGAGATATCGAATATAAAATTATTAGCAGTGGCGCTGATAGGGAGGGTGCGAAGGGCGCGGACCGCAGGGGTTGACATCAACTCTAACAACGCCTCTGCAGTATAGAATCAATTTTTTTTCCATATCAAGTCAGGTTAGTGACTAAAATTAATTTATATTTTAATTACATATCGCGCCTATTTCAGATGAAAATGGCAGCGTAAAAATGAAGCTAATACGTCTTTCAGGGTATGTAAGAAGCTCAAGTGTTGGTCGTGTCTAACAGGAGTCTATTTGGAGATATTCTAAACTATATAACAGTTGTTCATCTCTGAATATGTTACATGACTAAATGAAAATGTATTACTAGACTAGATAAAATTTATTACGTGACTGAATGAAATGTATTACATTACTCAATAAATGTATTACATGACTCAATAAAATGTATTACGTGACTCAATGAAATGTATTACGTGACTCAATGAAATGTATTACATGATTAAATGAAATGTATTACGTGACTCAATGAAATGCATTACGTGACTAAATTAAATGTATTACGTGACTCAATAAATGTATTACTAGACTCAATAAAATGTATTACGTGACTAAATTAAATGTATTACGTAACCAAATGAAATGTATTACGTGACTAAATGAAATATATTACGTGACTCAATGAAATGCATTATGTGATTAAATGAAATATATTACGTGACTCAATGAAATGCATTATGTGATTAAATGAAATATATTACGTGACTCAATAAAATGCATTACGTGATTAAATGAAATGCATTACGTGACTCAATGAAATGCATTACGTGATTAAATACCCCCCCCCCCCCCACACTAGTCTACAAATGAGATTGGACCATAGCACTCTGAGCATTCTATAAACATGAAAGAAGCGCTATTTAAAAGCTAAAATTTATTTTATTTATTTATTTAATTATATTTCACAGACACAAGGCCAAGATTGGACTGAAGGGAATCTTCAAGTTTGAGGGCAATGACGTGTTCGGGATGAACGTCTTCTCCTCTAATGACGTCCACTCTGCCAGCATGATCTCTTTAATCCCTACGGACAAATGGGGAACTAAATACATCGTCTTCACATTGAAGTAAATGTTAACATTTAATTCACCAGTACTGTAAACCCTTCTTAAGGTTTCCAACAAATTTAAAATGTAATTCATCAGAACTGTAAACACTTGATTAATGCTTGATTAACTTATGTTCAATTTAATTGACGAGAGTCTAGAGCTCCTTCTTTGAAGTTGAAGATGAACATATTTCTCGTTAACTATGAACTCGCTAATAAAATAAATTATAAAGAAACAGCGAAAAAATAAAATAGCTCAATTTATTAGAAACCTGCCTGTATCTATATCTAAATCGACAAATAACTGAAATTCATACATAGTAATTTCCATAGTAGAGACTGGTAAGGATAGAGTGATAGTACTCTACTATGTTTGAGATCTGATCCAAGTGTCGCAATTTCTTCTCTATTTTTTTTCTAGTTCTGTGGAAGGTTCCGCTAATTGCAGGCCCTAGGCGGCTGCCTAGTTCACCTATGCCTGAGTCCGGCCATGCTCATCTTCTTGCCTTCTATCTTAAGATTCAGATTACGGGCACGACATATCGAAAATTGTGCCGATGTGCCTAAACTCAAAAACTTAAACTCTTAAGATTCAGATACTCACGGTTTCACGTCTCCATACAAACATCCTTTGTGGCGGCGATTTACAAGCACTCGGACTACATGTACTGTTACTGATGTACACTCCGTCGTAGTTGTGCTTTACATGTACTGTTACTGATGTACACTCCGTCGTAGTTGTGCTTTACATGTTCTGTTACTGATGTACAGTCCACCATAGTTTGGCTTTACAAGTACTGTTACTAATGTACAGTCCGTCGTAGTCGTGCTTTACATGTACTGTTACTGATGTACAGTCCGTCGTAGTTGTGCTTTACATGTACTGTTACTGATGTACAGTCCGTCGTAGTTGTGCTTTACATGTACTGTTACTGATGTACAGTCCATCGTAGTTGTGCTTTACATGTACTGTTACTGATGTACAGTCCGTCGTAGTTGTGCTTTACATGTACTGTTACTGATGTACAGTCCATCGTAGTTGTGCTTTACATGTACTGTTACTGATGTACAGTCCGTCGTAGTCGTGCTTTACATGTACTGTTACTGATGTACAGTCCGTCGTAGTCGTGCTTTACATGTACTGTTACTGATGTACAGTCCGTCGTAGTCGTGCTTTACATGTACTGTTACTGATGTACAGTCCGTCGTAGTCGTGCTTTACATGTACTGTTACTGATGTACAGTCCGTCGTAGTCGTGCTTTACATGTACTGTTACTGATGTACAGTCCGTCGTAGTCGTGCTTTACATGTACTGTTACTGATGTACAGTCCGTCGTAGTCGTGCTTTACATGTACTGTTACTGATGTACAGTCCGTCGTAGTTGTGCTTTACATGTACTGTTACTGATGTACAGTCCGTCGTAGTCGTGCTTTACATGTACTGTTACTGATGTACAGTCCGTCGTAGTCGTGCTTTACATGTACTGTTACTGATGTACAGTCCGTCGTAGTTGTGCATTACATGTACTGTTACTGATGTACAGTCCGTCGTAGTTGTGCTTTACATGTACTGATACTGATGTACAGTCCGTCGTAGTTGTGCTTTACATGTACTGATACTGATGTACAGTCCGTCGTAGTTGTGCTTTACATGTACTGTTACTGATGTACAGTCCGTCGTAGCTGTGCTTTACATGTACTGATACTGATGTACAGTCCGTCGTAGTTGTGCTTTACATGTACTGTTACTGATGTACAGTCCGTCGTAGTTGTGCTTTACATGTACTGTTACTGATGTACAGTCCGTCGTAGTTGTGCTTTACATGTACTGTTACTGATGTACAGTCCGTCGTAGTTGTGCTTTACATGTACTGTTACTGATGTACAGTCCGTCGTAGTTGTGCTTTTGTCTGGTATGTTGTCAAGCCTAATGCGCTATTCTTAGACAGCGTAGGTTGAAGGAGCTTATGACAGTAACGTGTGAGCTTTTTGTTAGATGCCCATAATCAGATGCCCATACTCAGATGCCAATAAAAATTAAAGAGAACATTTAACTGAGTCGGTGGGGTATGGTGTTGCTCTGAAAAAACGTCGGACAAACGGACCGACAGACATATCACACAAAATCTTTCCTTTGGAGAGACGATTTAAAAAGTGGCGAACTAAGCAAAAGCAAAAATTACTAAAGGATTCCATTTTCATAGTCATTATTTTGTTGGGCATTATAAATAGATGTTTTGTTGTTTGATTGGCTAATAATTCTGACCAATAGGAACAACCCGTCTGTTCACGTGGTGACAAAGTATGGACCCAATACTATCACTTTTACCATTCCAAGTGACAGCAATGTGGAACTGCAGGCCAATGGCGTGACCTATGAACTTGGCAAAGCGAATTCTGTAGAGCTAAAAGGGTAAGTTACATACTTATGCAACTAGGACTATTGAGAAGTCCAGAGAGTCTGCCACATAGCCAGGCGTCCGGAAATTTAATCAAATTTTAAAAAAATGCATATTTTTTAGCAGTATGCAAAGTGAATGTGTCGTGTTGACTCGAGAACCCAACCTACTTCACAAGGTCGTGTCTGGTTCATAGGCAAATGCCGGGATTTCCCTGTGTGTTCGGCCTGCCTTCGGCAACGTATTCTAGTCCGTGAGTCAGGATATTGATATTCGCATAAAACTGTTCTAGACAGAGCGCTTTGTTCAATCAGGCTTACAAGCCTAGAGTTTCAAGAGTTTCGCCTCAACTCTTACAACAATAAAACGTTCCTTGAAGCCATTCTACTTCTGTTGGAAGTGCTAAGCGACATAAGTTCCATTGGACTAGATGATGTGTGCGTGAGTGTTGATGATGTTCGTGACATGTGGAAATATTTAATTTAAAAAAAAAAGTTGGATATCACAGGTCTCTAAAATAAGGCAGCATGATGTATTTACGGTAAGCTGCCATTAAAAATGTAACATTTAGACTTTAAAAAAAACACAATTTTGTTTGATTGTATTACCTTCGTTATAGGTGAGGAGCAGAGATGTTAACACGTTGGCAGAGTAACTGTGATACATCTATTTGTGGCTTAGCAATTAGGATGAAACAATGCAACGACATATAATAGCTGCACTGGTGTACACTAGTTCATACGACAAGAAGAACAGAGATAAGCTCCGACAAGAACAGACCTACACACCGCCTAACATCTTAAGCATCCACCCCCCCTCCCAAATGAAATAATCTTTCAAGTCAGTAGAAAACTTTTTGGACTCGTATCGAAAGATTCATCCGTGTTCCTCTAATGTATCACCATTAGCAAGCCCACGGCCAAGGAGGGGGGGAAGGTGTGGCGGATGATTCACGTAACGTCCACGCCAATGAACAATTGTGCAAAGTTTCAACTTGATCCGAGAATGGGTGTGGGAGGAATAACCTGTTCTAACTTTTTACCAGACAGACAGAGTTGATATAACTTTTTAAAAAAAAAGGATCACCATTATGCGCTTTAATAGACTTGATCATATTTAGAAGGATTGGATATGTTGTATATAATGCATTATAATGTACATAACGTAGGCTATAAACATTTGTTCAACTTAATGCTAAGAATGCTTAGAAGATCTATGTTTGCAGGGATTCAAGTCTAGAAATATCAAATTGTCAATCTCCAGGCAGTTTGACTGGTAAGATTCACTAAAAAACACGTCCTAATGACAGTCTGTTCATTAACACTTTCATAAACGCACAGATCTGCACACACACACGCCTAGCAACCAAAACAACATCCACACAAATAAAAGTAAATTTAACACTGAATGAAGTTTGACGTTACAACTTCCAGTCCAATATTTCAAGATGCAAAGCAACGTTACATATTCAGTAGGACCAAACATACACCATAAACTTTGCGCAATGTCGTTGGGCACGAAGTCGGTATTATGTGCAACTTCTGACTCCGATACAGCAGTCGTGATTTACATCAGTGATGCTCAAACTACGGAGCGCGGGCCATATCCGTCCATTGATGTGATAGTTTCAGGCTCTTGAGTCATCTGCAGACAATGCGAAATGATACCTCAGAGATTCGGTTCCAATGAATACGATGTGCTTTTTTTTTAAAAACTGTGCCGTGGCTGATGACTCGGGTTTCCCCCATGGACATCAAGAATTAAACATTTACTTTAAAAGGATTCCTTCGTGTTTGGTGACAATGTTTGTCTTACATAGCTTTTTGAGACGTTCACTGTCCTCCAATTACCTCCCATGAATAGTAGCTCCAGATACACACACACACACAACACACACACACACATACCCGCACAGTTATAGTCTATCAAAAAAAGTGAACTGGAAACATTTTTTGTTCAACCAAAGATTGTCACAGTGTCGCAATGTGTCGCATATTCACCACAGGTACACTAATAGAGAGCAGCTTATCATTTGGTGTCATTGCCGGCAACTGTGAGACATCAGCAGGCACATTTGAGTGTGGCAGCACCAATGATGTTGAGAGTTCTTCTACTGACAGCGCTGCAGGTTAGTCATCGGAACTATGTCATCAAGCTCTCGGTGTCTTGATGCACAAAACAAAACAGGCGCCAATTCACAGTAGCTCGTGGAATGACGTCTGCCATGTGGAAACAAATGATCTGATCATCTCTTTTGTTATTTGTCTCGCGATTTGCGAGACGTCTGAGAACTCAATTAGATACTCATTAACCACGTTCTGACAGAGAGCCTTGTTCTTAAAATAGGACAAATTCATACAAGTGCTCTTTGTTTTCTCTAGCGCCACTAGTGCATGAAACGGGTTGCCTTAATCAGCCAGTACAACCAATGAATTAGCAGAGTTTAACCATCTGATTCACTTGCTCGTTTAGATAAACTAGTGGAAAGGCGTAGATCGTCATTATCTTTTTGTTTAAGAAATGTCTGAAATTTATAAGATAAGATAAGTGTGGATGATTGCTACTAACCATTTTCCATAAAACGAGGCAGCACAAGATCGTATCTTACAATTCTATTTACTTTTTTTTTTGTAACCGTACGTTTTGGTCCCGCTGTTTTGATCTAGTTGAACGTTTTGGTCCCCGCTGTTTTGATCTAGTTGAACGTTTTGGTCCCACTGTTTTGATCTAGTTGAACGTTTTGGTCCCGCTGTTTTGATCTAGTTGAACGTTTTGGTCCCGCTGTTTTGATCTAGTTGAACGTTTTGGTCCCCGCTGTTTTGATCTAGTTGAACGTTTTGGTCCCACTGTTTTGATCTAGTTGAACGTTTTGGTCCTAGACTTTTTGTGTGTGACAAATCTGTATACTCTTTTAAAAGTCTTTCAAAAATCGATAATTATTATGTATATTATTATTATATTAGGCTATTTTCCATTTTTATGCGTAGAACGTTTTTATAATAAGGAATGAAATATTTGCTCAACTAAAGACGGTATAGTACAGTTCCCCTTTCAGATCTTGTGGTCTATAGGGCAGATGGTGTAAAGGTTATCTGTTTTTGTGGCCTACGGTTAACGAGGGTGTTATGTGGCCAGCATATCGACCAAATTTACATTTCCCCAACTACTGTCAGAGCTGGGAGGACTCAGAGGAGCCCAAAGATTCCGAAATAAAAAATTCCAGTCTTTCACCAGGAAGTTATTATAAGTGGAGACGAAAAGAGTGAAAGAAAGGGGAATTGTATGACCCGTATCATTGACTGTGGTGAGGGTGAGATGGCTAATCCAGTGGACCATATGATAGGGACATGAAGGTTACGTTGGTGTTGATCACTACTCTAGGTAAGATGTACAGATGGATAGCCTAAGTAGGTACAGAAATTTGTTTGTGGATAATATGTGCACATCACAGACGATAGTAGCAGACGTCTATCTATGAATGTGTTTGTGTCGAAGTTTGGTGCCTAAGGAAAGTTTTGATTAAAAATAGTGACAAAATAAGACGCTTTAATTCATCCAGTAGAAATTACCACAATATTAAATAAACACTATTAACATTACTTTTAATTATATTAAGATAATAGATTCACAAAGAAGACTTAACATAAACCTTGTAAATTATTTATTGATTCCCTTATTGTCTTTCCTTGTATTTATATCCTTTCTAAAATTAGCTTTTCCAGGAGACCAGAAAGAACCAAAACCTTCCAGTGGAACGATGTCTTATTTAATGTTTAACTCCTTGTCTATTTTGAGTACTATTTGAAAATTACTGTTATTTCTCGAAACGTAAACATTGTATTTATTGCTCATACAATTAAAACAACATTGACATTTATTTGTACACGACACTCAAATCTCTCTTTACTTTGCACAACGTATAAAACAAAAGGTGTACGTCTGTCTGTCTAGAGATGCTGCTATCGTTGGAGTACTGGGGTAGAGAGTTCATCACTCTGACTCTGCCTACTAGACAATCCAAAGGTTACGTTGTGGTGACGGCAGGAGAGGACGACACCAAAGTCTTTGTGGCCCAAGCGAAAAGCAGCGATAATGTTGAGCTTAGTTTGGCACAGCGAGGCCAGACACTGCAAGTGAGTTCATAACACGGGCCTTGGGGTTGAGGGGCAGAGCTCTTGGCTTCCGATCCGATAGGTCTCGAGTTTGAACACTGATTCAAACTGGAATTGTGTGCAGAGGGATTTTTAAGACGCTCTTGAGTCCCCCCCCCCCCATCTGTAATGGGTGCCTGACATAAGTTGGGAAAGTAAGTTAGTCCTTGTGCTGGCTACACGACTTTCTCGTTAACTGTCTGTTATAAAAAAAAACCCGATGAACTTTACACCATCTGCCTCCATAAATAGCAAGGTCTGAAAGTGTACTTTAATAAAAAGTACACGTGTGTGTTTGTGTTAAGTGTGTTTAAGAACATATTTCTAAGGATTAACACCTCATTAAACGCCTGGTTCATGGACCCAACTCGATGAAGAAGTAGGCCCTAGTGTTGTTTGTAAAATGTTTTACATAATTCGGATGTTCCTTCAGAGTTGAAGATAGTTTACTTCCTAGTCCAAACCTCCCGCAGGACGACGGGGGATGGGAGCGGGCAGGGTTTGAACCCTCGACCGTCGATAAATCCGAACGACAGTCCAGCACGCAAACCGCACGACCAGGCAGCCCCACTGGGAGGCCAGAGTATACTAATAAGCCCTCGGAAAAAATCAAATAACTTTCGTATCCTCATTTTTTGTTTTATTTAATCGCTTCATGAATTGTCCTCCACTCTCCCCCCAAACATCCAATATTCTTCTATTCTGCCTCTACAGCATATGTTATAGACCTAGATATGGCTCATGCTCTGAGACAGGGACATAATTCTATTTGCAGCTAAATCTAGACAGTGGAAAGAAAAGTCTGTAGGCTAGTGTGTCGTCAAAAAGAAACCCGGTGAATGTCTGACTGTTTTTGAATGCGCAGGAAAATTACCTCAGAAAAACACCAATTACTAAGTTATTATTGCAAATAAAAAAAAAGAATAATATAATCATTATCTGTAAATCAAAACACATGTTATATCAAAAATTGTCAAAACTATTGGAGTTTCCCTTTAATGTCACCCTAGGGACCTAAAGGAAAGTTTCATGAGAGTGAAACAGTTACCTCCTCTTTGTTTAACGTTTGAATATAATTTATTTTATATTCTTACAAATAAATACAAATCAAGTAACATAAAAAAAGAAGAGAAAGGGATATAAAGAAACATTCAGAAGAAAATTGCAACATATTTCGAAATAAATTGACAAATCGAAACGATTTCAAGGACGCAACATTGAAAGGTCACTTTTGCTAATTAAATAAGGAAAATAACATTTTGCCACAAACGAATCAGATTTGAAATTTGATTTTACAAGCCCCCAATGTATAAATAAACTTCCTGTTTACACTTCTCTTGGGACTTTGACCGTGCCATAACGCGCATAAAATTTGAAAGTCTATATTCCCAATGTTTCAACAAACATCTGAAGGTACAACTAGAGAAACTATATTCTAGCTTTAATAATGTCGTCGTTTGATAATATTTTCTCCTAAGATCAATTTCACATTTCAGATTAATGACACTAGAGATCCATTCTTATTGAGCAGCAACAAGGCTGTGTCAGTTTTCTACGTCCAGCGGTCAGCGTGTACCTCGTCAGGCAATGATGAGTCCGCAGAACTCGGGGACACGAGCGTGACCATGCTCATTCCTTCCCAGCTGTTCTACTACTCATTCTCCTGGCAGTAAGTTTGATAACTCATGTTTATCTTTATACATCAATTCACAAGAGTTGTTCCTCATTCATAAATTATTGTGGAAAATTTAGCATTATTAAAAAAAATCCTTATAAATATATATTCGATTGTCATTTGTAGAATTCATAGATGACAATAATTATTCTAAAATGTAAAGCAAGAGTGCTGTGGTCAATGCACACTTTGGTGATGAGAAAGTAGTAAATACAATGAGGTTTTCATACACTGCTTGTCGACATTTTGTTGTATACATTTCAAAAAGAAAATTGTGCATGTTCCACTTTTATTATTTTTTTTAAATTTCAGCGTTTGATTCCGACATGTAAACAACAATGAAATAACTCCCTTTGTAATGTTATTTAAATAGTTTTCTTTGTTAATAATTAATTAAGCCTTCATTTTAACTGAACTCAGTGCCATACATTTTCTGTTAGTTGGAGAAGGGAAAAGGGGGATCTGGTAGAGTGTTTCCGTGCTGCTTTTTCAAAACATTTTTTTTTTAAAGTTGCTTGAGTCTAAATTCAAACTTGGGCTCTCGAGACTCCACGATGGAAAGCCAGGTGGATCGGTACCCATATAAGTCGGTAGGGCCACCCGACACCAAAAGGGCTACATGAATGCCAGTAAATTTTTTTTAAAGGTTTATAATGTCCTCTTTAAAAGTAACACTCTGAGCATCGTGAAAACAACACAACCGAATCTTGTACACTTTAAATTATACTGCTGTGCTTCTATTAGACGTCAATTTCTTATACACACTAAACTTGACTAAACGATTAACAAGAAATTTAAGACCTTTATTTCTTATAGAGATCGAAGTTTGTGTGAATCTCTAAAGAGGCCAACAACAATTTTCCAAGTCCTAGAGATGACATGTCTAGTCACATACGAATTCTTATTGGTTCAGTTTGGAGTTGTCACATGATCTCGAGTTGGCCACCCTACTTAGTCCTTCATACATTCAAATTATTCTCTTGTACAGTGTAGCAATACGTTGAATGGAATCAAAGAGCAAAAGAATCGAAAAAGAAGGAGCAGAAAATAAATAAGCCTAAGTAACCCTAAGATAAAAGGCAACTAGTGCTGGACACCTGTGCCAAAAATGCTGTAAATTTTTTATTGTTTTCTCGCAAGCACTAGAGATTCTCCAACGCTATGATGACGGCATTAATGAATGAACAGGCTCAACGTCATAAGGCGCCAAAGACTTAGACGGAAGTAGAGGCTTTACTCAAATAGGAAATAATCTTAACAGCGTTTGTTTGACTGAACGTAAGGATATTAAATTACCTTCAAACAAGTGGACTTAATGTTGCTCCAAGATGCAGACAGTCAAACTAGGTTTCCAAGTTATTTAGAAAGCAATCAGTGTATGACCTTGTGAGTAAATTAAGTTCCACTTCAGACCTTGAGATCTATAGGGCAGATGATGTTAAGGTCATCTGTTTCTTTGGCCAATGTTTAACGAGCAGGATGTTATGTGGCCAGCACAACGACCAATTGCCTTTACTTTCACCAACTTAAGTCAGGTACCCGTTAGGGATGGGTGGACTCAGGAGCGCCCTAAAAATCCAGAAATTCAAAATCACAGTCTTCACCGAGATTCGAACCCAGGACCCCTAGGCTCAGAAGCACTTAACCACTCAGCCAGCACTCCCCAAAGACTTTGAGTGATGGACAGCTTATGATGGAGGATGAAGAGTTGTATTTTTAAGTTGAAATCCATAGGCCTGGGAAAAGGGCGAGGAAGGAAAGTGAATCGTAAACAATCTGTTCGTCTGTGGAGAATCTTCATGGACATGTCTATGGTTATGTATTTGGTAGAGGAAATATTTCCGTAGGAAGAAATTCCCCATTCCAAGTGTTATACTTTATTCATTTAGTCATTACGCTTATTAGGTAGTCTCCAAATCATGTAGATAAATTATTCACATAGCTAATTATTTCAAAACATTATTAAACATTAAATAATGATTTTGAGGATATCTATAATTGGTATAAGTGGGTCGGATCGTATAGAAATACCCGGGGCGATTTTGACACCCAGTCCGCCCCTGACACAAGGCTTATCTCCCCTTAGTTAAGTAGATTTCTATAAATACAAAATTAATTAATTACGACTGATTAATTGACCAATGGTTTAATTTTGTGCAATATTTTAACTTGATCTGAGAATGAGAAGTGAGAGAAATAAAGTGAGCAAGATTCCACCCAGACAGAATAAGTTGATAGAAGCTTTGTACTCAATGAGTTGATAAAAGCTTTGTACTCAATGAGTTGATAGAAGCTTTGTACTGAATGAGTTGATAGAAGCTTTGTACTGAATGAGTTGATAGAAGCTTTGTACTCAATGAGTTGATAGAAGCTTTGTACTCAATCAGTTGATAGAAGCTTTGTACTCAATGAGTTGATAGAAGCTTTGTACTGAATGAGTTGATAGAAGCATTGTACTCAATGAGTTGATAGAAGCTTTGTACTCAATGAGTTGATAGAAGCTTTGTACTCAATGAGTTGATAGAAGCTTTGTACTGAATGAGTTGATAGAAGCTTTGTACTCAATGAGTTAATAGAAGCTCTGTACTTAATGAGTTGATAGAAGCTTTGTACTCAATGAGTTGATAGAAGCTTTGTACTCAATGAGTTGATAGAAGCTTTGTACTCAATGAGTTGATAGAAGCTTTGTACTCAATGAGTTGATAGAAGCTTTGTACTGAATGAGTTGATAGAAGCTTTGTACTGAATGAGTTGATAGAAGCTTTGTACTCAATGAGTTGATAGAAGCTTTGTACTGAATGAGATGATAGAAGCTTTGTACTCAATGAGTTGATAGAAGCTTTGTACTGAATGAGTTGATAGAAGCTTTGTACTCAA
The DNA here is from genome assembly GCA_036873155.1 of Biomphalaria sudanica. Classification (NCBI taxonomy): domain Eukaryota; kingdom Metazoa; phylum Mollusca; class Gastropoda; family Planorbidae; genus Biomphalaria; species Biomphalaria sudanica. Next base: position 276,189 of record JAZGLO010003675.1, read on the forward strand.
TGAGTTGATAGAAGCTTTGTACTCAATGAGTTGATAGAAGCTTTGTACTGAATGAGTTGATAGAAGCTTTGTACTGAATGAGTTGATAGAAGCTTTGTACTGAATGAGTTGATAGAAGCTTTGTACTCAATCAGTTGATAGAAGCTTTGTACTCAATCAGTTGATAGAAGCTTTGTACTGAATGAGTTGATAGAAGCTTTGTACTCAATGAGTTGATAGAAGCTTTGTACTCAATCAGTTGATAGAAGCTTTGTACTCAATGAGTTGATAGAAGCTTTGTACTGAATGATTTGATAGAAGCTTTGTACTCAATGAGTTGATAGAAGCTTTGTACTAAATGAGTTGATAGAAGCTTTGTTCTCAATGAGTTGATAGAAGCTTTGTACTGAATGAGTTGATAGAAGCTTTGTACTCAGTCAGTTGATAGAAGCATTGTACTCAATGAGTTGATAGAAGCTTTGTACTGAATGAGTTGATAGAAGCTTTGTACTCAATGAGTTGATAGAAGCTTTGTACTCAATCGGTTGATAGAAGCTTTGTACTCAATGAGTTGATAGAAGCTTTGTACTCAATGAGTTGATAGAAGCTTTGTACTCAATGAGTTGATAGAAGCTTTGTACTCAATGAGTTGATAGAAGCTTTGTACTCAATGAGTTGATAGAAGCTTTGTACTCAATGAGTTGATAGAAGCTTTGTACTCAATGAGTTGATAGAAGCTTTGTACTCAATCAGTTGATAGAAGCTTTGTACTCAATGAGTTGATAGAAGCTTTGTACTAAATGAGTTGATAGAAGCTTTGTACTGAATGAGTTGATAGAAGCTTTGTACTAAATGAGTTGATAGAAGCTTTGTACTGAATGAGTTGATAGAAGCTTTGTACTGAATGAGTTGATAGAAGCTTTGTACTCAATGAGTTGATAGAAGCTTTGTACTGAATGAGTTGATAGAAGCTTTGTACTCAATGAGTTGATAGAAGCTTTGTACTCAATGAGTTGATAGAAGCTTTGTACTGAATGAGTTGATAGAAGCTTTGTACTCAATGAGTTGATAGAAGCTTTGTACTCAATGAGTTGATAGAAGCTTTGTACTCAATGAGTTGATAGAAGCTTTGTACTCAATCAGTTGATAGAAGCTTTGTACTGAATGAGTTGATAGAAGCTTTGTACTCAATGAGTTGATAGAAGCTTTGTACTCAATCAGTTGATAGAAGCTTTGTACTCAATGAGTTGATAGAAGCTTTGTACTGAATGATTTGATAGAAGCTTTGTACTCAATGAGTTGATAGAAGCTTTGTACTAAATGAGTTGATAGAAGCTTTGTTCTCAATGAGTTGATAGAAGCTTTGTACTGAATGAGTTGATAGAAGCTTTGTACTCAGTCAGTTGATAGAAGCATTGTACTCAATGAGTTGATAGAAGCTTTGTACTGAATGAGTTGATAGAAGCTTTGTACTCAATGAGTTGATAGAAGCTTTGTACTCAATCGGTTGATAGAAGCTTTGTACTCAATGAGTTGATAGAAGCTTTGTACTCAATCGGTTGATAGAAGCTTTGTACTCAATGAGTTGATAGAAGCTTTGTACTCAATGAGTTGATAGAAGCTTTGTACTCAATGAGTTGATAGAAGCTTTGTACTCAATGAGTTGATAGAAGCTTTGTACTCAATGAGTTGATAGAAGCTTTGTACTGAATGAGTTGATAGAAGCTTTGTACTCAATCAGTTGATAGAAGCTTTGTACTCAATCAGTTGATAGAAGCTTTGTACTAATAAAAATGTCTCACAGGAAAGAGTATAGCTATTGGGTTATTTAATGATCATTTCAAACTCAAGATATTATTTTTGTTTGTTTCATAAAATCTTTTAGTTTAATAAGCTCAAGCGTCCAGCATTGCGTCCATGACTAGCAAGTAGTTACGAAATCACTTCTGAATCTCGAGAAGATGATCTCGGATTTGAAACGTTATAGATATTAATCTCTGTTTAGAGTTGAAGGATGTTATTATCTTAGCTCGAGTTGGGATATATTTATACGAAATGAGCAGATCTGCTGAGGAGTAAAATTGTAAGGTCTCACCACACGCTACGAGCCTACGACTCGCCTTTCTCTTAGTTGATGTTTTACGGAAGCTTTAATTTTAAAGTGATGTTATCTTCTCCCGTAATCTAGATGCAAATAAAACCCAATCCAGTAGGAAAAAAAACAACTTATACATTTAAAAAAACACAGGCAAGCATTAAAAAACAGTTAAATCTGTTTCCTCGCATCACAAGTTGTGTGTCAAACTTTCAGGTCTCCAAGTTGTATCACGTCAATTAAACATTACATGGCCGTTGTGATCCCTTATAAACAAGCGTCACATCTTGCCTTGGATGGACATGATGTTCTCTTAAAGTAAGTCAGTCAGTACAGGTCGTCAAAGTCAGTCAGTCGGCACAGGTCGTCAAAGTCAGTCAGTCAGTACAGGTCGTCAAAGTAAGTCAGTCGGCACAGGTCGTCAAAGTCAGTCAGTCAGTACAGGTCGTCAAAGTAAGTCAGTCGGCACAGGTCGCCAAAGTAAGTCAGTCGGCACAGGTCGTCAAAGTAAGTCAGTCGGAACAGGTCGTCAAAGTCAGTCAGTCAGTACAGGTCGTCAAAGTAAGTCACTCAGTCGGTACAGACCGTCAAAGTAAGTCACTCAGTCGGTACAGGCGTCAAAATAAGTTACTCAGTCGGTACAGGCCGTCAAAGTAAGTCACTCAGTCGGTACAGGCCGTCAAAGTAAGTTACTAAGTCGGTACAGGCCGTCAAAGTAAGTCACTTAGTCGGTACAGGTCGTAAAAGTAAGTCACTCAGTCGGTACAGGCCGTCAAAGTAAGTCACTCAGTCGGTACAGGTCGTCAAAGTAAGTCACTCAGTCGGTACAGGCCGTCAAAGTAAGTCACTTAGTCAGTACAGGTCGTCAAAGTAAGTCACTCAGTCGGTACAGGTCGTCAAAGTAAGTCACTCAGTCGGTACAGGTCGTCAAAGTAAGTCACTCAGTCGGTACAGGCCGTCAAAGTAAGTCACTCAGTCGGTACAGGTCGTCAAAGTAAGTCACTCAGTCGGTACAGGTCGTCAAAGTAAGTCACTCAGTCGGTACAGGTCGTCAAAGTAAGTCACTCAGTCGGTACAGGTCGTCAAAGTAAGTCACTCAGTCGGTACAGGTCGTCAAAGTAAGGTTTAACATAAATAGTCATTGAATTAAAAATTACAACAAATTGCCAAAATTCATATTAAGCGATGGGTTTCTTCTTTGCTTTAAATGTATCAGGGCCGTTGGTCGGTCTGTCAGATTTGATCTAACGCTGTTATCAAGGTTCGGCCACCTTCTCCACATGCTAGAGGAACTTTTTGTTTGATTTCTGCTGTTACTGTAGAAACATGACAGAACCGAGGCGTTACAGCATAAAGTCGCTAGCCCCACGCCAAACACTCCTTCTTTCTCATCCTGAGACCGGCCTTTTTTTATTTCTTTACGCTGTACTCGTGTGTTTCCTTCAACTATGTAGGAGATTTAATCTTCATCCATCCTCACTTCACTCTTAGGTGCTACCTCAAGTTTCATTCTCTTCTGTCAAAGTGTCGTGTGAGATCTGCCAAGTTATGGTCTTTCCATTGTGTTCTTTAGCTGCCACTATCTCAAAATCCATCTTCAGGTGAAAGACAAAACAATGTTAAGTTTTTAAGTTGATTGTCAACAAAGAACAGTGACTCAGAGTAGGGCCTACCCATTTTATTTTATACAGTGTCTCAAAGTAGGGTTTACTTTATTTATTTTATTGCCTAAACTCTATTGCTTCATTTTATAACTAATGATATTTTCATTCAAATAAGAGGATATTGGACTCCGGTTGTTGGTAAACCAGAATGGTACGTGGGTCATTTGCACATTAAGGAAGGTTACCATCAACTGACCATACGCATCAGCCTATATTTTATGTGCTACATTTATGGACTTGGTAAGAAGTTGTCCTACATGAGTCCAACAAACTATCTGATGGAGCCTATCAACGCGGTAAGATCGTTAAGAAAAATTATAGTTTGTTCAAAAATGTAAACCATGTGATTGTCAAAAAAGTTGAGCCGAAGGCTCTTCGAACTCTAGTCGTGTAAGCCTGCTTGAACAAACCGTTCTGTCTGGAAGAGGTCCAAGTCAATGTCTATGTAAGACATTGCTATCTCCGACGTATCTGGCACTTCGCACGCATTGAATAGAAATACATGGTCGAAGGCCGAGCAAACCGGGAACCTCCGCCATTTTCCTATGTTGTACCAAGCTAACCGTGCAGGACTCGCCATCTAGTGTAACGGTCCCTTGAGGAACGGCGCATGGATTATCGACAGGGACGTGGAAGCTCTCTTTCAACACCGCACCGTGCAATGGGAAAGTTCTCGCATTCCCTTGGACACTCCCACAGGACTTTTGTTTTGCTATTCATTTAGCCTAATCACTTCCTCTAATGGTCGTTTCCACCCGAGTGCCAAGTTGAGCCAGAATAGCGTACCCGGGAAAAGGTAAACCTACACTGCCGTTAGGAGAAGTATTAATCATTGTGGCATTGGAATAGATGTAATAATTTAAATTTATTTTAAAATGATATAGTTTCGAATTAAGGGGGACCACTGATTAATTTATATGTCTTAAATTTTTCATGTGTGGTCTTTCTTGCAGTTGAAACACGATATTTTTCATTTATTTATATTTGAATATGTTTTTTTATCTTAAAACCCCCTGATAGGAGTTTTTTAAATCTCGAAACCCCTTAGTATAGGGTTTTTAACTCAAACCCCCCTCGGCTATGCTGTGGTAAGTGATGATTTAGTATTAAAATCTCACCTAAAATAAACAAAATGAAAGCAAAAATCAGTCACTTAATTCCGTTCCCTACCCCACTGCGGGGGGGGGGGATTTCATTTCGGGGGAGGGTGAACCCCAAGAACCCCCCCTGGCTACGCCCATGCCTGCAAGCAATAGACGCAAGCAAATAATACAGGATTGCACTATTTCCCCTTTCGAGCCTGTTGTCAACTAGATAGTGCAAGGCAGGGCCGCTGCAAGGGGTGTGGCCGCCTACGTGCGAAATAACAAAATGCAGCCCCCCCCCCCTTTTATTTCTAGAAAAAAACAACACCATATAACTGAGCTGGACACTGTACCAAAAGTGCCATTTGATTTAAATCCATTTTTTGTAGACCATTCCATTTTTTCCTTTCATATTCGCACAGTTGTCTGATGCTTGTATCCCTCAAGTACAACTATGAACCATGCACTATGAACAATTTTGGATCTTTGTGCATTCAGAAATATTGATTCTTTCTGATATCTATCGAAAACGTCTCTTATTCTGACTACTTGCTTACATTTGCGACGATGGTACATTACAATAAACAGTGTACATGATCATGATCAAAAACAGTTTCTCGATAACCTTTGACTGCTGAACAGTGTTCTATGGTCTGGACAATTATATGTTCACTAAAAAGACTCGAAATACAAAAGCCATTGAAGTAGTAGTCATACAATGAATTGAAATAATAAAAAAAAGTCATGCAGTGTTTCTCACATTTCAGGGGGCGACCTCCCAGATAACAAAATGTTCACGGATGTCTGTAATTGGAGTGATCTTTTTTAAATGAGACATTTCTGTCGCGGACCTTTTTTTCACACAAAAGTCGTCACTATAATGAAGTGCATTGGTCGGAAGCAATTCAGCCACATTAAGACAAACAAAAATCCAGAAGAATCACACTAGCGAAGACGTTTTTAAATGTTTTCTTCAAAAAGTTTTGACCCATTTTTTTGCATACGCCTCTTGACAAGGTCTTATTAGAAGATGAAACAACGTCTAGAATCAGATCTGGATCTAGTCTAGGTCTATATTTTGAATAAACCATTTGATTGTCATTGTAAATTAGCTTTCACTTTAGACTTAGACTTAACTTAGGCCATCTTAGGCATTTTTAACCTTAAACTAGATTTAGACTTGACCTTTAAAAACTAAAATCAACAACAGTCATCATGAAATTGCTCTGGCTATTTATCCTAATAATGACTATATACACACTAGCTGAACACAGAACTAGATCTACCTCAGTCAACACTAAACTTAAAAAGGAAAAAACAGTCATAATCAATCATCACACTTTAGATCAATGCAGCTTCAAAAATAACCTAACATACACATCCATAACATTAAAGAAGATCACCCATCACAAATGGAAGTTCTCAATCAGACACAGTAGAAATAAATACCTATCACTGTTAATATTAATAGCAGGAGTCAAATCCAGGGCCTAGATCTAAAGATAGATGCAACATCTGCAAAAAAGTATGCACCATGAAACAGAAAGCCATTCAATGTGACACCTGCGATGAAAGGTACCATGCATCATGTCTCCATATGAATACACCTGTGTATTATGCCTTAGGCAACAAAGATGCATCATGGCACTGTGTACCGTGTGGGTTACCTCAGTTTACATCAGGACTGTTTGATTCCTTTGATGCGGACACTTCTAACCCATACAACATCCTAAACACCATCCCAAAACAAACTCACCAACCACTAGCCAGATCCACTCCTGTTAAACCTAAATCTACTAAAATTAATACAACAGCCTCACTAAACAAACCTACTAAAGAAGTAATACCAAAATACCTTAAAACCTTAGTAATACATTTTCAAAGCATTAGGTACAAAACAGCAGACTTAGAAATTTTATTAGAATGTGAGAAACCAGACAGAATTGCAGGAACAGAAACTTGGCTACATCCTGAAATTTATAATGCAGAAATTTTCAATAGTAATTATGAAATTTTTAGAAAAGATAGGGCTGATAATCATGGAGGAGTTCTTTTAGCAATAAAAAACACTCTTATAGCAGAAGAAATTACCTTACCTAACTCAAAAAATATAGAATCTACATTTTGTAAAATTAATACCACCTCAACATCCCTAATAATAGGCAGCATTTACAGACCACCAAATTCTAGTTTAGAATACATGCAAGAACTATGTAATCAGATTACTACACTTAAAGAGACAAATAAAAATGCTGTTTTTTGGATTATGGGTGATTTCAACCCACCTGATATAAATTGGAAAACACTAACCATAGATAAACACCAAAACCTTAAGGACATAAATTAGCTTTTCATTGAAACTTTACACAACCTAAGTTTAGATCAAATCATTAAAAAGCCAACTAGATTAAACAACACATTAGATCTCTTCTTAACCAACAGACCTGGATTAGTAGTTGATTATGATATTATCCCTGGTCTATCAGACCATGAGATAATAAAAATACACAGTCAGATAAAAGCAGTAGCCAATACAAACCCAAAAGAAAAATCTTACTCTGGAATAAATGTAACCTAACACAACTACACCAAGCTGCATTAAACTTTCAACAAACATTCTTATTAGAAAAAGACATTAACCAACCAGTCGATGACCTTCTGGAATTTCATTAAAAACCATCTTAAAAGCATTCTAGAAAATCATATACCAACTAAATACACATCAAACAAAATAAATAAATGCTGGTTTAATAATAGACTAAAGAAGCTTTGTAAACAGAAGGAAAACCTATATAGAAAATTTAAAGAAACCAAGTCAGAAAGAGTTTACAAAAAGTATATAAAAATTAAACACCTAACCCAAAAAGTAAGCAGACAGCTGCAGAGTGAATACATAAACAATGTAATATCTAAAGATAACATTAAAAACCTATGGTCATACATTAAGTCTAAGAAAATGGAAACAACAGGCATAGCACCATTAAAAGATGAGCATAACATAATACATAATGATAATGAAACTAAAGCAAACATCCTAAACAAATACTTTGCATCAGCATTCTCAGCCCCAGGAGACAAAGACATATTTCTTAATTTGAACCAAGTAGACAACATAGAAGATTTAGTAGTACAAGAAAATGGAATTAAAAAACTATTAGCCAACACCAAACCAAATAAAGAGTCTGGACCTGATGGTATTCCAGCTAGATTACTCAAAGAACTAAGCAATAGCTAGCCCCAGTGTTCAACATACTCTTTCAGGCATCGCTTAACCAGGGCAGAGTACCAAAGGACTGGAAAGAAGCTAATGTCACCCCCCTATTTAAAAAAGGAGAAAAATCTGATCCAGGAAACTACAGACCAGTATCACTTACCAGCATCACATGTAAAATCCTAGAACACATAATATGTAGCAACATCATAAAACACTTAGACAAACATAATGTCCTCACCCCATACCAACATCCAAGGCTTTTGACAAAGTTCACCACCATAGTTTGCTTAAAAAATTAAAATATTTCGGCATTAATGGTCCACTGCATCAGTAGATTAAAGATTTTCTGATAGGGAGAGAACAAACTGTAATAATAAATGGCTCTAAATCAACACAAATAACAGTAAACTCAGGTGTACCTCAAGGAACAGCCTTGGGTCCACTACTATTTTTAATTTACATAAATGATTTACCAAATTGCATTACTTCAGGAACAAAAGTCAGATTATTTGCAGACGATTGCATAAGATATTTTACAAAGAGAATTAGATGAATTACAGAAATGGGAATCAAATTGGAGCATGTCTTTCCACCCAGAAAAATGTCCGTTGTTAAGAGTAACAAAAAAACTAAAACAAATTAATTCCACTTATCTTATTCATGGCAAACCAGTAACACAGACTAAAAACGCAAAATACCTAGGTGTTATAATAAATGAAAAACTGTCATGGAATCCACATATTGATGAAACTATAAAAAAATCAAACAAAGCATTAGGATTTATTAAAAGAAATTTCTATAAATCAAATAAGAACATAAAACTAAAATGTTATTTAACCTTGGTTAGGCCATTAATAGAATATGCATCCTCCATTTTGGACCCCTCAACTCAAGTAAACATTAAGAAACTGGAACAGACACAAAATAGAGCAGTGAGATTCATAACAAATGAATATTCACATTTGACTAGAGTAACACCTATAGTAAAATCACTAAATTTAGAAAGCCTTCAGGACAGAAGACTCAAAAGTAAAGTAGCAATTATACATAAAACACTGAACCATAGTCTTCAAATACAAAAACAAAATTTAATAAAATACTCTGAAAGACACAAAGATAAAGGCACATTCCTCGTCCCATATGCTAGGACAAATTTGTACAAATACTCCTTCTTCCCTAGTGCTATTAGAGCATGGAATGGGTTGCCTGAGCTAGCCAGAAAAACCAGTGACTTGGCAGAATTTAAGTCATTGGTTAATATGCATGACTAAATGCATGACGCGTAGGACGTAATCATCTTCTTTTTTGAAGTAACGTCTTTATTATATAAGATAAGATAAGAATGTTCCGCTGACCATTTGTTATTGATAAGTAAATTGTGTGATTTCATTTTGAACTCACATTTAACATTTGAAACATTTTCTCCAGCCGTGTACACATTTAGCTGCTACCATGGTACCTGGTGATTATTGGGACAATGACTGTGACCATCGCACAGACGAGGAGTATCCTGACGGACTTGGTGGGTTACACGTCCATCTGTCCATCCATCAATCTTTCTACCATCGTAACATTGGATTAGAGTCATCTCTGTAGCTATATCATCATTCAATCAGTTTTACTTTCATGCAATCAAATATAAATTTATCTTCATCTATTTTTAAATCAAAACATCAGTCCTGTAAATCTATGTTCTCATCTGTCAAGATGTTTATCCTCTGTACCAATCTGTACAATCTTGTGCTTAATCTTTGCTTTGATAATTTACTAATAATGAAACATTTTAAAACGGGTAAATGTCTGTGTCTTGAGGTTTTATACATGTGTGGTCTGGGATATTTAGTCAGAAGTTCAAATTGATTGCTCCCTCACTAGCTGTGTAAAAAGTGATTGCTCCCTGACCAGATGTGTAAAAAGTGTTTGCTCCCTAACCAGATGTGTAGAAAGTGTCTGCTCCCTAACCAGCTGTGTAGAAAGTGTTTGCTCCCTGACCAGATGTTTACATAGTGTGTGCTCCGTGAACAGCTTTTATAACGTTTTCGCTCCGTCCCAGCTGTTTCCAAAGTGTTTGCTTCATCACCAGCTGTTTTTTATTAAATGTTTGCTCCGTCAGCAGCTGTTTCCAATGACTTAAGCAGCCCAGCATAAATACAAACAAACAATTTTCTGTACACTCTTACACCCGAGTGTGGACTTACGGTAACCTTTGAACTTCTGACATGAATCAATCAATAAAACTTAAACCAATTTGTTAAATAATTACAAGTTATTAATTCTTTTTAAAATGTAGCCTATCTGCCGTAACGAGATAGATGGCAGTGATTTTGGGGTTCTTTCCCCTAGATAATCTTTTGTTTTTTAGAAAGCTTTTATCAACTCTGTCTGTCTGGTAAAAAGTTTGTATACATTATTTCTCCCACACCCAATCTCGGATCAAACTGAAATTAGGTGCAATTATTTCTTTTATCTGAAAACACAAGATTAACTTAGTAACTATTATTTAATCATCTATTGGTAATTAATTATTTTGTTTGGCATCTCAAACAAGGGAAAGAAATTTTACTTGACTGAAGTGGTGGTATAAGCTGAATTAGTGCCCTTTATAGGTCGTTGTATGAGGCTTAGTGAACACAAACATGAAATAGAAACAATTGATAACTATGCAATCTTCGCTAGCAGAGTGGTTACAGTGTTGGCTTGAGAAGCCTTAAAAGGCCTTAGCCCATGAGTTCGAATTTAGGTAGTTTACTTTTTTTCTTAGATGCATTTAAAAAGCGATCATCCAGATACCCCGTTCTTTCTCACCCTACCCATTTCTAATTGGTCCAGACAATAAATAGGATCAAAGCGTATTGAGAAAAAAAATTATTGTGATAAACAAAATAATTGGTAAAAACATTTGTAATCGCATCGCACAGCTTTATTATTGTTTGTCAAGATCTATTTTTAAAAATTTAACTATATGACAGATCCAAACTAATTGATACTTAATATGGGCTTTGTTTTTAAAAAAGTATTTATTTTGTTTGTTTTAATTCTTTAATTCTTTGATTGTTTTCCTGTTGCAGACGATGACAATGATGGAGCTGTCGATGAGGACATTGTTAACGTGAACAGTAAATAAATGTTATTGTTTTTTGTACACTATACTAATCAACTAACAAACAATCATTCATAGGCATGTCTTTTCCTTCGATTCCATTAAACTCATCAAAATACTCAAATCTTTTCCTTCGATTCCATTGAATTTATAAACGTACTCAATTCTTTTTATTCGATTCCATAGGATTCCTCTCCTCACTTTAATGGTCACTTAAACTGACCAGGTCCTGAGCTCTTTGGTTTTCTACATCATTCCCTTATTATAGGATTCCGAAAGCCTCTGACTTTGTAAACAGCTGCTGACGGAGCAAACATTTAATGCTTTGTTCGATTTTTTTTATAGGTTCATCAAAATGGGGATTCCATGACAGTTTTTCATTTATTCCCTACCCGCTTTGCCAGTTCATTTCAACAAAAGGCCCCTACATTTATAAACAACCTTTCAACAACTTCTCCGAGCAACAATACAACAATTACTTTACACAAAGCTTTTATCAAATCTGTCTGTCTATCTTGTAAAAGATTTGAACACGTTTCTCCCACACTCATTCTCGGATCAAGTTGAGACTTGACACAATTATTCATTGGCAAAGACAAGACATGAATTAATTGAACACATAAATTGGCAAATAAAATACTGGTACTAACAAAAGAAATTAATCCTTCAGTATTCACAGATATGGCTAAACATGTTGTGTTTTTGTCCCCGTTGATACACGTTATTTCTCCCACACTCCTTCTCGGATCAAATTGAAAATTTTAACAATTATATATTTTACTTAACAAAAATTGAATCAATTAAAAAAATAACCGATTAGTCAATCTAGTATTCATAACTAATTAGTTTGTTTGAGATAGAAAAGTGAAAATAACTTTTACATTATTGAGAGATTTAGTTGTAAAGTGTAAAGTTCTTCCCCTTGTATAAGCTTTTTTTTTAAATTTCAAGTACCGGTACTTTTTATATTTTGCTTGTTAACAAAATAATTCTATTGCAAAAAAAAATAATGTTCCCATTGTGTCTGTTTCCTATTAGTCCCACGTACAGCAACGGGCAAGTTGTATGTGTTTATGTTTCCCGGTGTGACAGATCATTACAGCGAGGCCTGGCCTACCATCCTTCTCTTCTTCTTCACTTTTCACAGAGCCGGGCTTCAGGTAAACATTTGTTGCCGTGAACAATTTGTTTTCTTTTCATGGGACTGTCAGAACATCGCGCACACGTGACTACTTTCAGTCGCACCACATTTTAAACACTTGTAATGGAAGAGTTAATGGCACCATCTTGACTATCTAAGTCAGTGTTTCTCAAACTTTTTAGTCTGCCGGCACAGTAAAAAAACTACAAAAAATTTCGCGGCACACCACGAAGAGCAACAAATGTTTCATAAAAAAGAAATAAAGATTTTACCTGTTTTTAAGTATTACATTTAATGTGAAGGATGTGCCTGTTTTTGAGAGCAAATGCGATCTAATCGAGGCTCCAAAGTCGCATTTCATCGTCTATTGTAAGAAGTCTCTCTCTTTTCTTAGATTTGATTTCAGTCAGTGCTGAAAATCCAAACTCACAAAACCATGAAGATGCAAATGGAATAATTATTTTGATTGCTTTTAAACTGATTGCAGGATATTAGAACTTGTTGATTAAAATCCAAAACACATCCAGGCATTTCTGGCAGAACTTGACTTAAGAAGTGCATTGTTTTTTCAATCAATGAACTTCCAAATTGATAGCTGACCCATCCATATTCATTACTTCCAACTGTTGGAAAGTAATGCTGCAATGCTGACTGCAGGTGTGTCAAGGTGTCCAGAATTTCGAGTGTGATTTCTTTATTTGAAGCACATTCCTTGTAAATAGGAAAGCAATTGAAGACTCCTTTCGACATTTTACTTTGCCACAAAGACAATTTTTCACCAAATGAATTTCACTTTTGAGGATGCAGTGATGATGATTTCCGATGGTCCTTGAAGACTTAAATTCAATGAAATTAATTTGTCGAAATGTCACCTTAACCCACCAGATCTCGTCATGAATAGAAAATCCAAAGTCTTTTTTTTTCAGCATCCAAGAATGAAATCAGCTCAGCCCTGACTTGGACGACACGCTTTAACATTTTTCCCCTGGAGAGCAAACGAACGTTGGTGTGATACAGTAGACATTTGTAGTCTGAATCCATTGCTTCACAAAGCTCCGAGAAAAATTGGGATGCAAGCTGTCGAAATTTTAAAAAGTTTACAACTTCAATCACTTGATCCAGAACAGACATCAAATCTTTCGGAACAGATTTGAAGGCAAGAGCTTCTCTGTGGATCATGCAGTGAACAACTAATACATTTGGATTTCCTTGACGCACAAGAGTGACGAATCCCTTTCTATTTCTCTGCATGGAAGGACAGCCATCGGTGCAAACTATGACACAGTTTATCCACTTTGAAAATATCTTCGCCTTTGGTCGTAGTTGGTAAGTCTATGCAAAATAAGTATTCGTTGACACATTTTTCATCCTTTATGAAGCGAATAAAAGCTAGCAGCTGGGTATAGCCGCTAACGTCAGTGAATTCATCAACATCGTCAGTCACGTCGAAGTGTTCGCAGATTTGATCTCGTAAATGTGACGATAAGTCTTCAATTCTGCGCCAGATAGTATCATTTGATGAGGGGAAATTTTTTGGCGGCATCGGTCCAAGGATAGTTTCAACAACTATTGCTAAAGCTGGTGCAATGACTGATTCAGTCTCTGTGTGTGCTTTCTTGCGTTTTGCTAATAATTGAGCAACCTTATAACTTGCAATCAATCCCTCAGCTTGTTTATTTTCTTGAGCCCTGATGTTTTCGAAGTATTTCTTCGGTTGCGCTTTTATAGCTGGATGTTTTGTTTCCAAGTGTCTCTTCAATTAGTTTGGAACAAGCGCCTTATTCGACAGAGTTGCATTGCAGATCAGACAGAATGGCAATGGAGAATCTTCAGGACCAGAAGATATGAAACCTTATCCGATGTAATCTTCTATGTACCTTCGTTTGGTTCCTTTCTTTTCATTTAACACTTTCCCAGTTTCATTCTTACCAACGTATTTCTCCATGGATAACAATGAATAACGCTTAGAGATAATTTGTTATTATTAGCATACATCTAAAAACTTTACATGAAACGCATCGCTTATTATTATCGTTAACAATTCAAGAACTCCTGTGCGTCAGCTAAGACGGCCTACATTTCAGTCATTATAATAATATATGTAATATAATATATGTATAGTTGACACTTGACTATTCCATAACCTGAAGAGCTAACAGCCCGTCACTATGGAGCGCTCCACTACTATTACTGGTCGTTGCAAGTGGGGATGTCAATGCAAGTTAAAATACACATTTAATAATATGCAGGCATGTGTAACGCTTCACGTGTGGCGTTCTGAAAACTCACGCGGCATACCTGCAAATCTTCTGCGGTACACTAGTGTGCCGCGGCACACAGTTTGAGAAACACTGATCTAAGTCATTGCAAACATGCGAGCACCTGTGTGACCTGTACATAAAAACTACACTGCAATCAGGGTATTAAAAAAAAATTAAAAAACTGGAATTCTTTTATTTTTCATTTTTTGATAACTTAAACAAATATTTGACATCATTTTTTCGTTATTCCCATTTTTTAATGCTACCATCAAGAATAAAATGAGCATGAACACACACTTTTCTTGTGAAACTAATTGTGAAACATCAACGATGTCAATGTTTTAAACGTAATGTCAAACCTTTAGCGAGTCAAACATTTGAAATGAAGGACAGACAGATAACCTAATTAGGAAAAACAACATCCATATTCATTTTCCACAATTAAGATAACATTGTACCAATAACTTGTTTACCTTATTACATTATGATGGTATTTCAACATCACATCAGGATCTGTTTGATCATAACATTATGATCTGTATCAACATAACATCAAGACTGTTTGAACATAACATTATGATCTGTATCAACATAACATCAAGAGTGTTTTAACATAACATTATGATCTGTATCAACATAACATCAAGAGTGTTTTAACAAAACATTATGATCTGTATCAACATAACATCAAGAGTGTTTTAACATAACATTATGATCTGTATCAACATAACATCAAGAGTGTTTTAACATAGCATTATGATCTGTATCAACATAACATCAAGAGTGTTTTAACATAACATTATGATCTGTATCAACATAACATCAAGAGTGTTTTAACATAACATTATGATCTGTATCAACATAACATCAAGAGTGTTTTAACATAACATTATGATCTGTATCAACATAACATCAAGAGTGTTTTAACATAACATTATGATCTGTATCAACATAACATCAAGACTGTTTGAACATAGCATTATGATGTGTATCAACATAACATCAAGAGTGTTTTAACATAACATTATGATCTGTATCAACATAACATCAAGAGTGTTTTAACATAACATTATGATCTGTATCAACATAACATCAAGACTGTTTGAACATAGCATTATGATCTGTATCAACATAACATCAAGAGTGTTTTAACATAACATTATGATCTGTATCAACATAACATCAAGAGTGTTTTAACATAGCATTATGATCTGTATCAACATAACATCAAGAGTGTTTTAACATAACATTATGATCTGTATCAACATAACATCAAGAGTGTTTTAACATAACATTATGATCTGTATCAACATAACATCAAGACTGTTTGAACATAGCATTATGATGTGTATCAACATAACATCAAGAGTGTTTTAACATAACATTATGATCTGTATCAACATAACATCAAGAGTGTTTTAACATAACATTATGATCTGTATCAACATAACATCAAGACTGTTTGAACATAGCATTATGATCTGTATCAACATAACATCAAGAGTGTTTTAACATAACATTATGATCTGTATCAACATAACATCAAGAGTGTTTTAACAAAACATTATGATCTGTATCAACATAACATCAAGAGTGTTTTAACATAACATTATGATCTGTATCAACATAACATCAAGACTGTTTGAACATAGCATTATGATCTGTATCAACATAACATCAAGAGTGTTTTAACATAACATTATGATCTGTATCAACATAACATCAAGAGTGTTTTAACATAACATTATGATCTGTATCAACATAACATCAAGAGTGTTTTAACATAACATTATGATCTGTATCAACATAACATCAAGAGTGTTTTAACATAACATTATGATCTGTATCAACATAACATCAAGAGTGTTTTAACATAACATTATGATCTGTATCAACATAACATCAACATCTGTTTTAACATACATCAACATCTGTTTTATCTGTTTTAACATACATCAACATCTGTTTTATCTTTTTAATAAAACAAAAACTTTTTTTTTGAAAGTTTGTTATGGTTAATTAAAAGACATATTCACACCACACACTCACAATGAACTAAGATTAATATTGTCAAGATGGTAATGTTTAATAATGCCATATTCTCAAATTGATAATGTTTTAGAATGCCGGGGTAAGCATCTGGTCTGATTCGGTCATATTGAAAGAACTGTGTTTACAGCAGATGCCCGACACTCGGCCAAATAGGGACAAAGAGTGCCCTAGTTTCTGATATCGGGAATGGGTTCAACGATCGCGTTTTATGAAGGAATAGCATGTTGAAAATAAAAACTAATGCATACATTTGATGCAATCCAACAGACGTCACACAAAAACATCATGAAGTCCTCAAGCTGGTCTCTATCATGAGAATTAAGAGCAGAAACTTTTTTTTTGTCTTGCCAGGTTGTAGCCGAGTTATCCGACCTGCCAGGTTAATTAGAATTAATTAATTAATTAGAGTTAACCAAACTGCCAGGTTATTTAGTGCCGAGTTAACCAAAGTGCCAGGTTATTTAGTGCCGAGTTAACCAAAGTGCCAGGTTATTTAGTGCCGAGTTAACCAAAGTGCCAGGTTATTTAGTGCCGAGTTAACTGAACTGCCGGGTTATCTAGTGCCGAGTTAACTGAACTGCCGGGTTATCTAGTGCCGAGTTAACTGAACTGCCGGGTTATCTAGTGCCGAGTTAACCAAACTGCCTGGTTAGTTAGTGCCGAGTTAACCAAACTGCCAGGTTATCTAGTGCCGAGTTAACTGAACTGCCGGGTTAGTTAGTGCCGAGTTAACTAAACTGCCGGGTTATCTAGTGCCGAGTGAACTGAACTGCCAGGTTATCTAGTGCCGAGTTAACTGAACTGCCAGGTTATTTAGTGCCGAGTTAACCAAACTGCCAGGTTATTTAGTGCCGAGTTAACCAAAGTGCCAGATTATTTAGTGCCGAGTTAACTGAACTGCCGGGTTATCTAGTGCCGAGTTAACCAAACTGCCGGGTTAGTTAGTCCCGAGTTAACCAAACTGCCAGGTTATCTAGTGCCGAGTTAACTGAACTGCCAGGTTATTTAGTGCCGAGTTAACCAAACTGCCGGGTTATCTATTGCCAAGTTACTTGGACTCTAGTGTACTACCAATTAATATGCAACTCAATTTTAAGATTAGAGAAAGCATTGATAAATTATAAATTGCTTTCCCCGACAACAATGTTGTATTTCCACGTGGTTGAACACTTTAAAAAAGCAATAATTTTTATCCCCCTTTTTTGTTTTGCTAGGTCAGGCTGACCACTGAGCATTTTAAGAGTCTAAAGGAAGTTTTCAAGCTGAAAGAAGGTCAACTGTTCAAGTATTCCCTCTCTCGAGACGTTATGTGAGTGTCAGGCTACACTTACACGCACGCACGCACACACACACACGAGCTGACATAAAGTTTATCTCCCGGGTTTTGGGTTTTCAGATTATTTTCTTGGACATTAACTCCAGTTATTACTGCTCAGTCTGAGTTTTAATAGAATTAGTTTTTTTAGATAGATTTTTTGTATTGGAGATGAGGTTTGATCTTAGCTGACAGAAGAGTGACATACTGACAACTGTGCGTGAAGGCAGTCCCATTTTTTTCAAGGAAAAAGGGATTGTATTTTTATTACTATTTGAAGCGCCTAATCCCAGACACATTACTACTATCTATGACTAAATCTACCACTTGAGGTGGGCGGGAAAAAAACTACGAACATTTTACCTGTTTTTACTTACCTCGGCGGTAAAATTTGCCAAGATCGATTTTTTTTTCGCAGTTTCGGCTCAATATGTTTTTGAAAACCGACAAATGAAAAAGTACAAGATTGTACTTCCTTCCATTTTTGAAGCATTCTAGAAACTCATATGTGTACATTTCACTCACACTACTTGACTTAACAACTTGCTTTTGTAGATAATGTATGAAATTATCATTTCTTTTTGTCAGTCAAAACTGGGACAGCGCGAGCATCCATTTTTTTGGACTGAATATGTGTTATTTTTTTAATGTAAAAAGTTTTTAAAACAAAATGAAATGTAAATATGACTATATTATTGTGTATGCTTACGTTGGTTGTTTAAAAAAAAAGACTTCTTTGGTTAGAGAGTTAGGACGCCAGAGTGATAACAAAAAAAGGGTCCGTCCAAAAAGGAACACAGACTATAAGAAATACTTTAATATTGAATTAAAAAGCCAAGAAAAGTCAGTGATTTAATGCAGAATTATTTTGTAAGTGTGGTGACCTGGGGGGGTATGTGAGAAAAAGGAAACTAAACTTCTCCGTTTGTGTGTGGGAGGTCCATATAAGCGGGCTGTTCTATTTCAACGGGCTGTTCTAATTCAACGTAACATACTTTAATCAGGGTCGGCCTTAAGTTTGTCTGGGAGGTCGATATAAGCGGCTGTTCTAATTCAATGGGCTGTTCTAATTCAATGGGCTGTTCTAATTCAATGGGCTGTTCTAATTCAACGGGCTGTTTTAATTCAATGGGCTGTTCTAATTCAATGGGCTGTTCTAATTCAATGGGCTGTTCTAATTCAACGGGCTGTTCTAATTCAATGGGCTGTTCTAATTCAATGGGCTGTTCTAATTCAATGGGCTGTTCTAATTCAATGGGCTGTTCTAATTCAACGTAACATGCTTTAATCCGAGTCGGTCTTACGTTATTGGAGGATCTAGGCAAAATGAATAGGGTAACCCTAGGCGAAGTGAACAGAGTGGCCCTAGGCGAAGTGAATAGGGTGGCCCCAAATGAAATAGAAAAAAAAAATTACACAAGGAATTATAAACCGTCCTCTATCTGTATCTAAAATAACCAATAAGTTAAATTCGTATAGGCGGCGTTAGAGCTTATGTACTTCATGAACGATTCCTCATCCACCAGGCTAGAACTAACGTTTGGACATTTCACCAAAAGGAAGAAACAATGGTCTTCTAACAAATGTTGTCTAACTTGTATATTGAGATTTAAACAATGGAAAGTAAACCTTGAATCCTAGTAGAGACTTAGAGCGAGGCTAGCAGACATAGAGCCACAGAGTTCTGTGTTTGAGATTTGATCCATGTTTCGCAATTTTTTCTCAATAATTCTTTGTGTCCTAAGGCCCCCACCAATTGGAGGCCCTGGGCGGCTGCCTAGTTTGCATATGCCTAAGGCCGGCCCTGCTATATTTCATGGGCCTAAATTATATCAGGGGAGCGTTAAAATATGTGTCTTTAGGGGGTGGAGGTGTTCGGATCAAATATTATATGATATATTATATATTATATAATAATAAAAAAAGGGCCCCGGCTTAAAGCATCATGAAGCCTTTTTAATAGTTGGATAAAGAACTAAAAAGTCGAAGAATACTCTCAGGTATTGTGTATGTAGAACTATTTGTGGTGAGAGGGTTACCAATGCAATGTCTTCGATTCCGAAGATAAAATATCAATGTAGTGTTTTATATGGATACGTAAACCTAGTTTCGACCTGCATATTTTTCCACAGCGGAACCTGACATTGATGTCTTCATTCGATCTCTGCCTCAACTAACTCAGCATTGCAGCAAAAAGATTGCAAACAGAGTAGGAGCAAGTACACAGCCCTGCTTTACGCCATTATCTATTGGGAAGTGGCCAGATATACACACGGTATATACACACAGGCACCTAATAACTAAAGTGATTGTTGACTGTTTGTCCTAGGAATGAGAAGAAATCGGGATTGAAAGGAACTTTCCGAGCAGAGAGTGAAGAAGGACAATTTTGTCTCAGCGTTCTGATAGCTGAATGGAGGTCCTCCATAGACACACTGACTCTGATATCTGTTGAGTCCTGGGGAACACAATATTTCGTCGTGACTCTGGGGTAAGATATGCCTTTGGGGAACTAAATATTTCGTTTGTACACTTGTCAACTTTAAAATTACCACTAATAAGAAGTTTGGTGTCCAAGAAGGTAAGAAAATTCCTGGAAAGGTTCGCCGAATAAAAACAAGAAGTAGATCGTTATTTGAACACACTACATTGTATCCCTGAAGCTCGTTTAATTCAACAGTTGCTCTGTTTGGGGATCAAGATATTTAATTTTGATGAGAAAACACTTCGTCCAAGTCCGTGTGTGTGTAAAACACGTCCGATGTTGAAACTGTTTGTTGCTTTGGTCATAGATGACCGTCTTATATCGTCAATCTCCCTTAAACTGCTGACATTAAGTCCCACTGTCAATTATAAAGATCTAAAGAGCTCCATTTAAAAAAAAACTGCTGGTTGTAATTTAAAGTTGAAAAGTCTCTTAGATGCAATGTGTGGATGACTTAAATGTGTGGATGACTTAAATGTGTGGATGACTTAAATGTGGACCCTATCTATTTAACTTTTCAGGACAACGCCCTCCGTCCATCTCATTGGTCACGTGGACACGAACATCTTCTTTTACTTCCGCCATGACCAGAAATCCTGGTTTGAATTCGATTATGGGACTTCGATCTATGACAAGGGAGAGCACGTCAGAATTGAACTCGCCAGGTACGAATGTCAACTTAAAGAAAATATATAATTGCTTGCTATAATGCGCGTCTTATCAGGCATTGACACATTTTGCATTAGAAAATGTATAGAATAAAGCTATTGCTCCATTTTTGCAAAGCTTATACCAACTCACTCTGTCTGTCTGTGTATTTGTCTGTGTGTCAGTCTGGCTAAAGTTTGTACACGTTTTTTCTTCGACACCCAATTTCGGATCAAGCTGAAATTTTGCATAATTTTTTTTTACCTGACAACACAAGAATCGAGGGGAAAAAAAGCAATTAGTTAATTAACTATTGGTAAAAAATACTTTGTTTGGTATCTCAAACAAAGGAAATAAATAGTACTTGACTGAAGTGGTGGTATAAGCTGAATTAGTCCCCTTTATTTTAGCTTGTCGTCTGAGTGAACCCAAACATGAAATAGAAACAATAGATAACCAGACAATCTTCATAGACTCTTCGCTAGCAGAGTGGTTACCGCGTTAGCTTCAGAAGCCTGAGAAGGCTTTAGCCCATTAGTTCGAATTCAGGTCGTTTCCTTTATTTAAAAAAAATACATTTAAAAAATGATCCCCAGATACCTCGTTCTTTCTCACCCTACCCCTTTCCAACTGATGTAGACAAGTGATAGGATCATAGTGTAGTGAGACAAAGGATAGGATCATAGTATAGTGAGACAAGTGATAGGATCATAGTGTAGTGAGACAAGTGATAGGATCATAGTATAGTGAGACAAGTGATAGGATCATAGTATAGTGAGACAAGTGATAGGATCATAGTGTATTGAGACAAGTGATAGGATCATAGTGTAGTGAGACAAGTGATAGGATCATAGTGTAGTGAGACAAGTGATAGGATCATAGTGTAGTGAGACAAGTGATAGGATCATAGTGTAGTGAGACAAGTGATAGGATCATAGTGTAGTGAGACAAGTGATAGGATCATAGTGTAGTGAGACAAGTGATAGGATCATAGTGTAGTGAGACAAGTGATAGGATCATAGTGTAGTGAGACAAGTGATAGGATCATAGTGTAGTGAGACAAGTGATAGGATCATAGTGTAGTGAGACAAGTGATAGGATCATAGTGTAGTGAGACAAGTGATAGGATCATAGTGTAGTGAGACAAGTGATAGGATCATAGTGTAGTGAGACAAGTGATAGGATCATAGTGTAGTGAGACAAGTGATAGGATCATAGTGTAGTGAGACAAGTGATAGGATCATAGTGTAGTGAGACAAGTGATAGGATCATAGTGTAGTGAGACAAGTGATAGGATCATAGTGTAGTGAGACAAGTGATAGGATCATAGTGTAGTGAGACAAGTGATAGGATCATAGTGTAGTGAGACAAGTGATAGGATCATAGTGTAGTGAGACAAGTGATAGGATCATAGTGTAGTGAGACAAGTGATAGGATCATAGTGTAGTGAGACAAGTGATAGGATCATAGTGTAGTGAGACAAGTGATAGGATCATAGTGTAGTGAGACAAGTGATAGGATCATAGTGTAGTGAGACAAGTGATAGGATCATAGTGTAGTGAGACAAGTGATAGGATCATAGTGTAGTGAGACAAGTGATAGGATCATAGTGTAGTGAGACAAGTGATAGGATCATAGTGTAGTGAGACAAGTGATAGGATCATAGTGTAGTGAGACAAGTGATAGGATCATAGTGTAGTGAGACAAGTGATAGGATCATAGTGTAGTGAGACAAGTGATAGGATCATAGTGTAGTGAGACAAGTGATAGGATCATAGTGTAGTGAGACAAGTGATAGGATCATAGTGTAGTGAGACAAGTGATAGGATCATAGTGTAGTGAGACAAGTGATAGGATCATAGTGTAGTGAGACAAGTGATAGGATCATAGTGTAGTGAGACAAGTGATAGGATCATAGTGTAGTGAGACAAGTGATAGGATCATAGTGTAGTGAGACAAGTGATAGGATCATAGTGTAGTGAGACAAGTGATAGGATCATAGTGTAGTGAGACAAGTGATAGGATCATAGTGTAGTGAGACAAGTGATAGGATCATAGTGTAGTGAGACAAGTGATAGGATCATAGTGTAGTGAGACAAGTGATAGGATCATAGTGTAGTGAGACAAGTGATAGGATCATAGTGTAGTGAGACAAGTGATAGGATCATAGTGTAGTGAGACAAGTGATAGGATCATAGTGTAGTGAGACAAGTGATAGGATCATAGTGTAGTGAGACAAGTGATAGGATCATAGTGTAGTGAGACAAGTGATAGGATCATAGTGTAGTGAGACAAGTGATAGGATCATAGTGTAGTGAGACAAGTGATAGGATCATAGTGTAGTGAGACAAGTGATAGGATCATAGTGTAGTGAGACAAGTGATAGGATCATAGTGTAGTGAGACAAGTGATAGGATCATAGTGTAGTGAGACAAGTGATAGGATCATAGTGTAGTGAGACAAGTGATAGGATCATAGTGTAGTGAGACAAGTGATAGGATCATAGTGTAGTGAGACAAGTGATAGGATCATAGTGTAGTGAGACAAGTGATAGGATCATAGTGTAGTGAGACAAGTGATAGGATCATAGTGTAGTGAGACAAGTGATAGGATCATAGTGTAGTGAGACAAGTGATAGGATCATAGTGTAGTGAGACAAGTGATAGGATCATAGTGTAGTGAGACAAGTGATAGGATCATAGTGTAGTGAGACAAGTGATAGGATCATAGTGTAGTGAGACAAGTGATAGGATCATAGTGTAGTGAGACAAGTGATAGGATCATAGTGTAGTGAGACAAGTGATAGGATCATAGTGTAGTGAGACAAGTGATAGGATCATAGTGTAGTGAGACAAGTGATAGGATCATAGTGTAGTGAGACAAGTGATAGGATCATAGTGTAGTGAGACAAGTGATAGGATCATAGTGTAGTGAGACAAGTGATAGGATCATAGTGTAGTGAGACAAGTGATAGGATCATAGTGTAGTGAGACAAGTGATAGGATCATAGTGTAGTGAGACAAGTGATAGGATCATAGTGTAGTGAGACAAGTGATAGGATCATAGTGTAGTGAGACAAGTGATAGGATCATAGTGTAGTGAGACAAGTGATAGGATCATAGTGTAGTGAGACAAGTGATAGGATCATAGTGTAGTGAGACAAGTGATAGGATCATAGTGTAGTGAGACAAGTGATAGGATCATAGTGTAGTGAGACAAGTGATAGGATCATAGTGTAGTGAGACAAGTGATAGGATCATAGTGTAGTGAGACAAGTGATAGGATCATAGTGTAGTGAGACAAGTGATAGGATCATAGTGTAGTGAGACAAGTGATAGGATCATAGTGTAGTGAGACAAGTGATAGGATCATAGTGTAGTGAGACAAGTGATAGGATCATAGTGTAGTGAGACAAGTGATAGGATCATAGTGTAGTGAGACAAGTGATAGGATCACAGTGTAGTGAGACAAGTGATAGGATCACAGTGTAGTGAGACAAGTGATAGGATCACAGTGTAGTGAGACAAGTGATAGGATCACAGTGTAGTGAGACAAGTGATAGGATCACAGTGTAGTGAGACAAGTGATAGGATCATAGTGTAGTGAGACAAGTGATAGGATCATAGTGTAGTGAGACAAGTGATAGGATCATAGTGTAGTGAGACAAGTGATAGGATCATAGTGTAGTGAGACAAGTGATAGGATCATAGTGTAGTGAGACAAGTGATAAGATCATAGTGTAGTGAGACAAGTGATAGGATCATAGTGTAGTGAGACAAGTGATAGGATCATAGTGTAGTGAGACAAGTGATAAGATCATAGTGTAGTGAGACAAGTGATAGGATCATAGTGTAGTGAGACAAGTGATAAGATCATAGTGTAGTGAGACAAGTGATAGGATCATAGTGTAGTGAGACAAGTGATAGGATCATAGTGTAGTGAGAAAGCTAAAAGCATGAAATTGCGATAAACAAAACAGATTGTAATTGTTAGTCTAGATCTATTACAAATTTCATTACATGTCCGAATCTGTGTAGGAGATTCAGAGAGAGAGAGAGAGAGAGAGAGAAAATGAGAGATAAGGATACAGAGAAGGAGAGAGAGAGAGAGAAGGAGAGAGAAGGAGAGAGAGGGGGAGAGGGAGAAGGAGAGAGAAAGAAGGAGAGAAGAGAGAGAGAAGGAGAGAGAGAGAAGGAGAGAGAAGGAGAGAGAGAAGGAGAGAGAGGAAAGAGAGAGAGAAGGAGAGAGAGGAAAGAGAGAGAGAAGGAGAGAGAGGAAAGAGAGAGAGAAGGAGAGAGAGGAAAGAGAGAGAGAAGGAGAGAGAGAAGGAGAGAGAGGAAAGAGAGAGAGAAGGAGAGAGAGAAGGAGAGAGAGGAAAGAGAGAGAGAAGGAGAGAGAAGGAGAGAGAGGAAAGAGAGAGAGAAGGAGAGAGAAGGAGAGAGAGGAAAGAGAGAGAGAAGGAGAGAGAGAGGAAAGAGAGAGAGAAGGAGAGAGAAGGAGACAGAGAAGGAGAGTTAGAAGAAGATAAAGAAAGAGTTGGTCGTTTATTTCAACATAACAGATATAAATTATAATTAACAAGCTTAACAATGTATTTGAGGGCTCGTTAAAATATGGGCCGTGTCATTAGAAGTAAATTTATATATATATATATATATTAGAAAAGGGGGGGGGGAGGAAGGTTCCAAACAAAAACCAGTAGATAGGCCGAGAACTAATGTACGGTGTGCACTCCTACTCTGTGACAGTCTGGGCATATTGATACATACAAAGAAGCTGGTTTACATTTATTCCACGTTCTTTGTAAAGAATGTAATACGCCTACATGGGTTGAGTTGTCCTAGCTGATTCAGCTACAAGCCAAGAGACCGAGTCTCAGCAGTTCATTTATTTCATTTAGTTTCTACTGTGCAACTATAGAATGATATACTTGACTGGCTAACCGTTAACTAAGTTGAAATTCAACAGGACCTGTTTGAGGGAAACACTATGGCGGACACACTAATTTGTTTCTCACCAGCAATAATTTATATACACGTGGAAACTCAATTCTCTCAATACGTAAGTGAAAAGGAAGAAACCTAAAAGCCTTTAGACCAATGAGACGTCACTTTACAGAAGGGTCTTAGGTTACATTTTGTTGTTCACAGTTGAACAGGTTACTTATATTTCAGTTTCCAATCATTTGAGATCTCCGAATGTGAAGGTCGATTCGCCAAAGGAAGGCTGACAGGTAAACACACAATAATTTAAAACCTTATTACTCATTTGTTACGAACGGTCGTGAACTAGTTGCACCAAATGGCTGTGTGCGTTTTATTTTAACTTGTACAACTTGAAATAACTTCAATAACTTCTCTGTGAGCAAAACTAACTATTACTTTTATTATACTATAGATACTCAAGCGGATATGAGATCAAATAAATGTATGAAACTCTGTTCAAAATATTTTTTAAACAAAACCTAAATCACTACAATAACACAACCTTTCAGTCTCACGTTCTGGAGTTGTATGTCCTATCTGACCACACTGCCACCTATGTTGCATGATTAAGAACCAATTTCTAACCTCTTCCCACCGTCACCATAGAAACACATAGACACATTCCATAGCACCTTTACTTTGTGCTGAAGAGCTAATGACGGTTAATAAGCTTAGAATAAGTTAGCTTAGTCCTAATGAAGTTAAGTCTTAGTAAACTTAAGTTTTAGTGAGCTGAGTATCTGAGCAGAAAATATGTGTTTTTAACTTGTTAAAGCAATGACACTAACTGAAACACATGTTCTAAATTTAGGCTCAATGGTCGAGGGAGATAATCCTTTCGGTGTGATCTCTGGTAGCTGCAGAGCATTGTCTCCCGCCAGTACGTGCAGGGCAGACACGGAGCATGTTGACGACGATACTCGAGATCTTTCAGCAGGTACAAAATATAATTCTGTGCACACGAACACAATGCAAAGACTGCTTTTTTGCCATCTGTCTATCCGTGCGTACGTCTCGTTTAGAACACAGAAATTAGAAAAGATATTGAAAATCCGACATCATGATATTGTAGTACTGATGCAACAGCTACTTTTTTGTTCTGAAAGAGAATCATTAAAATTTTAAAAGTAAATATGCAAGCAACCTTTTCATAAAAATGTACAATTCTTACAACTATTCACTAGGAATACTATAAAACTCATGAGACTTTGTGACTAGGTGGGAGCCACTAGATGCCACAAGATACGTAGATCTAGTAATGTTATTATATCACTAGTGCTCCATATGCATTCACCCAATTGTCCAATAGTTTAAAAGATATAGTTAAATAGTTTAATTTATGTTGGACTTATAGGCACAATAAATAGATTTGTTCTCTTGATAATGTTTTTTTTTAATATAAGTAGCTATTAATACCGAAAATACTTAATTTAGCTATGCAAATTTTTCAAAAACATTTTTTTTTGACAAAAAAAGCTCAATCCGATAGCATACATGTGTTAAAAATACGCTAATTTCAGGGTTGATTTCTTAGCTTAGCTCGAATTGGCTCCTTAGGCTTGTTAGGGGTATGAATACTCAATTCCAACTCATTAATACTTGCTTGGCTCACAAATAACAACTTGCTTGGGTTACACAAATAAGAACAATTAATACTTAATATACTTCAACTCTAACTCCATCTCTCAATGAATACCAAAAACTCTTTAATCTATATTACAAAGTAGAATGTGAGATGTATGTATGTATGTATGTATGTTACTTATAGACATCAAAACCGCTTGACCAATATTGATAAAACTAGGCAGGAATGTTCCTTTGGTACTAACTTAGACCGTAGTGTATGTATTGTAGTCCTAAAACAAACTTAAGACCCTCAAAACAAAAAAGTTGTCCGACTCTATTACAGCTAAAGTATTTGATAGATCTAGGCCATGGTTAACAATGTTGACATGAGAAAAGATCGAAAGGATGTAGACCTAGATCTAATTTTAAGAAATACACTTTGAGCAAATAGTTTTTTACTTTGACACATGAAAATACAAAAGAAGATCCATTGATTTTATTATATAATAAAATTAACCTTCAATTTTGTGTTTCAAAAGCATTTTTTACATAAATTAGTTCCTGATATCTGTGACTACAGATTTCCTGGCGAACATTCTTTCATTAGACATTACCAATTGGTTACACATTAACACATCTCTCAACTGAGTCTATTCCTAGGTCTAGGTCTAAAACTCTTATTGAACTCTAAGATGATAAAACTTCTTTTCCCAAAGATAGTTTTGTGCTTTAACACCTAAACATACTAATTATTGTCCATTCATTTGATATTTTAATCAATTTAACATTCAAATTTGTTTTTCTAAAGCATTTTTAATACATTCGTTCGCTGTTCGCTAAAGTTGCGTAGCCGTGTTGAGATAGGCCTATATTCATTCATGAAAAAAGGTCACGCATGCGCAACACAGAATGAACTCTATAAAAGCCAATTTTTAACTCTAGATTAGTGTAGATTTAGATCTATGTCTACCTCAAGATCTACTTTATACTTTAACACATGAACATACAAAATTAAGTCTATTCATCTCAAATTTTAATCAAATATATGTAGGCCTACAAGCAAATGTTTTAATTAGAAAAAAATGGATTTAAGCCTATTAGCTATTTTGATTTGATAGCTTCATTTACACTATTTTTACATTGACACATTCGCTTTACTTATTACATTATTATTTCGTTTTATTGTGACTATATCGACAGTAATGCTCAAATAAAGACCCGCGGGTCGCGGGTGACATATGTCTAGTATCAAATAAAGCACACAATTATATCACTCTCAAGAAATAATACAAACACAAGTCCAGGAAGCAACTATCCAACCTTCCTGGACCGGTAGCAGGGCCTCACTAACACACTCTCTCGCACATTCAATGAAGACTAAACCATTCAATTCATAACAGGTGCAACACTATTCACATTCGTAACCTGGGAGTACTTAAACAAGGGGATATCACTATCATACCAAAATATTAAAGTAACATATTCATTCTCGCCATACCTCCCCCTGACAGCTAAATAAATATCCCCCTTACCAAATAATCTTCCTTGTTGTTTTTTTTCCTTCTCATTTTTAGTGAATAGTTCTACAAATGATGTATTTTTATAACAAAACTGCTTCCATATTTCATTTTATAAATTAAAATTTTCGCTTTCAGAAAATAAAAAAAGTAGCCATTGCATCGGTCCTCTAAAAGACCTAAAATATCAGATTTTCAATATCTTTTAAAGTTTATGAGATCTAAACGGGACGATCGGACGTACAGACAGACCACACAAAACTTATAGCGGCTATTCCCATTTCGGAAGCCGCTAAAAAGAGAAAAAAAAGGGGGAATAGGTGTACAAATACTCTTATCATACACTAGCATTAATAAAGTGCAATGTCAATCAAGTCTTCAAAAGAAGGATGTCACAAAAATCCTGTCCAGGTTCTTCACTTACTTAAATCCGGCCCTAAATTGTACTCAGATAAATTAGTTCTTAATGACTTATGAAAGCATGTTGTGCTAATAGATTTTGTTTGGTTGAAGAATAAAGTTAAGTTCCCCTTTCAGACCTTGTGATCTATAGGTTAAGGTTAGGGTTAGCTGAATTCGAATCCTTACCTTCACAGATTGAAAGATTTGTACCTTTGATAGCCAAGGGAAAAAAAAAGTTCAACGGTTTTGGAACTGTTTCCAGTGTTAGAAATTCTTTATATTGAAGTTCATGTTTGTCTTCTGTGTTGAAAAGTCCATTTCAAAAAGTGAAGAAAAACAACGAATTACTTAGTGTGTGCACATAGCAAATCCGTTTTAATGTTCTTTAGTTATACAGTCGGTTCTGGTTAATTGCAACACCGGTTAATCGGACCAACCGCCTTTTTCAACCGGTTCTAAAGTACCACAACAAGTGTTTTTATTCAGTTGAATCATGTTAATCGGACCTGACGGTTATTAGGATCAGAAATATCTCGTGACGCTATGGTCCGATTTGCCGGATTATTCGAATGCACCTAGATATACCAGAGCTAGCATTTCTAGTTTGTTTGCATGTTTCATATATATGTCTGTAGTTGTAAGTGTATCTATATGTGTGTAGGTGTAAATGTATCTATATGTGTGTAGGTGTAAGTGTATCTATATGTGTGTAGGTGTAAGTGTATCTATATGTGTGTAGGTGTAAGTGTATCTATATGTGTGTAGGTGTAAGTGTATCTATATGTGTGTAGGTGTAAGTGTATCTATATGTGTGTAGGTGTAAGTGTATCTATATGTGTGTAGTGTATCTATATGTGTTTAGGTGTTAGTGTATCTATATGTGTGTATGTGTAAGCGTATATGTGTGTAGGTGTAAGTATATTTATATGTGTGTAGGTGTAAGTAAATCTATATGTGTGTATGTGTAAGTGTATCTATATATGTGTAGGTGTAAGTGTGTGAAACAATGGCGCCACCTGTTGAGCAACTTTTGGGTGGCTCTCTATTTCGTATCTCAGCACTGCGTGAAATGGCGGATTGTAATTTTTCCCCAGAAATGCTGCTTCCGGTTAGAAGTTACGGGAAAGAGTTCATTACCTTGACCTTCCCTGATGTGAAAAACCAGAGTTATCTCGTGGTGGTTGCTTCAGCCGATAACACCGTGATCACCTTGGCAGGGGATGAAACCCAAAGCATGCAACTACAAGAATATACATTGAATTTTCTTGGTGATTACATTGTGGTGAGTGACCGATATGAGGCTGGGCAAGATTCTTCTGTTTGTACGAGGACCCTAGCTGATTGTCTGGGATATATTTAAATAAAAATGTGGATAAATGACATTGTCGTTGTATAAAGAGCTTTGTTTTGTTTGAGACATTAGAAAAACGTTAGAGTGACGAGATAAGCCACGGTTTTCATTTTGGTAACGACGAAGTGACGAATCACAAGAAAGGTGACAAGCTATCCCGACCAGATCAACGAGGAAATGGCTCCAAGACACCCTGTATAAACAAAACTATATGGAGAGCTCCCTAATTTGGTAACTGCACAGTTCATCTCATATATTGGTCTAGTCACCTGAACGCTCCAAACAGTGGCGTAGCTAGGGATTTGGGGTCCCGGGTGGCTTGACCTCTTTAGGGGTTCCTGCATTTTGCCATTTGCCATTATTACATGAGATAATGGAGTAATATCTAATGAAAAAAAATGATTTCGGACACTCATTTGGGAGTGGGGGCCAGGTGGGATTTTTTAATTTTTTGACCCCCTCTTCCCCACCCTAGCTACGCCACTGACTCCAACATAATAATGAGAACGAAGAAGAAGAAGAACTAAGTTACGAGAGGACCCATCATGTCGATGTTGGTGATGACTACTAACCTACATGATCTTTGCTATTCTAAAGCTTATATCAACTCACTCTGTCTTGTAAAAAGTGTGTACACGTTATTTCTCCCACACCCATTCTCGGATCAAGCTGAGACTTCGCACAATTATTTATTGACATAGACTAAACATGTATCAATTTAAAAAAAGTAACCAATTAGATAATTAATCACTGGCAGTTCATAATTTTGTTTAATAGCAACAAGGGAAACTAACAATGCAGTAGTTACAGATATGGCTAATTTTTTTGGGTTTAGTCCACTTACATAATTGTTTTCGCTATTTCTCCCTCACGCATTTTCCGAACAAGTTGATATTTGAAACAATTATTTATTGTACCAAAACATGAATCAATAAACAAAAATACCCAATTAGTCAAATTATTATTAGTAATGAATTATTTTGTTTGATATCG
This sequence comes from Biomphalaria sudanica, assembly GCA_036873155.1. NCBI lineage: Eukaryota > Metazoa > Mollusca > Gastropoda > Planorbidae > Biomphalaria > Biomphalaria sudanica. The sequence goes on from JAZGLO010003675.1 coordinate 308,042, forward strand.
AATAAGGGAAATAGCTGTACATCATTAACAAATATAGTTTTAACGACGGAGTTCTTTCCCTTAAGTCCTTTTTAAAAGGATTTTTTTATATTGTGTTTGTTTTTGTTCAGTTGAATGTGCCTGGCATGTCGAGAGTACTGACCAGTTCAAAGGCTGTCCAGGTCATGCACGTCCTACGGTCCAACTGTGATGTATTGGGGACAAATCGCATCGGGTTGAACGGCGATCCCAGCATAGGGATACTGATCCCTTCAGCGTTATTTTATTATAAGTACATCTGGAGGTAGGTGAATATGTAGGCATTCAGATTTCCAGAGTTAATTTTAGATTACAACATTAAACATAGTCAACTGATCTACAATGACTTTCAATCTATGCACCAACCTATGCACCTATTTAGGAACTAATGGTTAATGTTGGGTATTCTCTCCATCACATTTAGAGATTATAATCATATGCCAGCATTTTCAAAGTCTTACACTGGGTAAATCTTGCCTTTGATTGGAAGTGTTGAGATGGACATAACGTTGTCCTGTGGTCTCTCTTCTTTACATTTATAATAATAATAATAATAATAATAATCTTTATTGTCCGTGAAGAAATTTGTCTTACAATTTGTGCATTACACCAAACAGAACATAGTAACTATGAAAGAATATGTACATTCATAACTGACTCACTCATAATTTACATACGAAAAAAGTTTATATCAGATTGTTTCTATTTAATGATTTGATTGCCAAGGGTACAAAAGAGTCTTTGTGTCTGTTTGTCTTTGCTATCGGTGTCTTGTATCTCTTTTGTGATGGTAAAATCACAAAATCCTGACACAAAGGGTTATTTCTTATTTCTAGAATCTTTTTTGCTTTTTTATGGGTGTTTGTCTCAAACAGCTGCCCAAATGGGTTCTTTTTTTTTACCAATGACTTTACCAGATAAGTGGCAAAAGCTGGAGAAAGTATCGGCTTTTAGGGTCTTAGGGCTGACCATACAACGTCCTCGTTAGCAGCAGACTTATCATCATCATCGACGTCATCATCAACTCCATGTTTGGGGGTGGGGGGCTTGAGAGGCTCAAAAGCCAATGTCAAAAGCCCATTTCAAAAGTCCATGTCAAAAGCCAATGTCAAAAGCTCTTGTCAAAAGCCAATGTCAAAAGCTCTTGTCAAAAGCCCATGTCAAAAGCCAATGTCAAAAGCCCATGGTTTGTGTTCAATGCAAGTATGTCACCATAGAGAACAAGAGGAGATGGTTAAAACTGAGTTCATCAAGCCCGACGAAGTCGTCTAAGGCAGTCAAGTCTAAGGCAGTCAAGTCTAAGGCAGTCAAGTCTAAGGCAGTCAAGTCTAAGGCAGTCAAGTCAAAGCAGCCAACAATAATATGAAACCTTAACATCAGTCAAATAAAGCCATGTGCCACGTGGTCTTGAATGGGAATTGTAAAGCGTTTATTTTAAGCTATATACAACGAAAGACATTTTCTAAAACACTGCCAAGCCGCCCCCCCTCTCTCTATTGCTATCGAAACAAACAATTGAAAAAAAGGGAAGACCTTCACAGCGGCTACTCAACAGCAATGATCAATCATGAAACTTAACACGACTGGCAGCTCAGTTCATTCGTCAGAATAATTACGTTCCCTTCTAGTCCGATCTCAACCAAAATATCATTAAATGTCAGTATAATAGAATGTCTTAATAATTCACTATATTCATACATCACATCTACACAGTATTATGGTCTGTCACAATCTGTTCTTTTAGTTCTTGTCGCGCTCCAAAAACGTTTTGTATTAATCAACTGTTAGAAATTAATGTTCTGATGCTTTAAGATATGAAAGGAGACTAAGATGTCCTAATGAGTGTTATAAACTGATAGTATCATTCTTACCCAACTATTGGGATTATTAAAAGCACCGGAGCAAATCTCATTACTTTCTATTTTTACCCAGCACATTAAATTGTAATATTACCCATCTTATTTCATTGTAAGATCCTCAGCGTATTTCATTGTAATATTCCCTAGCTTATCTCATTGTATCATTCCTCAGCTTATTGCATTGTATCATTCCCCAGCTTATTGTATTGTATCATTCCCCAGCTTATTGTAATGTAATATTTACCAGGTTATTGTTGTATTATTGCTTAGTATATTGCTGTGAATCTTTTGCTTTTTAGTTCAATGTATCATTGTATTAATCTCTAACACACTTTAGAGTCAATCTCTAACACACTTACACAGTCAATCTCTAACACACTAGTTTTGTGATTTCCTCAGTACATACAGTCGTCCCATTGAGGCCAATCACAAACTTGTCACTGTGAGTAAAACACAATTTCTGGACAGCCTTAAACTAGACAACTACTTGCTGCACATGTAAGTGGTTCGTGGAACAGCCTACACATTTTATGATCTACTCCTTCACGCTGTGTATTTTCAAATATAAACCTTAAAGTATTATTCAATTCTAGACCAGTAACATTTCCTCAGCAGTATTCATTTCTGGTATAAGGGGATATAAGCTAAACATTAATACATTGCCATTTATCTGATAATTATCAAGCAAGCGCTTTAAATTCAATTCTTATCTTATCTTATATAATACAGACGTTACTTCAAAAAAGAAGATGATTACGTCCTACGCGTCATGCATTTAGTCATGCATATTAACCAATGACTTAAATTCTGCCAAGTCACTGGTTTTCCTGGCTAGCTCAGGCAACCCATTCCATGCTCTAATAGCACTAGGGAAGAAGGAGTATTTGTACAAATTTGTCCTAGCATATGGGACGAGGAATGTGCCTTTATCTTTGTGTCTTTCAGAGTATTTTATTAAATTTTGTTTTTGTATTTGAAGATTATGGTTCAGTGTTTTATGTATAATTGCTACTTTACTTTTGAGTCTTCTGTCCTGAAGGCTTTCTAAATTTAGTGATTTTACTAATGGTGTTACTCTAGTCAAATGTGAATATTCGTTTGTTATGAATCTCACTGCTCTATTTTGTGTCTGTTCCAGTTTCTTAATGTTTTCTTGAGTTGAGGGGTCCCAAATGGAGGATGCATATTCTATTATTGGCCTAACCAATGTTAAATAACATTTTAGTTTTATGTTCTTATTTGATTTATACAAATTTCTTTTAATAAATCCTAATGCTTTGTTTGATTTTTTTTATAGTTTCATCAATATGTGGATTCCATGACAGTTTTTCATTTATTATAACACCTAGGTATTTTGCGTTTTTAGTCTGTGTTACTGGTTTGCCATGAATAAGATAAGTGGAATTAATTTGTTTTAGTTTTTTTGTTACTCTTAACAACTGACATTTTTCTGGGTGGAAAGACATGCTCCAATTTGATTCCCACTTCTGTAATTCATCTAATTCTCTTTGTAAAATATCTGTGTCTTGTGTTGTTTTTATTGTTCTATATATTATACAATCGTCTGCAAATAATCTGACTTTTGTTCCTGAAGTAATGCAATTTGGTAAATCATTTATATAAATTAAAATAGTAGTGAACCCAAGACTGTTCCTTGAGGTACACCTGAGTCTACTGTTATCAGTGTTGATTTAGAGCCATTTATTATTACAGTTCGTTCTCTCCCTATCAGAAAATCTTTAATCCACTGATGCAGTGGACCATTAATGCCAAAATATTTTAATTATTTAAGCAAACTATGGTGGTGAACTTTGTCAAAAGCCTTAGAAAAATCTAGTAAGATAGCATCTATTTGTTCACTATTATCTAAACCTTTAGAAAAATCATCAATTAGTCCTATTAGTTGTGTTTCACATGATCTATATTTCCTAAAGCCATGTTGGTATGGTGTGAGGACATTTTGTTTGTCTAAGTGGTTTATGATGTTGCTACATATTATGTGTTCTAGGAATTTACATGTGATGCTGGTGATACTGGTCTGTAGTTTCCTGGGTCAGATTTTTCTCCTTTTTTAAATAGGGGGGCGGGGTGACATTAGCTTTTTTCCAGTCCTTTGGTACTCTGCCCTGGTTAAGTGAAGCCTGAAAGAGTATTTTGAACACTGGGGCTAGCTCATTGCTTAGTTCTTTGAGTAATCTAGCTGGAATACCATCAGGCCCAGACGCTTTATTTGGTTTGGTGTTGGCTAATAGTTTTTGAATTCCATTTTCTTGTACTACTATATCTTCTATGTTGTCTACTTGATTCAAATTCAGTAATATGTCTTTGTCTCCTGGGGCTGAGAATGCTGATGCAAAGTATTTGTTTAGGATGTTTGCTTTAGTTTCATTATCATTATGTATTATGTTATGTTCATCTTTTAATGGCGCTATGCCTGTTGTTTTCATTTTCTTAGACTTAATGTATGACCAATTCCCAATGGAAGAGCATGCTTTCAAAGTCCAGTTTTTTGGGGTATAATAACGTGTATAACTACTTTTGAAGCATAAAACAAGTGAGATTACTTTTGAAGCATAAAAAACAAGTGAGACTCCTTTTGAAGCATAAAACAAGTGAGACTCCTTTTGAAGCATAAAACAAGTGAGACTACTTTTGAAGCATAAAACAAGTGAGACTCCTTTTGAAGCATAAAACAAGTGAGACTACTTTTGAAGCATAAAACAAGTGAGACTCCTTTTGAAGCATAAAACAAGTGAGACTCCTTTTGAAGCATAAAACATTGTTAGACGCGTCAGCAAACCTGCTAGAACCACTGAAGCAGCCACGAAAAAATTTCGCATGGAGACATCCATGTATACCACCATCTAGCACCCTGACTTTCTTCTAATATACTTCTATGTTCCACAGAAGAGTGGCCGTAGGTCACTACTCTTCAATCTCGATTTGGGGGGGGGGGGACTTTCGTTTCTGCTACGTCTTTTTGGTGACAACATCCTTGTGCTTCTCAAACTGTTCACCTAAATGTCTCTTCATGACCTCATTGTAACGATAATTTATAATAGAATGCTAGATGTGAAGATGGCTTAATGTTACGATGAGGTTGTGCTGATCAGACAATGTGTTTCTGATGTTATAATTTAGTGTAAATTTTAAGTTGAATCAATGACTGAACACTCAAACAATATCGTTATATTGGAGATTCAAATGTCAACTATTAATAATAATAATAATAATTATACTCTATATTCTCGTATGGAAATTTGTCTTACAATTTGTGCATTACACCAAACAAAAAACATTATAACTATAAGAAACAAGTAAGACCCATCAACAATGAATACAAAGCTTTCATTCTAGAATTAGAAATCACTGTTAAAAGATGTACACAGACTATACACACACTTCAATGTCATGAAACAAGTTTTAACTCTCTTCCTACAGGCTCTTGTCTACAACTCCGTCCTTTCCAATTCCACTTGCTATAGTTGCTCCTTTTATGGTCCTTCAATTCGTGCCTGCTTCAGTTCCAAGAAATCAACTTTTCTGTTCCAAGACATTCGTCTCCATGACCTTGCTGTGCAGATGCTGCAGAATCTAAAAATAAACTCAATGCAATAGCTGCTTTATGCTACGTGACACTGATAAAATACAAAATTAAACGTCTTTCCTCTTCTTTCTTCTCCCATTACTCTCTCTCTCTCTCTCTCTCTGATTCTTTCATTTCTGTAAACACTATCTCTGTACACTATGTGACAGTGATGGGCGATCGGCGATTGCGGGTACAGACTTATGGGAGGTGATCTACTCCAAGTTGCACTACGAAGAACGTCACATTATGGTGTCTACTAAGTTCATCAACTTTGGGGTCTACGTCTACGGAGTGACCAACGAGATGTCCTACATCAACCCTGTCAACTTTGTTATCACCAACATCAACATGGTAGGTTGTCTCGTCACTTAGTCATCACCAACACGGTAGGTTCTCTCTTCAATTAGTCATCACCAACATCAACATGGTACGTTGTCTCGTTAATTAGTCATCACCAACATCTACTCCGTAGGTTGTCTCGTCACTTAGTCATCACCAACTCGGTAGGTTGTCTCGTTACTTAGTCATCACCAACGAGGTAGGTTGTCTCGTTACTTAGTCATCACCAACTCGATAGGTTGTCACGTTACTTAGCCATCACCAACATCAACTCGATAGGTTGCCTCGTTACTTAGTCATCACCAACATCAACTCGATAGGTTGTCTCGTTACTTAGTCATCACCAACATCAACTCGGTAGGTTGTCTATCATCACCAACATCAACTCGACAGGTTGTCTCGTTACTTAGCCATCACCAACATCAACTCGATAGGTTGCCTCGTTACTTAGTCATCCCCAACATCAACTCGGTAGATTGTCTCGTTACTTAGTCATCATGAATTCGGTAGGTTGTCTCAATAGTTAGTCATCACCAACTCGGTAGGTTCTCTCGTCACTTAGTCATAACCAACATTAACACGGTCACTGTCTTTCAGACTAAAATGTGAGGGCGGAATAACGACAAGATAAGGGTTATGAGTGCAAAGGTCTCTTACGTCTGTGAAAGCCACTCCAACTGACTAGACTTAGGACTCTTACGTCTGTGAAAGCCACTCCAACTGACTAGACTTTGGTCTCTTACGTCTTTGAAAGCCACTCCAACTGACTAGACTTAGGACTCTTACGTCTGTGAAAGCCACTCCAACTGACTAGACTTTGGTCTCTTACGTCTGTGAAAGCCACTCCAACTGACTAGACTTAGGACTCTTACGTCTGTGAAAGCCACTCCAACTGACTAGACTTAGGTCTCTTACGTCTGTGAAAGCCACTCCAACTGACTAGACTTTGGTTTCTTACGTCTGTGAAAGCCACTCCAACTGACTAGACTTAGGACTCTTACGTCTGTGAAAGCCACTCCAACTGACTAGACTTAGGTCTCTTACGTCTGTGAAAGCCACTCCAACTGACTAGACTTAGGACTCTTACGTCTGTGAAAGCCACTCCAACTGACTAGACTTAGGTCTCTTACGTCTGTGAAAGCCACTCCAACTGACTAGACTTAGGTCTCTTACGTCTGTGAAAGCCACTCCAACTAACTAGACTTAGGTCTCTTACGTCTGTGAAAGCCACTCCAACTGACTAGACTTAGGTCTCTTACGTCTGTTAAAGCCACTCCAACTGACTAGATTTAGGTCTCTTACGTCTGTGAAAGCCACTCCAACTGACTAGACTTAGGACTCTTACGTCTGTGAAAGCCACTCCAACTGACTAGACTTAGATCTCTTACGTCTGTGAAAGCCACTCCAACTGACTAGAGTTAGGTCTCTTACGTCTGTGAAAGCCACTCCAACTGACTAGACTTAGGACTCTTACGTCTGTGAAAGCCACTCCAACTGACTAGACTTAGGACTCTTACGTCTGTGAAAGCCACTCCAACTGACTAGACTTAGGACTTTTACGTCTGTGAAAGCCACTCCAACTGACTAGACTTAGGTCTCTTACGTCTGTGAAAGCCACTCCAACTGACTAGACTTAGGTCTCTTACGTCTGTGAAAGCCACTCCAACTGACTAGACTTAGATCTCTTACGTCTGTGAAAGCCACTCCAACTGACTAGACTTAGGACTCTTCCAAACAAAAATGTATGGAACCTTGCTCCAAGAGAATGTGGCTCCGTCTCATTAAGAATTAAGACCATATGCCCCAAAGAATGTGTTGTCTTCTTACAAAGAAATAAAGAATCTTTGTTCCCCAAAGGATTGTAGTGCATTTTCAAAAGAAATGAAGCATGTACTCTAAAGGATTGTAGTGCCCACTCAAAAAAAAAAAAAGAAACATATTTGTTCCCCAAAGGGCTGTAGTGCATTCTCAAAAGAAATGAGGTAAATGAAGAATCGGTCCTGTATCGTTTAGTCAGTTTTCTCATTTTGATGTCCAATTTCTGCTTATTCACCTTCACCTCGACCTTCACCTCGACCAATTCAAAGTTTATATTTGTATTCCTTTTTTATACGTTCATATTGTATTTGGCTGAGCAGTGCCGGGACTGTTAAGTAACACGCTAAGTTTGCACTATCAAAAACAACAACAACAAAACGTATTTTTTCTAACAAGAATTCAAAGAGAGTTTGTGTAATCACAACAATAGTTGCATCAGAACTTTGCAAGCTGCAAAATAGCGTGATGTCGGATTTTCAATGACGAACGGACGGACAGACCATACAAAACTAATAGGGTTTTTCCCCTTTCGAGGGTTGCTAAATAACTAGCTTTTTGTTATTAATGATGACCAAATGCTGGCCTTTAGTAAGTTCCGTTTTGCCTCATACAGCCATGTGTGTCCACTCTTGATGAGATGTTGATGAAAGACGAGATAGATAATGACTGCGATGGAAAAATAGATGAAGAAATGAAAGACAACATAGGTTAGTGTAGCCATTAACGATAAAAAACTCGACCGTTCCAAACGTGGGTATATATCCTAATAGGTCGCTAGCTAAATTTACCAATTGAAAGGATCATTTCTCTCTCACTGATGTCAGCCAGTTGTAAGAGCTGATACTGACAGGCAACTCCTCTAAACGTTGATGTCCCTGTAGAACGTTTGGATTTGGTCTCGTGCCGCCACGCTAATTCTTTTGAAACAGTGTGTGATCTAATACGAGAAGTGATTTCTAAAACTGTAAATGACAAGCAGAATAAATAAAAGCAGGCAAATAATTTGTTTTAATTTGTTTTAATTTACTTCTCTCGTAGTAGGACTATCGTTCATGTCGTAGTAGGACTATCGTTCATGTCGTAGAGTTGGAGAGACATTCCCGTCATCATAACGCAGGTAAAGGGGGCGGGGGTATTAGCTTTGATGGTAAACCAGGGAGAGAAACTAGCTATTTTTGTTTGGCTAGATTGATTGAGAGAGTCCACAACTAAAGCTTAGGTTGACTAGAGAATAGCATTGACATTATGCTAATGATATATACTGTGGTCCAAATGTATCTAATCTATTTTATTTAATCGGTATGCAGCATTACGTTAATAAAAGTTTGAAAGTCCTAAAGAACTAAATACATCCTTTTGTTTTATTGTTATTTACATGTTCACTCAATAAACTAATCTGTTTGGATCGAAATCTGGCCTTGGAAAAAAAAAATCTTCTCTCTTAGTTCTTTCCTGCTGTTTTTGTCTTCTTTCTGGAAATAAGGTTTCAAAGCATTGTCTAAAAAGTCTTTCTACTAATCTTACTTGAGAAAATCTGTTATCTAACTCTATCTTCTCATTTAGAAAGTAATTTTTTTAAAAATCAAACTTTAACATTAAAATAAAGTGTCAAAAGTCTTCTATGGTCGAAGAACATCGACAAGCCGTATGCGGCAAGTGACCCGCATTTTGTCCACCACTGGTCAATACGACATTTTGGAGGAAAGGAAAAGATGAGACTAAGAAATGACAATTAAAATGTGAATTTAAAAAAAAGAGATGAGAAGATAGATAATGATGTTGATAAGTAGACAGGTTGTAAAAGTAACATGCTTTAACTTTTGACAGATAATGATGGCGATGACAAAATCGATGAGGATTTAAATGACAATGAACCAGAGAGTGAGTCAGTGTTTAATAATAGCTTCCTTTTTTCCCTTCTATTATGCACAGCCATTGCTAATTAAGGTTAACAAAAAATATTTATAGTTTTTAACAAAGCTTATATCATCTCTCTGTATATGTATGTCGGTCTGTCTGGTAAAAGTGTGTACACGTTTTTTCTCCCTTACCCATTCTCGGATCAAATTAAAACTTTGCACTATTATTGGCATAGACAAAATATGAATCAACTTTAAAAAATTACCACTTAGTCAATTAATTACTGGTAATTCATTATTTTGTTTGATACCAACAAGGGAAATTAATCCTTCAGTATTCACATATGCGTCTAAAAATGTAGGGTTTCGTCCCCTTAGATACGGTCCGCGGGCTTTTTCTGTGCACGGACCAATGGTTTGAAAATCACTCCCCATTGATCTCAGACAGACAACAAGCTACACTACATTCAAGAAAAACATCTGTTTAAAACTTTTTAATATTACTTGCCATTTTAGCTCTCGTGTTTTTGTTTGTACCTAAAAAAAACATGGACCGAGTAAAAGTCGATTAATTATTGGTAGTTCTATACTATTGTTTGGCATCGAATAAGGGAAATAACTTCTACATCATTGAGATAAATAGTTGTAAGTGCGGAGCTCTTTCCATTAGATAAGCTTTGTTTATAAGAAAAAAGATTTTTAATATTTTGCTAGGTTTTTTTTCTTCTCGGTATTTGATCTCTGACTTTCTAGAATATTCGATGAATGATTAATGATGCTTTTAAGTAGGAAATAATAATATTTCAATCTAAACACTGTTCCAGAGACATTAGCATGTATTCTAGACATCAAAGAGTTTTGTCAATGACGCAAAGTCTGAGTCTGGATCTCTTTATCTTGCATAAGAAGGGGGATCTTTTTGACTAGCCTATAGGAGGGCGGCGTAACAGGGGCGCCCTCCCAGAATCGCTACAAATATCAACTCTGGCGCCATTTTGCCCGCACTGGCATAGAGGACAGTAGCTAGCAGCAAATGGCATCTGAAAAAGACAGATGAAGAGCTCTCGTGAAGGACCCGGGCCACACGTTTGAGGCAATTGCTAAAGACAACCGCAGAGGAGTAAACGGCTTTGTTTTCAAATTATGAAGGTCGCAACTGAGTCAACTTAGTCTTGTGAAAAACTGCTCTCATTTTTAATCTCATTTCTGCTACTATATAAGCAGAACTGTTATATATCGTATATATCGTATATAAATTAAAAAAAATGTAATTTAATGTCTTCTGACTTTCTGAATACATGCATAAAATATTATTAATTACCAATAGTTAATTAAGTGACTGTTTTTTTTATTTAAAAACTTATAACAACCCACTCTGTCTGTCTGTCTGGCCAAAAGTTTGTACACGTTATTTAAACATATTTGTCGTGATTCTGCACAATTGAGATTGGGTGTGGGAGAAATAACTTTTACCAAACAGACAGACGAGTAAGCTTTGTCAAAAAAAAAAGTAAATTTCCCCCATGAGACCTTGCGATCTATAGAGCAAATAATGCAAAGGTCATCTGTATCTTTGACCAACGGTTAACGAGCAGAGTGTCATGTGGCCAGCACAACGACCAACCACTTTGCTTTACCCAAGTCAGGTATCCATTAGAGTAGGAGCTCAGGGGCTCCCTAAAAATGCCGAAATTCTAAATTCCCGTCTTCATCTAGATTCGAACCCAGGACCCTAGGTTCGGAAGCCAGGCACTTAACCAATGGACCCGATGCTCCAATGTAAGATTACAGTATTCTTCTCAAGTAAAACGTTGCATACTGTAACAAACTTGTTCGCACTTCTCTCAGTGACAATAGCAAATATATGTCTAATTGCTACATTGACTATATTTAGGGAAACACTTCTGCATGCTACAGTTTTGAGTTTAACAAAATAGTCTTGTTGAATTGGTGTATAGATATCGATCCGTTATAATAATAACAGTATGAAATAATAATATATAGTATACACATTATTACTTGATAAATAAAATATATAAAGATGTCTACAAGCCGTACTCACTGTTCCACTATTAATATTCTTTCTGTCCATCCAAAAGCGGCCGACGTTGTGACTTCTTCACCGATATCTGAAAAGACTACCATGTTAGTGACAACAGGTGAGTTCTTGTTACTTAAAAGTTTAATTTTAGCCTATGTCATCTCTTTTGCTTTTCGTAAGTGGGGTGAATTCAGAAAACATGGCCGACACCTACTTCCTTTGATTCACAATCCATTATTAGAATTTAGATTTGAATTACTTTTGTGTAGGACAACTTTCTTGCTTACAGACTGCTCAGAGCGCTTATGTTCAACCTCTTTTGAAGACCAATAATAAGAGTGTATTTGGGAGAAGGTTTCCTTGCTGCCTTTAGGTACTCAGCGCGAGCCTCTTGAGTGTTTCTGTCCACTCTGCAGCACATTTAGTTCTGAACTGATGAGCTATGCCATAAAAAGACGCTAAACGAAATGTATAGAAAGTAACATTCACATGAATGAGATGCATAAATATGTTACAATAGGCCAGGAGTGGGCAATTTTTTTCTATCGAGGGCCACATAAAATATTTTTTTGGAATGTGGAGGCCGCATATATATATATATATATATGTATGTACTTACAAATGAAAAAAAAATAAGCTAGCTAATTGCGTATAATTTATACTGTATCTAACATTTACATTTCTTTTTTTTAAATTCCAATTGAGGAATTACAACAAAAGTTAATTTTACGAATATTTTTTTTTAATTTTGCTATTGTCTCTTTCTGGCTTTACATCACATTTAACTACAAAAATACAGTTGTAGGCCTACTTAATGTGAAGGATTTAACTTTTTGCACAATGCATAATGTTCCAGAACTGTAGAACTAGCTTACTAGTTGCTATTCTTGTGACTGCAGTCAAATTAGTCATTCTGCATCGACCTGTTTTTACACTTGTTTATTTTCAAACGAAATAAAAGCTTGTTCTCAGATGTATGTGTACCTTGTCAGGGTTCACATTATATGCTTTTTCTTATGTTTCTTGACTTGGCTCACTTGGGGTTTACTTGTACGTACAATTATTGCTTGATACAGTTTAACTCCAGATATCCACTCAATTAGAATTACTTATTACTAGATAAACTTCAACTCCATGAATAACAATGATACTTTCCATGAAATAACAATGATACTTTCCATGAAATAACAATGATACTTTCCATGAAATAACAATGATACTTTCCATGAAATAACAATGATACTTTCCATGAAATAACAATGATACTTTCCATGAAATAACAATGATACTTTCCATGAAATAACAATGATACTTTCCATGAAATAACAATGATACTTTCCATGAAATAACAATGATACTTTCCATGAAATAACAATGATACTTTCCATGAAATAACAATGATACTTTCCATGAAATAACAATGATACTTTCCATGAAATAACAATGATACTTTCCATGAAATAACAATGATACTTTCCATGAAATAACAATGATACTTTCCATGAAATAACAATGATACTTTCCATGAAATAACAATGATACTTTCCATGAAATAACAATGATACTTTCCATGAAATAACAATGATACTTTCCATGAAATAACAATGATACTTTCCATGAAATAACAATGATACTTTCCATGAAATAACAATGATACTTTCCATGAAATAACAATGATACTTTAATACTTTAATAATATCCAATAGAGCACAAACAATGAATCAACTTCAATAAATATTTAATACATAAAACACCAGTCCAGGAAGCAACGTCCACTCTTCCTGGACCGGGAGCAAGACCTCACTAACTAACACACTCTCTCGCACATTCGAAGAAAACTTAATCATTCAGTTCACAACACGTGCAATACTATTCACATTCACAACAAGGGGATATAACAATCATACCAAAATATCAAAGTAACATTCATTCTTGCCATACTTTGCCCTGACATCCCCGAAAATGTGAAAGTTTAGCAGCAAAGTTTTTTAAAGTTCTGGCAAAACCCCATAAACTCCCGCGGAAGAACTGACTAGAACTTCTCTTGCTGGTCATAATTTGCTTGGAGGTATGTCCTCTAGAGCTGAATCAGCTTCTGCATTAAATGATGAGCTCAGGGTATTGAAAGCTGGTTAAATTAGCTTTCAAATTATACAATCAAGAAATCCAAATAAGTCTTGTACTTTTCAACCATTTCACTATAATTAGTTTCACTTTTTAGCAAAGGAAAATGAGAAAACCTTGTTTTCTTTTGCTTTCCTGGAGAAATGGAAAAGCTTTGTTTGAAAAGATTTAGCATGCACATACATTTCATGTGCAAACAACCCATTGCAGTATAGAAGATGAAAAGCATGAAGTCTGTCTTCCATTCTTCATTAGAAATATTAGTAACAAAGTCACAGTCAATATCCTTCAAGGAGTTTTATCACCGAGATAATTAGGCCAATAATATCTTTGATATTCAATGTAGCTTTGCACACACTTCCATTTAAAAGTTTATGTTGGGATATTGTTATTTAATTTTATTAATAGACTCTTGTTTTTATCAGTCAAATTGTTACACTTGCCATCTGGTCCCAAGCCAACCCAACATTTTTAACAATGTATTAATTAAAGAACAACAGCAAAACAAGTTGCGTAATAACCGAACTGTAAATAAGTGGGCAAAGATCGTTGAACAATAACAATATATAATACTCAATACAAATATTTAATTTTCAGAATATGTACAACTCATGAGAGAATAAGTTAATGCAGTATGAATTGTACACCTCCGCTAAAAGAACACTACGGGAAACTAAGCGTGACGTAAAGCACACACACACACACTATTCACGAATCCGAAACACGCGCCCAATGCAAACAAACTCCTATACCTCAAAACGCAAACTATTAGACAAGAAAGAAAGCTAAACGCACACGCGACACAGACCTCCAATCCGGCCCTTCTCCTGTGTTAGACAACTTCCTAGTGCTGATTGCGAGATTCAGTCTATCTTATACGGATCCAGAATAGAAACATCCGTTTCGGCAACTGAAATATTTCGTCCTTTCGCCACCACACCGTTACATCATGAAGCTTTACTATGTTTTAACCGCTAATACAATGTCTCCTACGGATAGTTTTTGAGTGTGTGTTCTAAATAAATGCATATATGTAATGTAAAAAAAAGTAAAGTTCCCTTTAAGAACTAGTGATTTATGGGGCAGATGAAGTAAAGGCCATATGTTTCTGTGGCTTGCGTTTAACGAGGGTGTTATGTGGCCAGCACAACGACCAATCGCCTTAACTTTTCCTCAACTAATGTCAGGTACCCATTAGAGCTGGGTGGATTCAGGGTCGTCCTAAAGATCCCAAAAGTACAAATTCCAGTGTTCACCAGGATTCGAATCAAGGACCCCCGGTTCGGAAACCAAGAGCTTTACCACTCACCCATCATGTCTCTTTATTTGTAATGTAATTTTTTCGCCTGGAATTTTTTTTATTACATCAAAACCGAACGTTGTAACAACTCCGGAAGTAGGAACAACAAGACCGTTTCAAGGTAAGAAGATTTCGTTAAGTTGTATCACAGTTATCAGGCATTATCATGGCAATTCTTTATACACGAGCAGTTCCATTCTTTCTAAACTATACACTATGCACAGTTCAATGTTGTCACAATGTTGCTATGTTGTTATCACACTGACGTTGTGTGATTTGCACACTGCTGTTTGGGTGTCGTGCTGCTGTTTGGGTGTCGTGCTGCTGTTGTGTCATTATCAGACCGTTGTGTGGTTATCACACTGGTTTTGTGTCCGGGAGGTGGGGTTTTCTGCGAAAGTTTGATTTGTGAAATTGTGAACATATAATATTTACAAAAGATTTTTATTTAATTATTTAATTTTTACTACCTTTACTATTTTAACTGTGAATAGACTTTGTTTTACTGACTTAACTATATAAAATGTAGCTCTTGTGGTATGAAGGAATGGCTGCCTGGTCGTGCGGTTTGCGCGCTGGACTGTCGTTCGGATTTATCGACGGTCGAGGTTTCAAACCCTGCCTGCTCCCATCCCCCGTCGTCCTGCGGGAGGTTTGGACTAGGAAGTAAACTATCTTCAACTCTGAAGGAACATCCGAAATATGTAAAACAAACAAACAAAATCCTTGAAGGATTACGAGCACGACATGGCCTAAAGTGTGCCGATGTGCCAACAACTCAAACTCATACACTGTTTTTTTGTGTGGTTGTCATTTCGTATTCTAGATTTAAGTAACACATTCACTGCCTTTCGCAGACTCGACTGAATAGAATGGAAACACAAAAATGTGTTCCCGCGTTCAAGCTCTGCCCATCACCATCGTTTGGCTTCGTGTTGGAAATTTGAGTTTAGACGAAACAAATTTTTTTTATTTCAGAACGTCTGACAGCTTGCATGTGAATTTAGAATATTGAAGAATTTCATTGCTCAAGCTTGAACAGACTAACACCAGATATTCTTTCAATATATTCTTCACTTATCTTATTCTACAGGGATAATACAATGACACAAGATACATTGAATACACACTTAGACTTCTGAAACACTCAATGTACAACTGACTCCCTATACTCTCTTCTCTACTTTATGGAGATATTTGCATTGTGTAGAAAAACTATTCGAATCGTAGGGGAAGGGAGTGAACTATAGTTGTGAACTATTTTTAGCTTACTTTGAAAAGTCTATACGAATGAGTCGCCCTTGACAACAAAAGTTTTGCCAAAGCACTTTAGCAGAATTCTGAAGAAACTTTAGGGAAGAGTTAAAAATAGCTAATTATTGTCCAAGTTAAAAACAATTTTAGACTTTTCAGTAACTACCACCCAGATGTTTTTTTGTACAATGCTTAGATCAACTCTCTGTGTCTGATACACTTTTTTGTACAATGCTTAGATCAACTCTCTGTGTCTGATACACTTTTTTGTACAATGCTTAGATCAACTCACTGTGTCTGATACACTTTTTTGTACAATGCTTAGATCAACTCACTGTGTCTGATACACTTTTTTTGCACGCAATTTCTCCCACTCCCATAAAGTTGAAACTTTACACACTTATTAGTTGTATCTAACAACCTCCAACAGCCTTGTTGGCTACACATCGAGTAGTAAGAAAATTCTGAATCCAAACCTCCATCTGTTTGCGGCTATACCCTAAAAAGGAAAGGCTTCGGGAGACAACCCTGAGGAAAAAAACAGGAACAGGTGAGGTACTAGTGACCCTTAGGCAAATAGTAGCACACTGTGCTTCCACCTGGAAGAACCTGCTGCGCTGCGATTTCTGCCATCCAAAACAGTATCGGATATTTCCATTCCTTTGGTCACATCAGCTGCGTGGGGAGGGGGGAACTGGGTAAGCGAGATCGTTCCGACCATAAATAATGCCTAGGCCTTGATCTCGCTTGTTCTAGGAGACGAACTAAAGACCAACAAGGACCAACATGTTTATGGTTATAAATCATTTATACAGGTCCATACAATGTTTATGTGTCGGTCGAACAATTGTATATATGAACGCCTATACCTTGTTGTGTCGGCTTCAAATTATAGATAACTCCTTCTCAAGTGGGTACATATAGGGCTTAGCTAGTGATACAAAAATATTTGAATAGAAAGTACTGACCACGTTGTGACAATTTCCTGTTTCAGTATTGACCACGCCAGCAGTGACAACCATGAATGCAACCACCCCAGGAACGGAAGGTACACTCTGTTGTATATAGTATATACTATAGTACAAATACGTATGTCCGGCTAATTAGTTCACATTTCCCGAGATTTGAAAATCTTTAGGGAATGTCCATTCTATTCGTAACATCATTGGCTCTCCTGGCTCTTTGTCTCTATTACAACGAGGGTGTGATGTGGCCAGCATAAAACAAAGGAATAAAATAGTAAGGAAGTGGAGCAAATATTCTTTTCTGTTAAACTTCGCTACCAGTAATAACATTAACACTAAATCACCAAAACAAATCTATTTTTAGCGGCCCCCAAAAGGGGAAAAGACGCTATTAATTTTGTGTGGCCTGTCAGTCCGTCTGTCCGTGCGTCCCGTTTAGATTTCAGAAACTAAAAGAGAAAATGAAAATCGGACATCATGATATTTTAGATCATTCAAAGTTCTGATGCAAAGCCTCTACTTTTTTCTTTTCCGAAAGTGAACCATCTATTTTTTTTATTATATATGCAAGCAGATTTTTCAAAAAAATTACACCACTTTTCAATGAAAAACTTCAGGGGAAGTAAGTCTTATTAAAAGTTCACAAGCTTCTTCATTAATAAATCAAGCTTCATTCATAGATTCGCGCAAAATAATTTCAACTAAGGTTACGATTGAAAAAGTATCAATGGATCATTATAAAAAAGATTTTCCATTTGTTAACTCATGGAATAGAATACTGATTTGAATGTTGTTTTTAAAAAGAATTTTAATACGAACTTCGTTTCAATTGTAAGTTAAAAAAAAACAACAAAACAACTACTTTTTACCGCGCAGCTTTAACACATCCTCATTAGGCTACACACTTGACTTGATTTTGGAAACACAAATTCAAAATCGGTCCCCGAAGTGGTCCACCCAGGCTGGCAAAAAAGCAGGTTTCCATATTTTCAGAAAGATTATCAGAATAAAATTCTATCAAACGCAAATGACTGAGAAGAATGGAGAAAGAAGGTTGACAGATCTTGTGTGGTGCCCCTACGGTCCAGGAGACCAAGTAATAAGTGAAAGTGCAGGTGAAGATAGATGTGAAGCTGGCCTAACTGATTTCATATAATGATTATCTTATTGATCTTATCGTTTTGTAAAGAACCAATCTCTTACTCAAAGTCTCATAAAAAAAAAAACATTTTGTAAAAAAAAAAAAAAACAAGGTTGCAAAGAAACACAAACTCAAAATCGGCCCCCGAAGTGGTCCACCAAGGCAGGCTTCAATATTTTCAGAAAGAACATCCGAATGAAATTATATGAAAGACAAATGACAGATCTTGTGTAGTGCTCCAACTGCCCAGCAGATCAAAGGATAGGTGTAAGTGAATGTAAAGTTAGATGTGAACCTGGCCTAACTTGTTCCCCCCTTTCAGACCTTGTGGTCTATAGGGCAGATGATGTAAAGTTCATCTGTTTTTAACGAGGGTGTCATGTAGCCAGCACAACGACTAACCGCCTTACTTTTCCCCAACTAATGTCAGGTACCCATTAGAGCCGGATGGACTCAGAGGCGCCCAAGGATTCCGAAGTTGAAAATCCCAGTCTTCACTAGGATTCGAACCCGGAACCCTCGGTTCGGAAGCGAAGCGCTTTACAGCTCAGCCACCGCGCCTCCCCTAGCCAAACTGATGTCTTATATTTTATCTAATTGTTTTGAAAAGGCTAAATCTCTAATTCGAATCATCAAGAACATTTCGTGCATGTATAGTTTCATTATAAAGTGTTAAGAAAGTGCAGTTTACAAGATTACTATTCGATTAAAATTATGTTTAACTTATAATGCATAATAAATAAATTTTTTTCTATTTAAAAAATAGTAAACATTTGTTCGTGTGTTAATATTGTACTTAGTATAACAGAACTTACATAACTTAACAAAACAAATATAAAAACAAGTATTTTTGACAAAAAATCTACAACCGTTTGCATAAATGTGTTGAAAATATGGAAAACGGTTGTCTCCCCTAATAAAGAGCCTCAAGTGTTTAAGTGTTTAATAGTTAATAGTTGTAAAACAAAAATTATATTTTCGCTTTCAGAAAAGGAAAAAATATCCGTTGCATCAGAACTTTGAATGGTCTAAAATATTGTGATGTTGGATTTTAACTATCTTTTCTAGTTTACGAGATCTAAACGGGACGGACGGACAGACGGACAGACATTCACACAAAACTAATAGCGTCTTTTCCCTATTAGGGGGTCGCTAATAAATAGAGGCCAGATCTGCATAGATCTATTTACGAGTTCTAGTCTAGATATAGATCTAGTAGATTCTATATCAAGATTATAGATCTAGCTCTAGACTTAGATATAGAATATAGGGACCTACACTTAGACTAGAGTCTTAGATCTAACTCTAGATCTAGACTTGGAATAGATATAGACAGACTTAGACTTAGAATGACTCAAATCTAACTCTAGATCTATACTTTAGACATAGAGACTGAGATCTATATCTATTTCTAGATCTAGACTTAGAGACTTAGATCTTGAATCTAGATTTAGATCTAAAATTATGTCTAGATCTAGCTAGATCAATGTCTAGTTTGTATCAAACAGAAAGTATAAGGAAAGATCTTCAATATATTGTGTTTTGTAGTGTAATGGTTATCACATCTGCCTAACACGCTGATGGTCCTGGGCTCGAAACCCAGTTGAAACCTTTTTTTTAGTTAATAAATATTTCTACATTTTTTTTGTGAGTCACATCCTGTAAAATAGATATGCATTTTTTTTGATGATTTTTTAAAGTATATTTTTTACAGCCTAATATGTTGTATCCTCTAACAATGTCTAGATCTGTCCGTCTGTCTCTAGGTGGACTACTTTGGGGGCCGATTTTAAGTTTGTGTGTCCACACCAACTGTCTTTGTTACCTTGTTATTTCCTGTATTGGTTGCATCCAATTCCAAATGTTAAAAAAAATGTATTAATAGGTTTAAACAGGTTATCTATAGATTAGATATGTTGATAAACAGACAGAAAGATGGATGGATGGATGGATGGATGGATGGATGGATAGATAGATAGATAGATAGATAGATAGATAGATAGATAGATAGATAGATAGATAGATAGATAGATAAAAGAAACATATTGTTTGTTAGACTTAGGAATGTCCCAATGCTAAACTGTAAAATGTACAGTTCAATAGACTTGAGCATGTCGCAATGTCAAAGTGTCAGCCGTATGCCAGGGAATGTGGTATTCACACAAAATACATTCTTATAATCCATTATCTTGTGCGTTCCCTTCCAATTTGACCAACTACTTTCGATTATTTTGTAATAACCACACTGAAACTCAACTTTTGAAATATCTTGTATTTGTCTGATTGCCAGTTGAAGAAGTCACTTGGCACTGGAGTAAGTGGGCGTGTTCTCGTAAGTGTGACGTATCAGATCTGGTCCGAAAGAGGTCAGTCGTTTACATTTTTTAACTTTGCAGTGTACATTGTCTCTCAAAGACATTTTAGCATTGTATAGTGCCGCAATAGTGCGTCTTAGGGCCGGATTTAAGTATGTGGAGGCCCCTACACTTTTTCAAAGCTTTAATAAAAATTCACTTATTTAAAAAAATTAATACTATCTAAAAGCATGCCATATTCTAAAAAAAAAGTGACTACTTATAAATAACATTTAATTTGGCTTCGTTACCAAAAAATAAAATGTTCCAATACACACGCATGTGTTTTTCAGTAACGAAGAATGTAAATTGTAAAGGTTTACGCCATGTAGCTAATTAAGAGTAATTAACGAGTAAACCACGACTCTGTTGCCAATTGTGAAATTTCAAGTAGTGTCGGTGAAAATGCGAAATAGAGAAAAACACATACGATTGCAGACATCTCTATATATGGATTTTTTTTCAATTGTTGGGGGGGGGGACTCTTTCTTGTGGAGCCCCCGCCTGCCCTCCATTAAATCCAGCCCTGATGCTTGCTATCTTTTGTTTATTTGGGGGGCGGGGGTAAGGGGTATCAATGTTGAGTGTGTTTTTAAGGTGGTGTGTTTTTAGGGTGGTGTGTTTTTAGGTCGGTGTGTTTTTTAGGGTGGTGAGTTTTTAGGGTGGTGTGTTTTTAGGGTGGTGTGTTTTTAGGGTGGTGTCGTGTAAGGAGTATTCATGTTTTATTTTGGCGCTCAAAAAACACGTTATTAGTTCGAACCGAAAATTCATAAGACCCTGAGTCTGGTATCCAAGCGGTTTATGCACATAACGCTTTACTAGACGGCCTAAATAATTATATATATGGATAGATATGGATAGATATGGATAGATATGGATATATATATATATATATATATTAGACAAATCGGTCAGAAAGGCAACTACCAGCACTGTGGAGCACTCTAGAGCAGGACAAGACACACAGAAAGTCTCTTTACATTCACTGGACCCAAACTCGTCCCCGGACGTATTGACCAAATCTTGCTTCTGGAAAAAGGATGGGATTTAGGGCGAGAGAGTGAGGTCGACGTGTTGCGCGAATCCTCCTCATTTAATCCAAATTTTCAGCGCAAGTCACTTAGTCTTGAGCCAAACGTGTCTCAGCTGTTGGTTGATTTAGCTGCTCTTTTCGTCTGTGTTAGCTTCCCTTTAGTATTCCATTTGTATCTTCAGGCTGGGTTACCCTCGAAGCCATTTTCAAAAAGTCTTAATATTCATTGACTCAGGGCCGGTCCTAACAATTGCGGGGCCCTATGCGAAACTGATAGCGCGGGGCCTAGTCTGGGTGGGAGTAAGGATAGTAAATGAAAATTAAGATTTTGTATTAGAAAAAAAATCGACTTTGAACTTTATTCATTCTTTACTACGTACAAAATTGCGATCAATTTTACTTTACTTTACGAACCTTGCAACCTATGGCATATTTATATGCCAGTGACTATAAAAGTAAATAAATTATTGGAACTTCCGATTCAGGTGAAAATTAGCCCGATTATTACATTTTATAACATGAAAGCTGACAATGCCTTTTTTCTTTTATCGCGCGTAGGATTGGCGTTTTCCGTCAATTTTTTCTAATTTTCAGGAGATTTTTATGAGTTCTAATGAGATTTTAATAAATTCAGATTTCCATGAATTTTTCGTACACATATTGCAATTAAATAATTACACCTAGAATTAGCGCGGGGCCTATGAAAGCGGGGGGCCCACTGCGACCGCATAGGTTGCAGTGGCCTAAGACCGGCTCTGCATTGACTTTTATGTTTTTTGTGAAGAGCGACTAGTGAAAAAAAAATCACTTGTCAAATCAAGGAAATACATTGATCTTTTTCCTACCTGTAGCTGGGCTACTTTAATGGAGTAAATCAAACGAAAAGTTAAACAGTCTGAGAAAACCAAAAGGTACAAAATATCAATGAGCTTTGCGTCTCAAAACAAAAACTTAAATTCCATTACATATTTTTTGTATTTCTATTTCATTAGATATTTTTGTATATCTATTTCATTACATTTCTTTATTTATATATCAAACAGATTAACTTTGTCTCTACAGAATGTGTTTGTCCAATGGACCAACCTCTGATGCTGTGGAGTGCCCTGGGTCAGTTTCCGAACTCACTCCAGGCACTTGTTATCTCAATGTGAAATGCCCAGCAGGTAAAATGTATACAGTTCTTGGGTAAGGGATTCGGACACACTATTGGTCACAACATCCCACTGGACAAGCTCAGCCTACAGCAATTATCAACTTTAACCTTTACTCGTCTACAGTAACATCAGAAATGTCACATGACTAACCATAACCTATTTCTTATTGTTTGATACAAGTGTTTGCTCTCTGTTAATATTGTTACCTAATGACTTCTATTAACTCTGTCTCCAGAACAACTTCTCTTGCACCTCATTAATGCCTCTACACGTCTTAGCTTTTTCTATCCCAGAATTGTCTAAGCGTTCAGATTTCTATACCTATTTTTAAATGTGTGCACATGTAATTTTATCTAAAAGTTTCAACAATTTGAACTGCCACGCTGCAATGTTCTACCTTTGTGGCCAGATTGTTCTAACTGTAAACTATATCACAAGATTGTCCTAACTGGTATTTCTATTTCACAAATTGTGTAGCTTTCATCTTTATTCCTTGATTGTTACAAGCTTAATCTCTATCCTCGCCGTATCCAAGCTTTCATCTCCATCCCCAGATTGCTTAGCTTCTAATTTTTATCCCCAGATTATCCTACTCCTAGCTTTAACCTCTACCTCAGAATATCATAGCTTTAATTCCTATTCCCAGATTATCATAGCTTTAATTCCTATCTCCAGATTATCGTAGCTTTAATTCCTATCCCCAGATTATCCTAGCTTTAATTCCTATCCCCAGATTATCCTAGCTTTAATTCCTATCCCCAGATTAGCCTAGCTTTCACCTCTCTCCCCAGATTAGCATAGCTTTCACCTCTCTCCCCAGATTAGCCTAGCTTTAATTCCTATCCCCAGATTAGCCTAGCTTTCACCTCTCTTCCCAGATTAGCCTAGCTTTCACCTCTCTCCCCAGATTAGCCTAGCTTTCACCTCTCTCCCCAGATTAGCCTAGCTTTCACCTCTCTCCCCAGATTAGCCTAGGTTTCACCTCTCTCACCAGATTGCCCTATCTTCCAGTGGGATGTGAACTGTAATACGTCATGTGCCAACTGTAAGACGGACTGTGACAAATTTAACGGAACTTGTACAAGATGCCAGGCTGGCTACAAATCACCAGAAGAGGCGTGTTACAAAGGTTACAGCAGTCTCACCTGAATAGTTTGTTTGGGTTTATATCGTCAACACATAATAGTTTAGGTTTAGTTTTTTTTACAGTCATTGACAAGAAATGAAGAGTATTATGTCCTGCAGGACCCGGGCATGCTACCCTGCCTCATAGTGGCGCCCGGGTGGAAACGATTGTAGGAGAAAACGATTAGGCCAAAGGGTAGCAAAACAAGACTCCCGTGGGGGTGCCTAAGGAAGTGTGAGAGCATCCTCATTGCACTGAGCGGAGTTGTAACCGTCCCAAAACCTTGTTGCAATCCAGGCACCGTTCCTCAAGGGGCCGTTACATAAATGGCGTGTCCTGTACGGTTAGCATGGTATAGAAAAGGAAAATGGCGGGGGTTCCGGTGTACCCGGCCTCTGACCGCGAGTCTAACCCTCCGCCAGACAAAACAGTGTACACTGTTCTCATTCAGGCTGGTGTGATGGAGCTCTTGTTTACTTTTGTTGGTCTAAAGTTCCAAGAGCTGAAGGCTCAACCCTACCTGAAAGTTTCAAGAAGAAGAAGATGTCCTGCAGGACGGCAAAGAGTGAAAAAAATGAAGATTATTATGTCCTGCAGGACGGCAAGGAGTGAAGTCGGACAAGGTTCAAACTCGGGACCTTCGTAACGACCAGGCAGCCATCATGCTACATCTGATTGCGCTTCATTAGAACTCTAGAGCAATAGTGTTTCCAATTATAATAACTGCCATAGCTAAATACGTCCAAGTAATGCCAAGTGTGATGCGTGATGTTTTCTTGAGTGGGTATATTGTCTGTTGCCAAGCTAGACTTCAGTGAATGTTCTGTTTTTACTTTTTAACATAGCACACTTCATAATGAATCAAACATACAAGAAAGTAAAGCACGTTGAAATATGAAGACTTTATAAATTAATGCCAAATATATATATATATACATCAGAATCACAATACTAGATTCACATAAACAAAAAAACTATATAGAAAATACGAAACACATGCATATATGTAACCCTGCCGGACAAGTAAAAACAAAGGACTTTTGGGCCACGAGGCCTTCATCAGGTACAAAACAAACAAAAAAATAAAAAACAATTAACACAAAAATAGTCTTAAGTTATCTGTCGGATGTTGTTCTCTCTCGAGGCAGAAAAGAAATGAGCTACGCTGGTGTAAAAGCGCGGGAAAACGGAAGGGGTCGGAGATGTCAGGCAAAGATGAATGGGGGAAAGGGGGGTACCGTACTGTTAATGCCCATCGCATATTAAATAAAGGTGTGCTGGTCTACAGTCGTTTACCTCTGCAGCAGTAAATCTTTGTTTTTTTTTAAACTAGTTCTAGTGATTAAATGAACAGACCGGCTTGAATAATCCTCAAGACTTCGCCCGCTTACCTTGTTATATTATTTTAACTAATCTTATCTACCCTCGATATTTGGAGCCACAGGATTTGACCTCACAAGTGTCCGCGAAGTGTCTACTCGTGAATATGTCACAGCGATTTCAAGCATACAATAAATGTAACTTTTATGTAAACACTTAATTCAGTCCTTGACAATTCATGGCAGCGTACTAGCTGCTAGCAATCAGAGAGAGTTGGAAAAGAAAAGGAACAAAAAAGAATATATTTTCTCAGAGTCATACATGGTGGGTAGGTTAGTAATTATTGTAGTGCAACAAGGATTACTGAGAAGCAAAATTGATGCTGAATCATTCTAAGTAGTATGTTTACTCTTGAAACTTTGCATACATCTGGATGTCTGAACTATGCATACATCTGGATGTCTGAACTATGCATACATCTGGATGTCTGAACTATGCATACATCTGGATGTCTGAACTATGCATACATCTGGATGTTTGTACTATGCGTTCAAATGAAAACATTACTTTCAGAATGTGACGTAAATGAATTTGGTGAAAATTGTGAAGGTAATTGTGTAGCGAAATGTGGAGCCGATTGTGTGAACCGTGTAACTGGAGAATGTAGTGGTGGTTAGTAGAGTTTTTGTTCTTATCTATCTATCTATCTATCTATCTATCTATCTATCTATCTATCTATCTATCTATCTACCTTTCATCTATCTATCTATCTCCCTTTCTATCTATCTATCTAGCAATCTACCTTTGTATATCTATCTATCTATCTATCTATCTATCTACCTTTATATCTGTCTATCTATCTATCTATCTATCTAACTTTATATCTATCTATCTATCAATCTACCTTTCTATCTATATATCTATCTATCTATCTATCTACCTTTATATCTGTCTATCTATCTATCTATCTATCTATCTTTATATCTGTCTATCTATCTATCTATCTATCGATCTAAATATCTATCTATCTATCTATCTATCTATCTATCTATCTATCTACCTTTCATCTATCTATCTATCTATCTCCCTTTCTATCTATCTATCTATCAATCTACCTTTCTATCTATATATCTATCTATCTACCTTTATATCTGTCTATCTATCTATCTATCTATCTTTATATCTGTCTATCTATCTATCTATCTATCTATCTATCTATCTATCTGTCTATCTATCTATCTATCTATCTATCTCCCTTTCTATCTATCTATCTATCAATCTACCTTTCTATCTATATATCTATCTATCTATCTATCTATCTTTATATCTGTCTATCTATCTATCTATCTATCTAACTTTATATCTATCTATCTATCAATCTACCTTTCTATCTATATATCTATCTATCTACCTTTATATCTGTCTATCTATCTATCTATCTATCTATCTTTATACCTATCTATCTATCTATCTTTATATCTGTCTATCTATCTATCTATCTACCTTTATATCTATCTATCTGTCTATCTATCTATCTATCTATCTCTCTATCTCTGGCCTATACTATACTAATCACAATAGATCGAATGGAAGTAGATTAGGTTTAATGTTGCACAATTTCTTGTGACGATAATCTAGTTTCTACATTTCCAGGCCGCTCCAATCAGATCTCAATATCATTCGTTTTGCTCATCATTGTTTCGTGTGTTCCTCACACTTTTGTGTAGGTAAGTGCTACATCAAATCACTTAGTGCTCTACTAGATGGGGTTATTTTCTAAATTAGTTTTAAGAAAAAAAAAAATATATAACAAGCATGAACTTACCAGGCGTTCGACAGTCGAAGGAAATGACCTCCTTTTTTATCTCGTATCCTCCTTCTGGCAGACATTTTCTTAAACGTGAAAATGACCGGTTTTTATTGTCTACTGTAAAGGGATAGTATCCAACAATCGAATCTAATACTCCATACTTTCTGGTTTCAATAATAACCCACTTTTGAAATGAAGTGTGCCTAGGTACAGTCCCTAAAGTCCAAAAGGAATTGGAGGTTGATGTAAATGATGTTTAGATGTTAAAGCAGTTCGCCAATTTGAAATCATTTGCAAGACAGAAAGAAGACATGATTTCTTTTTGATGGACAATCTTCTTCACAAGCAGCGGTGTTCCTATATGTCACGTGGGCTGCGCGTCAAGGTTGCCAGATAAGTATGAACAAGAAGCTGTTTAGATTTCATAGCTTCTAGTTTCTACACTGAAGAGTAAATAATTTATGGGGAGATAATTTGTTTCAGGTACCGGAAAATTAGAGAACTTTTGATTTTTTGAGTTTGATTGAGCTATTGGTCTCCACTGCCCACGGCATAAAGTATAGCTAGAGCTATATGTTTGTTGTCTTTGACGCTGGAACAGTTTGCCCCATGCGAGAATATTTTAGACACGCCCATGACGTGAGCAGAGGTGCATGCAGATTAATTGTGACACCTATCGGTATAATTCATGGATCACATTTCACATACAGGAGCCGGAAAAAAAAGTTAAGTCATAATCTCTGATGGCAAGTGCGTGGGTCGCTTTGACCTTTGTGCATGCATTGAAACTGCTTACTTGGGACAAGCTGATATCAGGGTGCATTCAGTCCATAAGTGCTGTATATTAAATATATTCTTCGGAATCTGTTATTGAAAATTGCTTGTTATATAGTGTATTTTTTATTTGTTCGGTTTGTTCCTAAGTATAGGACACTGACACAATAAAAAGGAGATCTATGTGTCTTTTAATTAAGCATAGTTCACTAGATAGTGGCCATCAAATTAAAGCATATTCTATGTTTCACCAGTGTATCTTACATTTTTGTTTTAAAACAGTACAAGAATAAAATGTATTATGTTCTCATTAGCATATATTGTCAATGGTTTGAATATTTCGTCGTAGCCAGGTGTGTCACTAAAGAATAAGCACTCAACGTCCATTCGTCTTCATCGAATGGGTCGCAAATAGCCCATCTTACAACCACGTCCAGCCATTAGTCTACCCGTGCGACTTACATACGACGTCCAGCCATTAGTCTACCCGTGCGACTTACATACGACGACCGGCCAAACAGTTTCTTTTGATAAGTCACTAAGTGAAGGCGGATACTCCTCTACTATCGGGAGCCTCAGGCAATGGGAACTCGTCATCCTAGAGGCTTATTGCATAGAGGAGGGTTTCCTTGATTTCAAACTTTCTCAGCATCGTGATACTTCAGGAGTCAGCTTTGAATCTGGTCTGGAGCGCTTTAGGATGTGGGACTTTAACCTTTAATATCCCATCTGGCAAGACCAGCATCTGTGTTGGTAGAAAAACAAGTCCAGTAACTTAGTTTGTACAAAATATAGATGAACATTCTTTTAAACCACACCAACAAGATCAAGAGAGGTCGCATAAGTTACCAATGATCTTTTTATATATAGCTGACACCATGGTATTGCTGAGGAGAAGCTGGGTCAGATGGTCGTCTGGACATTTCATTGCCTCTTGAGACGTAAAACTTGGACTCCCCCCCCCCCCCCGATTCATTTCTAACAGATGACATGTCCCGCAAACCTCATGACATGTCCCGCAAACCTCACGACATGTCCCGCAAACCTCATGACATGTCCCGCAAACCTCATGACATGTCCCGCAAACCTCATGACATGTCCCGCAAACCTCATGACATGTCCCGCAAACCTCATGACATGTCCCGCAAACCTCATGCTGCGCTCGGTCACGTCATTAAGTGGTCGAGCTAGGATTTCTTTGTGACCCGATCTCCTTTATCGACTTGTAAACTTTGTCTTAGCATGTAGACCTATAGGTCCCGTTTGGGATGGCTATTGTGTTATCTAGGTGGATTTGGTTATTCGTCTCAAGACCAGTAACTTGGAAGGAGAGCCATATATATTCTCAATAAGCCTCCTGGAGATTGCCACAATACTAATTGTTAATTGGAGGCTGCGCTCAGAAACTTAAAATAATGATGTAACAAAACAAGTTATGTTCAAAAATTTTATTTGATACTTTAAAAACAAAAGCACCCAAGGAAATAATATAAAGTGAAAAACAATAACTTTATAAAGTGCATAGTGAGACATCCTTGAAAGTTCGGTTAAATAAAAAAAAAAGCCTTCTCTAAATGACGATTACGCCTTGTTTAGCCAGCCACAAGCGACTGTGACGCACCATTGTGTAAGTTGCCAAACACATCTGTGAACTATAAAATAAAGTATGACCGTGAAGGCCGGGTGAGAGTGCAACACACACACAAAAAGGTGGAGAAAAGTATTTCTATTTTATACATCGAATTTATTCTATTCAACTCGCTGTTGATTCAACTCGGTATTGATTCAACTCGGTATTGATTCAACTCGGTATTGATTCAACTCGGTATTGATTCAACTCGGTATTGATTTAACTCGGTATTGATTCAACTCGGTATTGATTCAACTCGGTATTGATTCAACTCGGTATTGATTCAACTCGGTATTGATTTAACTCGGTATTGATTCAACTCGGTATTGATTCAACTCGGTATTGATTCAACTCGGTATTGATTCAACTCGGTATTGATTCAACTCGGTATTGATTCAACTCGGTATTGATTCAACTCGGTATTGATTCAACTCGGTATTGATTCAACTCGGTATTGATTCAACTCGGTATTGATTCAACTCGGTATTGATTCATCTCGGTATTTTCGTAATGTGGGGAGAGAAATGCGCGTGCACGCGTCATTTAAACAAAATAAGTCAAAGGGAAGGAGTATTGTTAAAAATGGAGGTATTTGTTTAAAAGTACACAAATATGTCAAAATCCTTTGGCTTTCAATGTAACATAGAAACAACAAATCCAAACACTGAGTCTGAATCAATTAAAACAAAGTAGATTACAAGATATAATAGAATGTTTCATGTCAATTTCCGGGGCTGGAATTGAAGAAAAGGTCAGAGTTAAGGTCAGAGTTTGGATCAGAGATTAGGTTGAGAAGTTCAGTGACCCTCTATATATACAAGAAATGCTTTTAAAATTCTAGAAAAATGAAATACAATCACGCGTCAAAAGCATTAAACTTCCCTTTCTTCTTTGTTTAAACTAAAACTTAACGAACCAATGAATGAAGGTAAACAAATAGGTCAAAGTCATTGGCTGTGACTGTATTACAGACTTAAGAATATCTCTTATGTATCTTTTAAGAACTCCAACTGTTTGGTAATCCTTAGTCTGAGCACTTTACAAATCAACATGTGCCTGTAGTTTGAATATGCATGAACTAGGCCTGCTTTTGAAGTTAATTCTTCTTGTTCCAAGTTGATTACTGTCACGCGGTGTACGCCTCAATGTTACATTTACAAAATATAAGTAAAATGGTCTGTTACACATGTTATTATAGTCGTTTTTTAGTTACTACACAGAAGGGTAAAAATGTAAGGGAGATAATTATAAATAAATTTAAAATTTTGTTTTCTGTTACCAGAAGGATGATAACAGTCTGTTTAGGAACACTATAAATAGAAGAGATAAGCTTCTTTCAGGGGGAGACAAACAGATAGTTGAATAAATTTCAAGCTTTATGTTGAAATATATTATGCCCTATGTGCTACTAGATGAAGTACAGTGTGTGATCTTTTGTTTTATGATATCAACTAGGACAATTAAATTTCAAAAAGAGAGGCTTGTTGGTCCTTCATCAATACCAGAATCTCAGGCATACGAGTGGATATCTGGCAATCCTATTTAACATCAGAAAATTATACAAAATATATGAACACCTCGAACAAAATTGTAATAATGAGAATTGCAT
Source organism: Biomphalaria sudanica (assembly GCA_036873155.1). Taxonomy (NCBI): domain Eukaryota; kingdom Metazoa; phylum Mollusca; class Gastropoda; family Planorbidae; genus Biomphalaria; species Biomphalaria sudanica. Next base: position 339,162 of record JAZGLO010003675.1, read on the forward strand.
ATTATATATTAAAATAAAAACATTTACGTATATTTTTTTTTAAAGTAAATTACAGAGCTTACTTAAAATTAGATCGACTTTTGTTAAAAAATGTTTGCAATTAGATCTTAATTTTAATCAAAATGATGCAGTATCATGCTTAGAAGCATTGTAGCTTGACGTCAGTGCATTGCGTGTAACACTTCTGATATGCTGCGTAAAACAAGGCGTACAGACAGTACGGGTAGATCGATATGTTTGTTGTCTTTGATGCCGGAACAGTTTGCCCCATGCAAGAATGTTTCAGACACGCCCATGACGCGAGCAAAGGCGTATTGCAGTTTTAGTTTTATTTTGACACCTTCCAATATCATTCGTGGCTCACATTTCACACGCAATAGAGAAGAAAAAAAAAGTTGAGTTTTAAACTTTGACGGCAAGTGCTTGGGTCATTCTGACTTTTGTGCATACATTGAAACTGCTCATTTTGTAAATTCTTGTGTTTTTATTTTCAACACAGAAACACTGGATTCTTTGTGTCAGTGTGTAAGCGTAATAAGGAGAAGCACTCTTTAAACAAATCGCCGTTATGTAAAAGTTGTGAAAGTCTGAACAGTAAGGAAAAGTGCAGAGTTGAACATGGTCATGTAGACCCAGCAGTGACCCAATAATTCGCCACAACGGACACAGACGAGGCCATTTTCTACAGAGGGTTGATTTAATGTTATTGCTTAAATACGATCGTATATACCAGAGACATAATTAAAAATAAATTGTAGGCAAAATATGACAACAAAGTGAAACACACATGCACACAGGCCCACACACTCTCACTAGTATACACCCACACACACACACTAGTCTCATGATGTGTAATAACAATAATAAATATCATTTGATTATACTGTCAAGGTAAAGATATGATAATTGCAATGATAATATCAACAACGTGTTATTGTCAGTCAATGTGTCAGACGTGTTACTGTCAGTCAATAAGTCAGACGTGTTACTGTCAGTCAATAAGTCAGACGTGTTACTGTCAGTCAATAAGTCAGACATGTTACTGTCAGTCAATAAGTCAGACGTGTTACTGTCAGTCAATAAGTCAGACATGTTACTGTCAGTCAATAAGTCAAACGTGTTACTGTCAGTTAATATGTTATATATACAACGTATTTCTTCCAGAGCTACCTATCTTATCAATTAAACCAAATTATAGTTACAAAATTTAAAGTCTCAAAGTCTATATTCAATAAAAAAAAAATAATATTTGGAATTTATACTTTATGATTTCGACATAATGCCTTCGTTAAGAGTTGCTCAGTCAAAGGTGAACTTCATATCATTTTTTGTGGTCTTGTTTTGTTTGTAAAATGTTTTACATGTTTCAGATGTTCCTTCAGCATTGAAGATAATATACACTCTAACGCAAACCTCCTGCACAATGGCTGAGTGCAGGGTACGTCCCGTACATAGCAATGAATGAAAGGAGAACTTTACTTTCGAGTGAGGCTGGACACCTGGTCCATTCTCTGTTGTTGTTTTGTTCTAAGAAATGATTTTTAAAAGTGAACTTGCTAAATATATAACAGTGGCTCCATGACGATTACCAAACCAATAAGCAATTGTCACCATTCAGTGCATGATAAAGTGAAGGTCTGATTCATTACATTATTACCGCATTGAGTGCGTAGACCTATTTCTCTCCCTTTGAGAGAGAGAGCAAGTCGAATGAAATATTGAAGAAATTTAAGGAAATTATAGAACTATTTATTTTTTAAGGAATGTTTTGCACTTATTCTGGAGTTTGTCACGCTATTTAAATGACTTTATTTAACTATACATATATTAGTTCACGATAATTCAATCACAATACGAGACAATGCAAAGTAAGGACACCCAATAGAATTAGTTTTTGGTTTACAAACTTTAAGACAAATTTCTCAACAGGCAGTTTGTGGTTACAGCTTAGAGAAAAATGACTTTTCAAAAAGCACAGAGTAGAAATCCATAGATATTCAGAATACAACGAACGGAGTAAAAGCAACATTGCAAAAACAAGGTCACACTCTTTATTGGGTATCACATCTTGCTACAGACCGTCTGCATCTTACCCCCGTAACGCCTCATAATTAAATGACCCTAAAAATGTAAAGTAATATCTAAATGCCTTATCATTAAGTAATGATTAAAGACTTTGCAGGATCTAACATATAGTAGGCCTTCTGTCATAGTATAAAACGTTAGTATAAGGTCCTATGTAGGCCACCTGCCATGGTCTGTAACCGTCTGGAAGCCTCCTGTCTTAGTCTACAACGGTAGTATAAGGTTGCATGTAGGTCTACTGTCTTGGTCTACAACGCTTGTATAAAGTCGTATTGAGACCTCCTGTCTTAGTATAAAATGCTAGTATAAGGTCCTATGTAGCCCTCCTGTCTTGATCTACAACGCTAGTATAAAGTCGTATGTTTGTAAAATGTTTTACATGTTTCGGATTTTCCTTCAGAGTTGAAGATAGTTTACTTCCTACTCCAAACTGACTCCAAACCTCCCGCAGGACGACGGGGGATAGGAGTGGCAGGGTTTGAACCCGGGACCATCGATAAATCCAAACGACAGTCAAGCGCACAAAACCGAACGACCAGGCAGCCATCATGTCTTGGTCTACGCTTGTATAAGATATTATTAAGAAAGACGGTTCATTAGTCCTACTAATACCATATGTACGGTAATACTGGCATCGATAACTAAACATCCGTGAATAGAATATCAGTACAATGAATGTCTACATATAAACGTACTACACTATTAAGTTCGCAATCAATGTAATACTATTCAAATAGTTGTAATACTTTTCTCAGTAGATGTAATACACTTTAAAAATGTTTTCTAATATTATAAATAATTGTAATACTGTCATGTAATACCCATTTAAAACAAATATCTTATATAGCTATAACAATGATAATACTTCTCAAAGTAATACAGCAATTTTCACAAAAATGTGATGGTGTTTTAAACAAGTCGCCATCGAAGTTTTTAAAAAAATGTAATACTGTTAAAATTTTGTGGAATAAATAAAGAAAAAAAAAAACATAATATGAGTAAATATAAACAATTCTTTGACTAGATCATGATTATAAGAATTATTGACAGAATATAAAAATTAAAATAATTAATACTAAGAGCATTTCCGACTGCTAGCTACCATTTGGTCTTCCATTATGAACATTGTTGGCTTCGTTATTCAACATCCTGTTGCCTTCGACAACTCCTCGGTGGATGTCAATTTCATCCTTGAAGGCCAGCAGGCCGAGCTGCGAGTGAGAGGCCTCATTCAGGGCCTTGGACCGGATGCAGCTGCGGTACTGCTCGCTGCTCAGTTTCGGATCGCAGACTTTCTCGTGCCAGAGGTGAAAGATGGCTGGGTCGGTGGCGCGCACCACGAAGTAGTCGCTCCGGACGAACTTCTGGTACAGGAACACGTCCTCTCCGCCCCAGCCCGTGATCTCCTCATCGAAGCCTTTGATCTTCAGAAAGTCTGAGCGGTACATGCAGGTCATACCGTAGCCGAAGTCTCGCCAGAACCCCGTGTCTTTGGACAGAACCAATTGGTCCAGAAATGAAGGCATAGGCACGTCTTGGAGGGAGTAGACGATTTTGGGGTTATAGAGACTAAAGACGATTGGATAGTACACGCGCTGGCCTCGCTCTGAGTTGAACCTGCAGCGTTCTAAAAAGCTCTGCGTGAATACGATATCTACGTCACAAAAGAAGAGAAGAACGTCTCCGCCTCCTTTCCAGTTTAAGGCGCCGATTTGAAGCCCGCGCCCTCTGGCGAAGGTGTCGTTTAGCGTGACTAGCTTCATGTGCTTGAACTTGTTGGCCTTAGCCACCTGACTCATAATATTCTTGACGTCCGTCAGGCCTTCAAAGCCGAAGTAGACCACGGTCAGGTAAATCCGCTTGTCGTGCTTGATGCACACCCGAACGAACTGCTCCATGAAAAGACGAAACGTGTCCACTCGCTTGGACAGCGGGAGGATCAGGTTGATCCACTCGGGCCCGGTGTTGACCAGGTGCTGCTGAACGGTCTGCGGCGGGGCGAAGGGGCGAATGACTGTAATCTTGACGTATGAGTGCTGCCGGCTGGGCTCGTCTCTGTTGGCGAAGTACAGCTCATATTGAGACCCCGTGGCGGGGTCGGTCCTGTAAATGCCTTCCACGAAATCGTCGTATGTGAAGTGGTTACCGGACCTGTCCTTGTTAAGAGACTCCATGGCGTGGTACAGAATCTCATGGAGATCTCTCTTCTTGGAGCCAATGGGTTTCTCCACGACCCGCTTACCCAGCCCGGGCTCTACCATGTAGATTCTATTGAAGACAAACCTGTTGAACGGGATAAGTTCGTATTCAGTTTTGTACGACTGTCCTCTCAGAATTTCTGCCAGGTTTAGACGCTCCTGGAAATACTTGAGGTAATCAAAGGCTCCGGAGATATTGACTGCTCCAAGATGACCTTCGCCTACTTGTTGTCCTTGAAAATTGTATCCATTCTTTATGTGGGCGTTGTCCATAAGTTTGACATTGTCGGATTCCGCAAGGTTCGAACCAGCTTGACCTCTGACCTCGCCTTTGTTATTATTACTGTCTTCAACACCTAAGGCATGCCGGTCAATTACACCCATGTTCATTTCCCTGTTCGCCAACATTTGATAATGTCCCCTGTCGTCGTCTGCTGGCCTCGCGCCTTGGTTGAAGTCGTATCTCTCCGGGAAGTACCGAGCACCAAAGTTTTGTTGCTGCCTGATTAATATCTCTGGGTCTCTCGCCATCTCGTGTGACCTGTGAAATGGAACTGGATTGAGCCCGTCTATAGGGAAACGAAGATTATTGGCGTGACCATTAGGATTTAGGGACGGCTTGACGTAAACGTCCTGCATGTTGGCCTGATTTTGATTTGAACCCTGACCTCTGTCTTGTAAATTAGGATTATTGGATTGTTGCAGGCCAGCAGTTAGATTCTTGACCTCATTCTGAACCTTAAAAGAAAAAAACGTTAATTAAATATTTTTAAAGAATGTATTAAGAGTAAGCAGGATAATATAATTGTAGGAAGCATACTTATAAGGTTTATAAGATTTATAACAGAATAGATACATTCAAGTTTAAAAGAGAAAAAAAAAGATAATATATGTAATAATAATAATAATAAGGAGGAAATTTGTTTTACAATTGTGCTTTAGACCTTGCCCCCGAAGTAACACAATACTGTCAATTGAAGATTAAACAAAAAAAAACTTGAACAAACAAATGAAAAGGTTCCAAACTGTACAGATGTCTAGAAAGTTCGAAAACCGGATATCCTTGAACTGACGTGTAACATTTACACCAGGACTTAGGCTTTTGTTTCCACTGAGAAACAAATTGAATAGAGGTGATGTAAACAAAAAACAAACAAACAAAAAAAAACAATAGCTCCAATATAGGCCTACCTCCAATATATCTCCAATATAGGCCTACCTCCAATATAGCTCCAATATAGGCCTACCTCCAATATAGCTCCAATATAGGCCTACCTCCAATATAGCTCCAATATAGGCCTACCTCCAATATAGTTCCAATATAGGCCTACCTCCAATATAGTTCCAATATAGGCCTACCTCCAATATAGCTCCAATATAGGCCTACCTCCAATATATCTCCAATATAGGCCTACCTCCAATATAGCTCCAATATAGGCCTACCTCCAATATAGCTCCAATATAGGCATACCTCCAATATAGCTCCAATATAGGCCTACCTCCAATATTGGCCTACCTCCAATATACCTCCAATATGCAAGTTAGAACGATTATTTTTTTCTTAATAGCTAATGAATGTTAGATTTACAAAATATGTGTGAAAAAATAACACCGCCCCCCCCCCCGCCCCGAGAATGAACTTAAGTAAATGTATGAACTTCCAAAACTATATAATATTCTAATAAGTGGCCTTTAGACCTAGGCCGTCTTCTATGTCAAGATCTAAAGGCCAATCATTAGAATCTTATAAAGTGTAGTAGATCTATACATTAAACAGGGTGTTGTCTCGTGGGGGGAGAGGGGATAAAAAAGTTCCTTTATTAAATCTAGCCTGTATTACTTATAATAGCGAAGTAATCGCTCTATAAGGTGTGTAAAGGAGGTATTGTCTTTTTTTTTAAAGTATTTTAAAATGTTTTTCTTGTTTAGCGTCATGTCATAGAGAACGTTGTGCCTGTGAACTAGCGAACTATTTACTGACTTGACCAAAGGGAAGGGCTATGAAGAAGAGACTGGACATTCAGCAACACCTTTGTGTGTAGTCAAACTATCTAGGGTATGGCCTTCTTCAGTCACACGACTATATATCATCTCATGGAAATGAGATGAATGCCTGGTCATTAGCTGTGGTCGGAAAGATTTCGCCCACACATCAGTTCCCTACGCAGCTGATGGATCCAATAGAGGGGCAAGTTTGGAGTCAGCGACGTTACATACTCTGCAGGATGTAGCACTGGCTCTTGATTTTCCCCCAAATTGACTCCCGAAGACTTTCCCATGATTGGGTATAACTGCAAGGAAGCAGAGGTTTGAAGCCCCAAAGCTTAATGGTTGAGACGCCAGTTACTCGCCTTCGCATCTTCTCCTTTTTGTGAAAACAGTTCCGCCGGACTCAGTATCATAGCCACACGTAATAATCATTTAGTTAGGCCAGGCACACACTGAACCACAGGGAACCACACTAAACCACAGGGAACCACAATGAACAACACTAAACCACAGGGAACCACAATGAACCACACTAAACCACACGGAACCATGTCTTTATAACAATCAGCTTATGGAATACTTCTAACTATTGACAATGCAATGATAGACTTTGCAACTACGGCTAAACGTTACAATCACGCCGTCAACACTTTCGCCCCGCACACGTCTCTTTTGTATGGAGGGATGTAGGATTGGGGCAGAGGCGGCCGTAGCAGTGCGCATGGCCCTGGGTGAGTGTCGTATGCGGGGCCCTATATATATATATATATATATCGTACCTCATTACGCTACAGGTCCATAAGCTCGTTGTGAATCTTATGTCCGAATTAATGGTCGTGAGCCTCGGCGCACTTAATTAGTTGAAGATGATTGGGTCGAATTTGGCCAGCATCTCAACCAAGCCTAAAATTGGCCGTTGTTTGGCGCTTAAAGTTTAATGTTCTCCCACGAAATGCTTGTTGTTATTAAGACTGCGAGCCAATGCAGTTTTTCTTTTTTAATTTGTTCTAGCATCATGATATTCATTGTGCTGCCATTGGACATTCTCAGAACTCAATTCAACCATGCTGACCATGCATTCAACCATACATTTAACGTGATTCACAAAAACATCGTGCTGCCGAAGTTTATTACCAAGATGCTTCCAGTGGCAGTAGCATTTGTTTACTAATTAGCCTTCAGTAACTATCGTGCCTCTTAGAATCGGCAGGTCATAACATGCTGTCTTTACCAAAACAGAATGGTATTTCAAAACCAAAAATATCAAGAACTTTGTGACAATTCAAAAGCTTGCTGTCAGAGTCACTCAAACTTATCACAGCATTAATCATTATTTATTATTATTTATTCATTTTATTTCAATTATTTCCCCGCCCTATCCCCAATTTCATCACACGCCCCACCTTTTCCTCTTCTCACTAGACTGAGTCGACCACCGTGGCGTCTTTTGACTTATCTCCCCTTGATCAGGGAAACACGCCTCTTGACACTCCAAGGTGCGACTTTCGTCGGACTTCACCCACGTGAGAGATAATCTTTGGTCAATCCCATTTCCTGTTTCCGCCCAAATCACCCGGCCTTTATAAAGTAGAATAGATCAAGCCAGACCCTCTCATTTCTTCTAGCTGAACAGTCGAGTCTGGACTACTTCATTTATTCTTACTCTTAGAGGAATACTGGTGGTAAGCCGAACTTAATCACAAGTTTTATCTTAGTTACTTTATGCATTTTTCTCACTGGATATATTCACGTGTATTTTATTATTTCATTTATATTTAATTAGTGCATTGTGTACTTCTCACTGTCGTAAGTAGAAAACAAATGTATATATATTCATGTATTAATCTATTAATGCTACGTTGCTCAATTGATCGTTGATGCAACCATGTATGTATGTGTACATCTTATTTTATTTCCATTATCACGGCTGACCGCCTCGATAATTTTACTAGCGCACTAATACTGCTTTTAGAAAAGAGATATGAATTATCTTCCCTTTACTCATTTTACTCTAATGAGAGTTGCGCCCCTTGAACGGACACGTTCTCCATTCAAGCACGCTCCATTGTTCTCTGCCGACGGTCGCATGTAAACAAAGCGTCATGGTGGCTGACCATCGCCCATTTCTCCCCTCCCCTTTTTTTCTCTTCCAACTTGTGTTGTTTATTTGAGATTATTATTTCCCCTTTTATGTTCATTGTTATATTGCCGCTATCAACCATCTATTTTCCAAATCCCATTTGTTATCATCACCCCATTGTGCTCAGAAGCAATTTTCCAATCTGACAAATGCATCTCAGTCGAGGGCATCATTAAGATGCATGAGAGACATGTTCTAACTTGTCTTTGTTTATCCGCAGCCTCCCTCAGGTGTCTGCCTATTTGTTTGGATCTATTGCCTATGTACTTAGTGCTATTCAGCACTACACACTGGCCTATTTGCTGTTGAGTATCTTCTACTGTCTACGTGGATCTACTCAACTCGACTACTTGGCGCTATCGGCTCTACTTGCCTGCCTATTCGTCAGCCCACTTGTCAACTTATTAGGTACAACGTTCCTATAGACCCATGGTCTGTGCGAGACGTCATAGCTACGCCAAGCCCTCCGCAACTCACTAGACTTATCCTGTTAACTACGCTGCCCACGGCAGATCAGCTCTGCCCGCAGTACCCTTGTGCCCACGGTAGCCGGCCATCCGCCCTACTGTGCCCACTACAGATATCAGAACTTTGGATTGAGACTCCAGAAGAACTGTATCATCGGCGTCCCTCTACCCGCTAGAGCGCCACCTCCAGCTGCAGAACCTCAAGCTAGTACACAGCCAGCTGCGACCCAAGCTGGACAACCAGCTAAGTTCAGAAGACAAAGTGACATACTCTCTTATTAAGTGCAAGAGTGATGATTAAACATAGTATTGATTAGAGATAGATGCAACCCTCCCCCTTTTTATTCTTCTATGTAAATATTTATGTAAATAAATATTCTTCAATTTTTAATTTTATATCTCTCTTTCATTGCTTGTCTCGTTGTGTGCCTGCTCCCGATTTATATGCTGACGGGTTGGTGTGTGATAATTTAAAAATAATCATCCCCTAGACATTAAACGCGCCAAATACACGTCACCTTCGCTAACCTGTCACAAACTATTACAAATCTTATTAAATCATATAATATCCTAGTTTATGAGAACTGATCTAATTTTCGAAGTTGGCGATGGCGGTTGCCCCACTTGCCATCCCCTAATGCGCTACTGATTGGGGGTTGCTTGAACTTCATAACTTTCTGATATTCATTATGAAAATATTGAAATCTGCTTTTTATCTGTACGACCCATGGTCATGAGTGTTTCTTTCGCGGGCCGCTTCCGAGTTTGTATGAACGCACAATCTCTCTTTGTAATCTATTCATTTTTAGTTTTATTCTTTCTGTTTAAAAAGCCTGTCTGGAAGCACTGTTATTTGAAAGCGAGTCCCGGAGCCATTATTCCCACAGTTCTAGCCTTTGATCGCAGGTGTGTTTCATTTACCTCCACATATGTTACGTAACAGGTCAGACTACCCCCCAGGCTTAGTTCACGATTCACTTTCTTTCCGGCCTGAAAACCAGAAACCAGGTTTTTCTGTCTTTCAATGGATAGGTAGTATTTACTAAATTTAGATTTTTTTTAAAATCCTTTTCGGGTTTTTTGTAACAGCATGTCAAAGTATATGAATTTCTAGATATTTTTGAGGCAATATTTATTAGTGCTAATCCATGAAGCTTATGACTCATAAAAGTGTGTGTTTTGTTTAATGCTGTGAATGACTGCCCTTTCAATTGGAGAGATACGGAATCCTAAACGTGCCTGGTTGGGCAAGAGAGCTTTTTATTGGAGGACGCCCAAAAAAATGGGCGATGTCATTATCAGAGTTGTCACAATACTTTCCTCGTCACCGCTAGCAGTACGTCGGCCTGTGTCACACAGTTTCGCCTGCCCGCGTCGCCACTACAGTTATAACTTATACCAATACTGTCCAATACGTATATATTATGTTGTAGTCAGTATTTATTATTTGCATTCGTATACCTATGTTTTATCACTAAATATATTTACTGAGAATAATAGCACATGTAGTGTTACTTCCCAGTACAAAGCAAAAGATCAGCACCCTTATATGTCAAGGAAACAAGCAACACGTAGTAAGTATGGATTAAGGACTGGTCAGTTTTGTCACTAGCTAGCCAAAGATCGCATTGACTGGATCTCCTTCTCTTTTGGTTGCGGTGATTACTCCAGCATCTCAATTATGCATTTCAAAGGTTAATTAAGTGAATGACACTATGAGGTTACCAACATATTTTATGACAAGGATAGGGACCCATGTTCTCACACAAAATGACAAATAGTCACATACACGTCACACATACACTTCACATACATAATGTATGCACTCCAAGTAGATGAGCGCACCAAGAAGACTGGGCTGTGAACACGAAGTTAACAAATGACGAAACGTTAAGTTGTTGTTTTTTCAGATAATAAATAAAACAAACAGTATAATAAGAAGTTGATTTCCAGAGCTTTTATAGTGCTACCATCTTGATACAGACAGAACAAATCGCCCTTTGTGAAATCTACACTGCTCTTATGCTCGCCACTTAGTCTTATACTTTGTGGTATGCCTGCTTTCTGGTAACTCGCAGATACTCATCAACTATTCTGTAATTCGGCCGTATGAGCAGACTTAAGTACCTTCAAGTATATCAATATTCATCAGTAACTGAGTAACACTACAACAGTGACATACTGCACATCTCATCAGTTGTTGTTTTTTTTACCTTATAGTTTGTTACGTAAAATATTATTAGTGATCTAGGTATTTAGGTATATTGATTATATTCCGTTACTATATCATGTAGAATCTGGGTTTTTAAAAAAATATATGCGTTAGGGGCCACACCGGCGTTTTCTCATGATGTGGGAGCTAGTGAGAAGTAAGGCGTCTTTCTCACCGGGACATGTGGTCTTGGTTAGGGGCAATCCTGAAGTCTGGGGATTAAATGTGTTCCACGCCCTAATGACACTGCTGCCATTTCCGTTTTGTCAAGATGCATCATGTACGGGGTACCCACTGTTACGTGAGCCACTAGTGCCTGGGAAAACATAACGCAGTAGGTAACGATGGTGTGTTGGGCCAGGTCGGAACGGCTCAAGATGTAGGCTACTGTTGGTTGGTGAATGTGAGCACTCTTAAGCCATATAGTATGGGGTGGGGTGGGGGGGAGAGGAGTATGACAATGACTAGAGAAAAGTGCCGTATAGAAAAAGAGAAAGTGGTGGGAAATAAACAGATATATAGAGAGAGAGAAAGAGAGAGAGAGAGAGAGAGATTGAATAGAAGCACACACACATACACACACAAATAAATAAATTGGATTTTCATGACAATGTTGATGTTCAGGCTGAAAAGTTGAAACATCACCTCTCTAGACCAATTAATCATTAAATTAGAATTAGCCCAGTCAACATTGACCAGTTATCTTCAACTAAATATCTTTTGACTTTATAAATTTTCCTACGTCCACGAGTCCTGACTTCACCGCAAAGTCATTTTGTCCTAATCCGAAAGTGTGCATTTCCGGAAAGAAGAAATAAGATTGAACTAATTTTTTACTGATTCGGTGCCATCTCTGACCAGAGACTAACATAAAAGTGTGAGCAATCATGTCCCACCTGCTCCAACTGAGACTCAAGAGATTTGATCTTTTCCTGCAGCACAGACCTGTCCCTGACATGTTCCACTTCCTTTCTGCGCATCACCTGAAAGTTCAAAAGAAAGGGCAGACGATCAGATGTGTTCAAATAGATTCAGAACTAGCTTAAACAGGAATGAAAAGTTTTTAAAAAATGGTAACAGAGTGCAACAGAGCAACAGACCTTTCAAGACAGAGTCTAATAGCTTAAAGAACACACACACAAAAGTGTCGACTTTTTGAGAACGTTATAGAGTGTGGGTCTTCTGATTTGCACACAACATGATTTTATATAGTGCATGTCAACAGTGAGATATCCTTGGGACTAGCTGAACTCTGATTACCAATCGTCTCGTTTTTAGGATTTGTGTTGGAGATGTGGTAGCGCAATGAAATAAAAAGTACAATGGCTAAGCCAGACTGAGTAATGGCATCCAATTAAGAAGCTTGATATTGCACTTAGATTTATAATTATTTATATTTAAAAATACTAACTTTATAATAGTTAGATTTTTAATAGATTTATAATAGTTAGATTTATAATACCTAGATTTATAATACATAGATTTATAATAGGTGGATTTATAATAGCTAGATTTATAATAGCTGGATTTATAATTGCTAGATTTGTAATAGCTAGATTTTAATAGCTAGATTTATAATAGCTAGATTTATAATAGCTAGATTTATAATAGATTTATAATACCTAGGTTTATAATAGCAAGATTTATAATAGCTGGATTTATAATTGCTAGATTTATAGTTGCTAGATTTATAACAGCTAGATTTTTAATAGTTAGATTTATAATAGTTAGATTTATAATACCTAGATTTATAATAGCATGATTTATAATAGCAAGATTTATAATAGCTGGATTTATAATTGCAGATTTATAATAACTAGATTTATAATAGTTAGATTTATAATAGTTAGATTTATAATACCTAGATTTATAATAGCTAGATTTATAATGCGAATCTCGTTTCCGAACTCTTGCACTAGATCAACAACTCTAAGTTGTCATTGCTATTGGCAGTGGCGTCACAAGGGTTGGTGTCAGCTGATGCGGTTAGCTCAGGGTGTAACCCCCCCCCCTCCAATCAACTTTCTCCAAACAGGTTCCGATAAACACTATTGTTAGTAAGATCCTTTTGTTGAACCAATACTATGAGCTGATTGCCTACTTTCATTTATTGATTCACAAATGTAAAATGAATGTCAATTTAATTATAAAATTCCACTGTTAATGAAATTTATTCAATGGTTGTTGGATATTTTATAATTACTTTTTTAAAAAATTAGAATCAGACTTAAAGACAGCTGAAAATGTTTCTCTTGTTAGATTTTTAGACGGAAACGGTATAACATTATACTATGTCACTTGCAATTGAACCCCCATCTAGATATGTCTAGGACTCTAGGCATGTTTGGGTATTTATCTAGAGATTTTATTTTTTTAATGTGTCTGCTTTTCCCAAGACATAATTTTTCCAACTTGGGTGTCACTTGGTGCGGACCGCATCCCACGCCACTGACAAAATAGTGAATTTAGTTAAAAGTACTAGATCTATAGAATATTTTCACGACAATCTAAACAATGTCAAGGTCGAATAATTGAGCATCAATGTTGCCAATAAAAATATGTGAGCTACAAACAGAAGAGTTTAGATTCTTCGGGTTAAAACGTGGACACAAGTTGTCCTATTGGAACAGAATGATATCCACACTTGCTTATTCCATACACCGGATACGCCAAATATAAAAAGCGTGTTATTTATTAATAGTTTTCCGCCATCGATAAATATCTCTACTATGCAAGTGAAGAGGGCGTTACGCTTGATTTATTTTGTCCTGATTCGTTTCATACGTCACTACAGAACTAAGGAGTTTTATGTCCTGGTCCTCCCGCAGGGGATGACGGCGAGCAGAGCTCGAACTCGGGGCTATCATGATGACAGTTTGAAGCCATACCACGTGACCAGGAAGTGCTATGATGGTATTTTATGTGCTTCCAGCTATTAGGGTGCTGCTTATAGGTTAGGCTAATAATGTGTCACCTGGCTAGGTCAATGACCAAGGGCCTTTACTAGTTTAATTCTTATGTCCAGCGCTGGACGGAGTGTTACTTTAGAATAGTCTACACTCTTCTTGATATGTTTCCTTTTGTATGATACTCCTGATAGATATTCAGAAATACAGAGAGAGTGAGAGAGAGACAGAAGAGAGAGAGCGAGAGAGAGTGAGAGAGAGACAGAAAAGTGAGAGAGAGAGAGAGTGAGAGAGTAAGAGTGAGACAGAGAGAGCAAGAAAAAAGAATGAGACAAGACTGAGAAAGAGAGGGTGAAGAGAGAGAGAGAGAGAGCAATGAGAGAGAGAGATACAAGAGAGAGAGTGGGGAAGATTCTGAAGAGAGAAGAGAGAGAGAGTAACCTCACCGAGTTCTCGCCATACTTGTAGTCTGGCACGTGTCACCTACCTCTCTGAGTGCTTTCTCCCCGGGCGTGCCAGGGGCGGACATGTGTGGGTTACTGTGCTGCTGGCTGTCCATGCTGATGCCGCAGCGAGCTATGAACAACATCGTCACCACTGACATACCGAACAACAGCCACAGCAGCCTAGGCATTAGCCGCATTCTAGAGGGATGACGTCACGCCGCCATCTTACACCTGCTGCGAGATAAAACAATTTAGTTGTAAATCCAAGATGTAACTAACGATGTAGACTTGTCATGAAGATAAGAGAAACAAAGAGAAGAGAAGAGAAACAAAGAGAAGAGAAGAGAAACAAAATTATTTGGTCATGGTTTTAGTAGAATCCGTTTAATTGCATTGCATTCAATTTCGTTCATTTGTTTAATGACAAATAAGAAAACAACAGCAATGCTATTAGAACGTGAGTTTTGCTCGTCTGGACAGTGCGATAACAGTGCGATTAATTGCTTCAACTCAGCTTGCAATTAAGCGGGTTCCATTTAATGGAATCACTAGTTTATTCTATATTAGTTATATTCGCAATTTCTAGAATAAAAGAGACATTCGTTTTTTGTTTGCACTTTTAAAATGTACAACCCACGGTGTTTTTGTTGTTTTTGTACTGTTAGAACTAAGCTCAATGTAGCACAACTGATGCCAATATTAATGCCAAGATTGGATGCGAGTAGAAATATTTTTACCAATTTGTTTTGTTTAGCGCAATTTCATCCTTACCACTTGTCTGGACCAGTTGGACAGAGAAAGAAAGTGTTATCTGGGTCGTCAATCTTCAAATGTATTTTTATTTTTAAAAAGTGAGCGACCTGAATTCAAACTCGAGAGCTAAGGCCTCCTCAAGCCTCCTCAAGTGTCCTCAGCCTCCTCAAGCCTCCTCAGCCTTCTCAACCTCCACAAACCTCCTCAAGCCTCATCAGCCTCCTCAAGCCAATACGTTAACCACTGAGCCAGGGAGCTGCGTGTGAAAATAGGTTTTATAGTTATTTATAGTTACAAGTTTTCTACTACAAACAATAAGGGGACATAAACAAAGAGGAGACTACTGCGATTAAAATCTAATGTGAAAAATATATTGAACAAACTTCTGTAATCTCTAGAATTAATTTTAAATATGTCCTTCACGAGCAAAAGTACTGTTTAAACTTTAAACTAGTTTGAATATACTATAAAATTGCTTAAGCAACAAAATATAATATCGGCGGGGATCATTGCAACCTCTAGCTGATGTCTATTGGACACGTGCCCATACAGAGAGATAACTTCATCGATTTCTTCTGTATAACATGCTAGGGTAAAGAATAATTGCAGCAGACGCTCTGCTCAAGCCAGCCATGCAAACTATGAAATGTTGTCAGTAAGCACGAATTAACACTAGACTGACGGTGTCTATCAAACAGGAGATACACGGCTAAGTTCAAGAGGATAAGCTCCACCTGGTGGTGGATTACTTTTCACAAAACAGTGAACTCTTCCAGGAAGAAAGTTTACATAAGACCTATGCGTTTGTGACGAAACAAGTCAAAACGAGGTGAGAAGCAGATGACATGAGAACTCGCACTACATAAAACATTTGTAAACTGTCTTAGCTATTCATATGTACCATTTCAAGGGATGATAAGCCCAGCAGAGTGGTTGAACTGTAAATTGTGGAGATTTCAATCTTCAAGATCAAATGACGTTATTTCATCCAACAGCGTTAATTGAAAGTTGACATCAATTCCGTTCAAAAGAGAGACAGTCAAGGGGAATGGTCCTAGCACTTGCCACAGAACAGCCTCTTCGATACCATAGGGAGAGATTCTGTAACGTACGCACTTAGAGTCCTTTCTGGTACTTTGCCTGTTGCATCCATATACAATGTGTATACACATTTTTCTTAGTGCTCATTACGATAATGTAGTGGTTATTATGATACTCTATTGGTCATTAGAAACCAATTATAGTTTACAATTATAAGTGGTAATTACTGTTGAATTTTAAAGATTTGAAATTAAAGTCTCCATCAACAAACATGTACATAAACTGGCATAAACTACGCTTTTATATTGGTCAACGCAAAGCAAAGATAATCCCAATCCAGTGATTCGCTAGGTCTCATTTTTTTTAATGTAGAGGTCATCGTGTCCCAGATCACAAGACATTTGTCTGCATGACATCGTAGAATCAATCAATAATTATATTGTTGATAATTTGATTTACTTAATAAAGCAACACGTGTTTTTGAAAAACCGATATTGGGCTCTGTTTTATGGAATAATTAAATATATGTCATAATAACCATTGGTTGTTGCTTTGAGAGTTACCAGACGTCCGACAAAATGAGGACGTCTACCTTTTGAAGTCACGTCCTTTTGTAGTGTAGGCTTATCAACACTTTTTGTTTAATACACCGGATACACCAAATAGCTAGCTATTTATAGTAGTCCCTCCATGTTTGATATTTTCCAATAGATGTTACATTTTTAAAATAACAAAACAGGAAAAGAAACCAAATCAAATTCTTGTAGAACGAACTTTCAGCTGTTTTACAAATACATAAACCCTAGCGGACACCAGATACTCACAACTTTTATTCTTATTAATAAAAGTTTGACAATATATGGTTTGAATCCAATTTAGGAGCAACAATACAAACACTGAAACCTACCACTCTACAATTAGTTATATTTTCCTTTGCTCCGCCCCTCTTTTGTACCAGTTTGTACCCATAAGTTTTTGTTTATTCTAATCATATCATCTTCTCCATTCCACGTAATATCTAGTTGTGTGTGTGTGTGTGTTTTCCTCTGGAGACGTGCTGCCCAGTTCTTCCCTCTCTTTCGCTAACCATAGACATAAATAAAGATAGACTGGCCGAAAGGAAGTAACTTCATGTAACTTGAAAACATGTATATCTATTGTATTCGGACTTCCAAATTATGAAAAATTGCATGATCTTCTTTCTTAGAGATTAAACAAAACTACACTGCCTCCTTATTTACAATATATATAGGTTATGGCTAAAATAGATATGAATACTTAACTTTTATACTGCTCATAAATGCTGTATAATAAAGTACACAAAATTGCAAGTCTTAAATTTTCGTTTCATAAAACTCTTTAATCAGCCAGTCTATATTTATTTATGTCTATGTCGCTGACACAATGAGTTCAGCAAAAGTTTTCTTCTTGTCTGGAGTTATCGTTATTGTAACTTGACCTTATCTAATAAGGCTCATACATATTTCAGACAGGCTTGTAGCGGCCCGTGCACGTATTGTTGTGTAGATTACTACGCCAACAGAAAAAGTCCAAAAGTTCTCAGTATTTGGTATGTTTTGAAAAATGTTTACAGCGTGTTCTGTATTGGTATATAATGGTAATAATAACCAAAATAATATTTCTAGTACCAAAATCAACAATTACATCTATATTCTTTTTCTATATTCACAAAGTGCGAAACAAGGTGCGAAACATTTCATTAACATCTAGTCTTAAACATACACGTGCAAGTCGTGAGTTATAGACCAAAAAGATCAAGGCTACTTTCATTGACCTAAAAACTACAAAAATAAATTAGCACTACTTATTGTTATTGCAGTATCTTTCAGGCTTTTTTTTAAAGATCTAAAATGGCAACGGACAGAAAGCCATCACATACAGATAGCGAGGGGAGGGAGTGCTAAGGAGCAAAGCCTTTTTTAGGCCCTTACTTCAACTCCCTTATGACAAAGCTTACAAAAACTCACTCTGTGGCTGGGACACATTTTGAACACGTGATTTCTTCCACTTCCCATTCTCGAATCAAGTTGAAACCTTACACAATTATTTATTGTCATACACAACACATAAATCAATTTAAAAAATGTAACAATTATTCAATAAAATAATGTTTATTAATTAATGCTGTTTTATATTGAAAAGGGAAATAATTCCCCAGTATTGAGATATATGGTGTAATGTGGAGTTATTCCCCTTATAAAAGTTTTTTTTAAAAGTATTTTTAAATATTTCTTCAGTCTTTTAGCATACGACGTTGGCTTAGGGGATTATAATATGTATGAGTAAATACCATCCAGATATACTCCATCTCTTCTTTCTTTTTTTTTATCATGAACATTGGTTATATAATTGGGTTCTTTTACACACGACTCAACGATCTGTCATTTTTTGTAGGTATCAAACCTAACAAAACAACCTAGTAAACAACGCTTGCTATAAAAGATTACTTTTCATACTGTTTCTTGTAGTAAAATTTATAATTCCACCAGCTTATGGTCTTCAGTCCTATTCCGCCGTATTGAATGTACTGACCCAGGTCATCAATGCACAGGAGCGATGGTCAAAAGATTACTTCAATAGCGTTTAATAGTTTAATAGTAACTCTTTGTATGCACCGCAGTTGAGTTCAAAAGGAATCACTCTATCAAAGCGTGTACAATTGTAAGAATCACTTTATACAATTGTCAGTTGTGTGGGATAAAGCAAATAGAGCAAGCGAGTTTAAATTCGCTTAAAAAAATAAAAACATTATTAATAAAACAAATTAAACATTCTGAATTCTGAATACAGTAGAATTTACAAGGACTGTTTTGAAACCTGGGCAGTGTAGTTTTTTCTGTCACCTCATTTATAACGATCTATTTTAGTCACAACTTAAGATTGGTCCCTATCAGCACATTGCCTGCTGAATGTCAGACTAAACCAGATACATATTATTTGAGATTCTCAGTTGTTGGGCTGCTGAATGTCAGACTAAACCAGATACATCTTAGTTGATATTGTCAGATGTTGGGCTGCTGAATGTCAGACTAAACCAGATACATCTTATTTGAGATTCTCAGTTGTTGGACTGCTGTATGTCAGATTAAACCAGATACATCTTATTTGAGATTCTCAGTTGTTGGACTGCTGAATGTCAGACTAAACCAGATACATCTTATTTGAGATTCTCAGTTGTTGGGCTGATGAATGTCAGACTAAACCAGATACATCTTATTTAATATTCTAAGTTGTAGGGCTGCTTAATGTCGGACTAAACCAGATACATCTTTTTTGAGATTCTCAGTTGTTGGACTGCTGAATGTCAGACTTAACCAGATACATCTTATTTGAGATTCTCGGTTGTTGGCCTGTTGAATGTCAGACTAAACCAGATACATCTTATTTGAGATTCTCAGTTTTTGGGCTGCTGAATGTCAGACTAAACCAGATACATCTTATTTGAGATTCTCGGTTGTTGGCCTGCTGAATGTCAGACTAAACCAGATACATCTTATTTGAGATTCTCGGTTGTTGGCCTGCTGAATGTGTGACTAAACCAGATACATCTTATTTGAGATTCTCAGTTGTTGGGCTGCTGAATGTCAGACTAAACCAGATACATCTTATTTCAGATTCTCGGTTGTTGGGCTGCTGAATGTCAGACTAAACCAGATACATCTTATTTGAGATTCTCGGTTGTTGGACTGCTGAATGTCAGACTAAACCAGATACATCTTATTTAAGATTGTCAGTTGTTGGACTGCTGAATGTCAGACTAAACCAGATACATCTTATTTGAGATTCTCAGTTGTTGGACTGCTGAATGTCAGACTAAACCAGATACATCTTATTTGAGATTCTCAGTTGTTGGGCTGATAAATGTCAGACTAAACCAGATACATCTTATTTAATATTCTAAGTTGTAGGGCTGCTGAATGTCGGACTAAACCAGATACATCTTATTTGAGATTCTCGGTTGTTGGCCTGCTGAATGTCAGACTAAACCAGATACATCTTATTTGAGATTCTCGGTTGTTGGCCTGTTGAATGTCAGACCAAACCAGATACATCTTATTTGAGATTCTCAGTTTTTGGGCTGCTTAATGTCAGACTAAACCAGATACATATTATTTGAGATTCTCGGTTGTTGGCCTGCTGAATGTCAGACTAAACCAGATACATCTTATTTGAGATTCTCAGTTGTTGGACTGCTGAATGTCAGACTAAACCAGATACATCTTATTTGAGATTCTTAGTTGTTGGGCTGCTGAATGTCAGACTAACCCAGATACATCTTAGTTGAGATTCTCAGTTGTTTTACTTACATTCCTAAACATTTTTTCTGTTCACTGTTCTTTTGTGTTTTCTTGAGACTAGATTCTAGATGTGATTGGCAGTAAGGTAAATTGATTCAAATGATGCCAACAACTCAACCTGCAACTAATATTACATTCACAGTGGGGGTTGCTTTTTGGGGGCTGGGGTACTACTATATAGGTATTTCAATTACACATTTTAAGTATTAAGTATAAGAAGATTGTTAGATTGTGTTATGTGTACACTTAAATACATTTGAACTCGTCCATCCATGAACTCATGGGTACTAAGAATTATATCATCAGCAATATTCCTTTTGCATAGGGCCCCCCCCCCCCTTTCCAAGAGAAAGTAAAACATAATCTTCCTTTCATGAATGTGTATCTAAAGTATGTATTTAATATTTATTGTGTCTGATATGAATTTAAAAAAAAATCTATTTAGTATTAAATACAATCGTTTGATTATGGATGACCCATTAGACTGTAGGGAGAAGTCAATTTAGATCCAGAGCAAGGGTAGACAAACTTTTCTTTCCCACGATTAATTATTATTGAACTTTTAATTCCGATGCACCACACAATCTTGTATACCCGTTTAATCCTTAAAAGTTACATTGAAAAAGATCAAGAACCTATATAAAAAGATTCTTTCTAATCAATTTGCCTTACAATAACTTGTAGCTTCTGAACAAAACAAAACATGTTTTCTTTCAACTGACATGAAGGTAACCACGTGATGTATACGCCACCACCCCAGCAGACGGCAGGGTTAATCTTAAACTAAACAAACATTGCTAGTGGGAGCAGGGCGTGGCTGCCGTGAAGGTGGCACCCTCCAGGACCGATCTGTCCGCCTGTATCATTTGAAACCTGAAAGACAATGCTCACTTCCAGCCTACACCTTGTTTCCCCCATCCCCTTTCCTACTGGCTACCTTCTTTTTCACCCCATCCCCCCATCCCACATACACAGCCTCTTTGAGCTTTCGGCAATAAACATTTGTCAAGAGGTGGCTTCCCTGACAATTCAAGAACTGTAACTCTTGGTGCTAGCCTCCGCTGTGTGTGAGAGTTACCCCCCAAGTGTGATAGTTGTGAGTTATCCCGGAGAGTTATCTTCTTTAGATCGCATTATAAAAGGCTAACTAAATCCCCTTTATTCGTTATTAGATTCTATAACCTTCCCCTGGTAAGGGATTTACTATATGTATATGGTATAGACACAATGCTGCATTTCTAAGTTACGCCTTAGTAAGAGAGTATCATTAGTAGGTCTACTAGGTAGAGATTTATCTATTCTTAGGAATATTTAGAGCCTGCGCAAGGGGCCCTGAGAAGAAGCAATCACCAAATCCAAGTCTGATTGGCCCCTCGCTGTTGAAATAAAAAGTAAATATTATAAATAAATATAAATAGTGCTCTTTCTAAAGTCTCAAGTTGGGGCCTCGCAACTCACCAAGTCCATCTACATTGTGGGTGGTCTTTACGTGGATTTGCTTTTCTTGGACAACGCTTGTCAGTTTCAAAGTGACGTCTGGGTGGAAACGTTTCTTAGAACAGACTTAATAATACAAAGAATAATATGGGCCAATGTGTAAGCGAAGCAGAACTCCAGTTAATTGCACCAGCAGGGATGAAAGAAAGTCTCAGCAGTCTGTCAAATTCCTCACACTGTTCCCAAAGGGATGGACACCCAAACGGCAATGTGGTATAGAGAGGGAAAATGAAAGCTGCGCTGCTGAGCCTTCGGTTGCACTCTCTAGCCTGAGTGTCATATGTTTAGAGGCCTCAGAAGAAATAGATTTGCATTTGCTTGGAAGCCATTCCGAAAGAAAGGCTGCCTCCATTCAGGTCGGTGGAAGTGAGCTTCTAATGGCTTATCCCACTCCTGGGTAAACTTGGGTTAGGGTTTCAAAAGACGTAGTCTCAGCTCTAATGACAATAAAAAATCTGGAAGTCTTGCCCTCGCCCCCATGATTCCTCTCCCTTGCACTAAAATAGGGATGCATAGAAACTCCCCTAGAGCCTGCTCAGCTGATAGTTAGGGTTTAGACTAGAAATGCATGACAATTAGAAAGTTACTGGAACAAGTTGAATGTTATTAACCATAGAATCAGAAAATATAAGCGAATTGACGAGAATAAAGCCTAGAGATAAACTCGATCTTTTTTCACAATACATCTTAGTAGACACAGACTATAGGACAAAATCTTATTGTTATTGAGCTCTGCAAGTAGCAACATTACTTTTCATTTGAAACAAGCAAAATATAAAAGATAGATTTTAAAAAAAAGGTTATGTATTGGAAAGAACTGGAGATGTACAATCGTATATCTTAATACTGTACGATTTATTTCCCTTTTTCTATATTGGGTTTTTTAATAGGCTCAATAGCTGCGATCAGGGGCGGACTGGGTGTTAAAATCGGCACAGGCATTTCTATACATTCGGCCCACAAATAATATATTATATGATTGACATCCATTTCTAGGTCTACCTGTCCTAAAAAATCATTCTGTTAAGTTTGATAATGTATTGATAACTGAACGCATGATACAGTGATATTTTTTAAAGAAATATTGTAAGCCTTATGTTGCTTTTTAATCGCTTAAAGTGTAAGCCCTAAAAGGATGAAGCCTACTAGTAGCACTGTCTACGGATGTAGACTATTACATTATTTCGTAAAATGTGTTCGATTAAATGAGCGTTACACGTAGAGTCTGTCAACGGTTTCTTTTTTAAACATCACGCTCAGAAGAGTTTTTATAAGAGAATATTATAAAACTTTTGTACAATTTAATGCATTATATAGTGGCATTCATGAGACCCTTCAGTTGACCCGAACGGCCCATTAGGGTACCGGCACACAGGGAATTTGCCCGAATGCCCATATAGCCAGTCCGACCCTGGCTTCGATTAATGCTTGTTGATAAAAGTTGTTTTATTCATTATGCCTGATGGTGTTTATAAAAAACAACTTTTGTAACATTCCTACCAATTGATTCTAAAGTAAAGTCAGCTTCCGTATCAGCGAGTACTACAGTATAAACAGGTATGACTTTATACCATCGAAATAGACAATTTAAAAAAAGAAGAAAAAGCGGTCATATAGTACCAGAGTCCCGTAGAATATTGTATGTTACTATCATTTCTTGCGGGCCATCCCACAGCCCCTGTCAAACTAAGCCATTTCTGTTAGTAGTTGAAATGATGTCACATTGCCCTTCGGCCATATTTATGCAAGGCTAGAATACGATGTCAGAAAGACATATGGTCAGTGTCAAACAGTAGACTTGAACTCCCTGCTCTAGGATAGAGATCTGCCCTCATGACCCTTGAATATTTTGTGTTCACTCCCATGACCTGGGAAAGCAAAGAGATAAATACAGCTCACATGCAGACCATAACAAAAACTAGCTTTCTTTTAGAACTATGTCAGTGCTTCCCAATGGCTTTGTTTTAAGACTTAGGCCAGTGCTTCTCAATGTCTTTGTTTTAAGACTTAGGACAGTGCTTCTCAATGGCTTTGTTTTAAGACTTAGGCCAGTGCTTCAGAATGGCTTTGTTTTAAGACTTAGGCCAGTGCTTCTCAATGTCTTTGTTTTAAGACTTAGGACAGTGCTTCTCAATGGCTTTGTTTAAGACTTAGGCCAGTGCTTCAGAATGGCTTTGTTTTAAGACTTAGGCCAGTGCTTCTCAATGGCTTTGTTTTAAGACCTTTGTCAGGGCTTCTCAGTGGCTTTCTTTTAAGACCTTTGTCAGTGCTTCTCAATGGCTTTCTTTTAAGACCTTTGTCAGTGCTTCTCAATGGCTTTGTTTTAAGACCTTTGTCAGTGCTTCTCAATGGCTTTCTTTTAAGACCTTTGTCAGTGCTTCTCAATGATATCTTTTAAAAACCTATGCCAGTGCTTCTGAAAGGCATTCTCCTAAGATCTATGCCAGTGCTTATCAAGGTATTTCATTTAAAACTTATATGTCAATTCTTCTCAATTGCTTTCTTTTTAAACCTGTGCCATTGCTTCTCAATGGCTTTCTTTGTACTTTTTTATCAGTGTTTCTCAAATATAATATTACGAAGAGAATACATCTGTCTTCAATTCAAGCTTCAGGTCGTGTCATCTCCGGTGTAAGGTTCAGAGAATTGAGCATGAAATATAAAAAGAAACACGCCGAAAAGAAAAGTTTCAAATTGTTTGCAGCAGATGCTTTTTAGAAAGGCGAAAGAACATTGACATTTTGGGACATCCATCCTGAGGTAGGGCCTATCTGGATCAAGCTCGAATTTTAATGAGATCCTTACTTAGGAGGGGGAGGGGTAAGTATTGTAAGAAGCCAAGTAATCCTGTCATTCAAGACTCTTGTTTAGCTCACATCTCACTAGCATTGACCTGCTTAATGAGATGTTGAAAGCGTTGGAATCTTGTTACTCATATAACTATCACAGTTATGTCTGGGTGCTTTTTACTTAGCTCTAGTGCTTTTTACTTAGTTCTAGGTGCTTTTTACTTAGTTCTAGGTGCTTTTTACTTAGTTCTAGGTGCTTTTTACTTAGTTCTGGGTACTTTTTACTTAGTTCTGTGAACTTTTTACTTAGTTTTGTGAACTTTTTACTTAGTTCTGTGAACTTTTTACTTAGTTCTGGGTACTTTTTTCATAGATCTGTAATTTTGTAGCTAAGCTAAAAGACGTCCCTTCAAGAGAAGAGAAGATACTTACGACGTCCTGCTGCGTATAGAATGTGCCAATCTAGTCATGCATGTCACTAAGTCGTTGGTTTTCCTGGCTGATTCGGGTAACCCATTCCATCCTATAATGGCATTAGGGAAGAAGGTGCACTTGTACGAATCTGTCCTAGCATGTGGAATAAGAAATGTGCCTTTATCTTTGTGTCTTTCAGAGTATTTTATTAGGTTTGGTTTTTGTATTTGTATGATTCAGTGTTTTATGCATTATAGCTACTTTACTGTTATTCTTCGTTCCTGATTTGTCTCTAAATTTAGTGATTCTAATAAAGGGATTAAACTAATCAAATATGAATATTCGTTTGTTATAGTGTTGTTGTTTTTTACTGAGTTAAGGGGTCCCAAACAGAGAAGATGTATATTCTAACAATGGCCTAACTATGGTTAAATAGCATTTTACTTGCATGTTCTTGTTTGATATATACAAGTCTTTTTAATAAACCCTAATGCTTTGTTTGGTTTTTTAAATATTTTTCATACTCAGCCACCACGAAACAACTTCAGTAAAAAAAAAATATGTAAAATTCCCTTCTCAGACTCTATAGGGCAGATATAATTACAACCATCTGTTTCTGTGGCTCACGGTTAACGAGTTATCGTGTGACCAGCACAACAACCAACCACCTTTATTTTGTTTAAATTCATCTCAAAACGTATAGGATTTAAATGTCTCTAACCTTTGTGTAAAGTGGTAAAGGGTAGCGTTTAAGAAGTCGTGTTGGAGAGGAAGGGTCATGTGCAGCAAACTAGCCTAGAGTTACCTCTTCCTACTTTCGGACATCGACAAAAGTCACGCGCGCTTTGCTGTGCTATTGGGTTCAAGCCCCCCACCCTTTGCGAACTGTAATTTGATGGCTGATTTTTGGCAAGGGAGATTAGTGCTAGACAGTGTGTGATAAGGAAATAAATCCTGCTCTTTGGCTATGGCCCGTGCTAGCTGTGAGGCTCTGCTGATGGTGCTATTAAGATTGGAAGGAGGAGCTGGTAGTTTTGATTGCTTACATTGTAAGTCAGACTGATGCCAGCACTTGCCTGTGGCAAGTCTATTGAGACAAGTACTTTAAATCTTTATCTTTTCTTAGCGCAAGGGCAAGCACTTTTCCTAATGTTATGGTCAACACAATGTGTTAGAATTGGAAATAAATACGTTTCTTTATGTCTCACTTTGTTTTGGCCTCTCTCGTTCCCTTTTTGTTTTCTCCTTTTCACGCAGGGGCGTAGCATCTATGGCGCAAATGAGTTCAATAAACCCGGGCAAACGACCATAAGGGGCCCACAGCCCTTGGAAATTTGGAGTAGCAACAATTGCAAGTAGGGCGATCATTGCACTAGGACCCAAGGATCTTGACCAATTAGGGCCTACTGAGCCCTTGGGCAAAGTGAAAAACAAAGCAATTTTGTACTTTTGTAATTGCCGACTAGCATCATTTCACGTTGTTGTTGTTTTGTAGTGACCGCCGCTGACGGAATAGAAAATTAAAAAAGCGACCGGAGAGTTATTTCCCATAGTTTTGTTATTTGTGAGAACCTGAAAGTCTGCAGAACAAATACTCCAAGTAATAAGAAATCCTCATTCAATTTTAAAATAAACTGCGAGGCCATGCTATGATGGTGCTTCTCTTAAGAGTGGATAGTACAATCACCTTCAGGCATCTCTTCCGCAAATGCATTATCTTGCGCATTTTGTTCACTGCGCTAACCACAACTTAAATTGGTCTTAAATGGTTCCTTCAAGTGTTCAAGAAGTTGAAGAATTTTATACTTAGTACAACGCTTTATGAGTATTTTTGCTCCCAGTATATCAAGATGGCCGCTTCCCTAGATCAATAGGTAAAGCATAGTTTATAGAACACTCACAAACTGTGCTCTGCTAGTGGTCATCAAGGAATGATGTACTAACATCAATGAGATTATGATTCCTTGATGTACTAAATATGTTAATACAAATTACCCTGTGTTCCCTAAAGGAAAAAGTACGCATAGAATTGTAAGAGAAATTAGAAACATGCAAAGTTATTCTTCTGCTTATTGTCACGTGCAAAATTGTAACTTTGTGTCCAAAATATTGGAATATGAGCAGCAAGAAGACACACTAAATTTGTTTTATGGGGGAAGGGGCCCATCAACATATTCTTGTATCAACTGGAGATCTATTCTGGCTTTGAGAATGTAAGAAACGAGGCTGCTGGATTGATTCTATCTATACTGGCTTTGAGGGTGTAAAAAACGAGGCTGCTGGATTAATTCCATCTTAAGTAGTTGATCAAGTTTTTCGCTCCACGCGATTGTGGAAAGTTAACAAACTGATGGGCTTACCACTGACTAGTTTAAAGAGAAAATTCAAGATGCAGAGATGAGTTTCAAAATCAATGTGTTTTACAGAACTATCGCGGTCGTTGTTTATCAATTAAAGATTTCATTTTAAAAAATTGTTAACATGTTGCAGTCGTTAGTCCCCAGTCATTTTGCCTGTAACAGTTGTTCAGCAGAGTGGTCATTCTCAAAGTTGCAATTGATTGAAAAATATTTTTAAAGTTCTATTACTTCTTTAAGACAGAGGAAGTAGGCTTCACATGCTATTTTTTCTATTAAACTTATAAAAAAAACACCAGAAAACTGAAATTCTAGAAAATAAATGTTGAACCTATTTACTGTTAAGTCATAGACCTAGTACTAGATTATAGTTTTATCAAAGCTGTGTTTTTCGAATATAAATTGTAAAATGGGGGGAAAATAACTACTAAAACATTGGTTAGTTGGGTTTTATGACGCTATTAGTTGTACGGAATAATAGCTGATCAAACAAAATGACATTATTACTTACTTGCATTGGAATATCTTTTGGTGCATGTACTGATAGATACAGACTTTTAGATTTTGTCACACACTAAATTTGTTTTATGGGGGAGGGGGGCCCATCAACATATTCTTGAACCCGGGCCCATGCGTACCTTGTTACGCCACTGTTTTCACGTCTCTCTCTCCTTCTCTTCCTCCCTTCCTCAAACTCTCCCTCTCTCTAACTCTCTCCCTCCATCCTTTACTCCCAATTTTTCGCTACCTCTCTCTCTGCCTTCATCTTTCGCTCTTTCCTTCACTCTCTCCATTCCTCCTTCCATCTCTCCCTCCACCTCTACCTTCCTTCCTCCATTCTTCACTCTCTCTTTTCCTCACTATCTTTCTCCATCTCTCCCTCCCTTCTTTTTTTTTACTCTCTTCCTCCCTCTCCCTATTTCTGCCCTTTCCAGCCCATTTCCTCTCCCGCCTTCATTCTCTACCCTCCCTCTCCCTTTCTCTCATTTACTCCCTCCCTCCCTCTCTCTCTCCCTCATCACCCTCTCTCCATTTCTACATCCCTCCCTGTCTTCATCATTCTCTCCCTCTTTCCATCCCTCACTTTCTCTCTCCCCATCTCCCTTCTTCACTCTCTCCCTTTCTCCTTGCATCTCTGCTTCCCTCCCGCTGTCCTTAATTTTCTCTCTCTCCCAGCGGTAAAGCGCTTGGCTTCCAAAGCGAAAGTCCCGGGTTCGAATCCTGGGATTTTTAATTTCGGGATCTTTTGGCGCCTTTGAGTCCACCCAGCTCTAATGGGTACCTGACATTAGTTTGGGAAAAGTAAAGGCGGTTGGTTGTTGTGCTGGCCACATGACACCCTTGTTGACCGTAGGCCACAGAAAAAGATGACCTTTACATCCTCTGCCCTATAGACCACAAGGTCTGAAAGGGGAACTTTATTTTACAATCCCTTTCTCTCTCTCACTCATTTCTATTTCATCAAGTTGCCGACTGGTCAAGTTTAATGGACTCTATCCTCGGCTGCTTCATTGTGCATGATGGACAGAAGGGGCCGGATTGCACTGCTTGAAAGGCCGGATGTGGTCAGCAGGCCTTAGTCTGGACATCACTGATATACGTCTGCCATTGATTTTCTGACAAATTATTTAGATCTAGGTCGAATTCTAACATTGGCAGAGAATTGCAATACATATAAAATGTAAGTGTGTGTTAAATTTTTGTGAGTGACGTTGAACTGAATATAACCAAGTCACAATATTCAAATTAAAGTTCAACCGAGGCCAATCGTTAGAGTAGGCCTAAACACTGGCCTGCGACGTGGCAGCTTGTGGGCAGTTTACACCAATAGTTCGTTGACAATTCACACGTCTAAACTACCTACAGGTTGTACAATAACGATTGGTCACAGTTCAACCGACCTAGTATGCTGTGTTCTCGTCAAACTACAATACCTGCAATAATTTCCTTTATTATTGCTTATCATAATTAAAAATATGGAGGTGCTGTGGCTGAGTGGTAAAGCGCTTGGCTTCTGAACCGGGGTCCCGGGTTCGAATCCTGGAGAAGACGGGGTTTTTTAATTCCGGGATCTTTGGTCCCTTTACATCATCTGTCCCATAGATCTCAAGGTCTGAAAAGGGGAAACTTTTTTAGAATTAAAAATTTTTTAAAAATGATAATTAAAAATATAGTTGCATTCGCAACCCCAACCAAACTCTACCCTTCCCCACCCCATCAGTAAGGACGTTATAAATGGATGACACAAAGTAAACATCCAATTGATAGTAAATGCATGGAGGAAAATGTCAATATCTTTCTCGGAGTAGCTTTTGATATCCTGATATCTTGATAGGCATTTAAATACAAGCAGCCTAGACCATTACATCCTACACACACACACACAGATACGCACGCATATACCTACACCACTTTGCAGTTCTCGATATTTATTCACCCACCCACACCCCATTTTCTAACCCTCCGAACATAGCTTCAGAATTCCCACAATCCAACTTCATGATAAATTTATATTCGCTTAATCTTTTTTTTTTTTTTCGTTCCATGAAAAACAAAATTCTAACGAAACAATATTTGAAATTTAACTCCCGAGATGGCTTGATTTAAAATAAATGTAAGTATTTATTTATCCTGAACGGTTATTTTAAAGAGTGTAAGAATTAATGAGAATAAAGGTCCGCAATCCCCCCACACACACACACATGCGTTCACACTTCTTAGCAGACTCACCTTCAACCGTTTACTTTCAAATCCTAAATTGTCTGCAGTTTCATAAGATTTTTACACCCCCCTCCCCCCCCCCCAAAAAAAAAATCTGAAACTCTAAGTGCTAAGAAATAAACTACTGGTTTGGACTAGCCGTTTCCAGATCTCAGAATAAAAAAACAGAAAATAGAAACAAAATGCATCTTCAGTCTACACTAGAATATTTGGAGACGCTGGACTATAATTAAATGGATTATAACACAATATATGTAGGCCTATATATATATATATATAAATTTCAAAAGATTATTTTCTCACTATATATTCTCGTCACAAACTCATCTGGAATATCATTGATTCAAAAAGTTTTTCATCACTGATATTGTCTTCATTTTTTTATTCACTTGAATTTCCTAACACCATCTTTACAATTTTTAAACCAAAGGAAATGACCTAGTTTATAAGCAGAAAATGACCTAGTTTTTAAGCAGAAAATGACCTAGTTTTTAAGCAGAAAATGACCTACTTATAAACAACCTTAAAAAAAGAATTATTACACTTCATCATTTTATAAACCATTTTCATAGTTTACTGAACAAAAGTTTCATTTTCTTTTCTTGGATAAATCTAGCGCTGTCTGCCATTCCGGTATGATTATATTAACGCCATTTACTTATTATAATATCATTGATTTGTGTGTTCTTTGTTTGATTGAAACAGGCCGTTCATAATTTTGATGCAGAACTTAAACGAAAATAAATGAGCCCAGGTTTTAATTTTCATAATTTGGAAGCTGTGGGGAGGAGAGAGTACCATCATAGATCTGTACATAATATAAAACTATGGTTTCATCTTGCTTTAAACATCTTTCATGAAAGAGTTATCTATCATTTGATTAACCTTTGAACTCACACATGAATAAGGAGCTCTTCTTTGTGGTAAACACGTTCCCTTAGCTAAAGGTGAGGCTGCAAGATGCGGCTAGGTTAATTTTTGGCACTTGAAAAAAAAATGTCTTTTTGGTTTCTGGTAACGCTTTCTCGGGTTGGCAAGTGTTGGTTAAAAGAGTGATTTAGTTAGAACAGTTTCATATCGAGGTTTATGAGTGGGAGTGTACATGTCTGTGTGATAATAGATGTATATGTGTACGTCGCTTTCATAACTTTAATATTTTAGTTTTTAATTATAAAGTATTTATGAAGTAATTACTGGTGAGAGATATTTCAAAATTTCCTTTCAAGTATTCACAACTTGAATGTTTGCTTTCTGAAAAAAAAAAAGATTCTCATTTAATTGTGATATTTTTATCCGTTGTACTTTTAAAGCATGTTTAACGGCCCTGACTGTGTAACGTTATATTTAAATCTGTCTCAACAATGTTCTCACGTTAGTCTAAGTAATGTACTCTTTGTTTACACTTTGATTAGTCAAGATTCGTTTGCATTCAAAAGATATTTTTTTTTTACCAATTAACTCTCTAAAAGAAACAAAGAAAAGAAAGCGATAGGGAGAAATGTGCAAGCGATATACGGACTGGTACAGACAGCACGAACAAGAGAAAGTCTATGAGTGGTTTGGACATAAAGAGACGGCATAGACAATGTCAAAGACTCTTTTGGAGAAATTTTAACTTTGTAATCAAGATTACTTTTTAGGCTAAAAAAAAGCGTAAGACCTTAAAAATTTGAGTCTACAGTGCTAAAAAAAGGGAAAAAAATTAAATACAAAGCTAATCAATACTTTAGTATACTGTTATCAGTATACGCGAGCTATTTATAGAGATATTTATGTAGCTATTTATAGATTTGCCTTCGTATATCCTCTTCACAAAACTTCAATAACCCTGGAAAAAAACTTGCGGTACTCCATTTATGAAAATCCGTCATTGTAACCTAGTTTGACTTAATGACAAAAACATAAGTGTTACAACAATGTCCAAGATATTTGTCAAGTCTACAGCCAAATACTTGAACTCAAGGAAGGGCGTTTTTATTGTGTGTCTGCTCTGTTGTGTCCTTGCCCTCTTTTTTAAATGTACTACTTGTAAAAAAAAAAAAAAACTAAAATTGACAAACCGATGTAGACTCTAGATACGAGTATTATAATTGACATTGGCGGTTTTCATGTTAGCACGGTAATCAGCTCTTTAATTTTTTAAAAAATCTTTGTATAATAAAATACTTTTACCTAGAAAAAGATCTGGGACAATGTGAGTGCCATCTAATGGGAAACAAAAGAAAAACGTACATAACTGTATAGAGAGAGATGAAAACAGAGACTTGGTAAGAGATTTGTGAAATATACAGTTCAAATAAGCGGTTCTGCGGTGCTTTAAAAGGTCTACCCAAATTACCGTTTACCAGTTAAAATGCATAGGTTATCCTATACTGTGTACGCCAGATAGAAAAAAAAATAATTTTTTTTTAATTATCTGCCAAAGATGCGAATCTTGAACAGAAATAAAACGATATCCCTGGCAGACTGTTTCCCAATGATTGTAGAGTGAGTTAAAGTAGACGATCTGTAAGTACAAGAGTTTACTTAAAAAACAGATTCGCAGCAATACAAATAGTTGGCAGCTATCTCTCACGATCATCTCTAAAAACCTTGTTTACTCTGCAGCGTTTACTTTGTGCAAGTCTTCGTGGCCTATATGACTCTCTAAGAGCCCGACACTTGCCTGGTAAAAGCATTTTATCTAAAAAGGCTAAAGTAATTGATATTGTGTGTTAGGAAACAATTGCCAATTAACTGTCTCTTTATCTTCCTTGAAGATTGTAAGCGCAGACTGTTGATGTTGACTACCGGTGACCCTGACCTGCTAGGCACTGAGGTTTCCCAGAGAAAGAGGTGGAGTCAACGGCATCATTTGGTAGTGGCCACTTTGCTCGTGCCACTGATAGCAAGGGAGGATGTGCCATCAGGCATGCCATAAATCTTCGGTGCTTTAATATGTTTGGAGCTGCACACGAAACTCAAATGTACACTAAGAGAATGACTTTGAGTAAGCCGCAGTGGCGTGGCTAGGGTAGGCGTCATCCCGTGCTACCTTCCAGTTTTCCTTTTGTTTGCATCGTTTGTTTTTTTGTTTGTTTGTTTTTATTGTTGTTTTGCTATTGTTGTTGTTGTTGTTTTTTTAGAAAAAAAAAGAAGCTTTCCTAAGAAATGATTGATCAACAAATACTTCGACAACTAAGTAGTCTGAGAGAAATAAAGTCAGACAGACAAATTGGACAAAAAGACAGACAGACATGTAAATCGAGAGAATTGGATATATAGATAGATAGATAGATTCATAGATAAACTAAATGTATCCTTTTCAAGCTTTAAAGTGACAAATATCTCACCATTGTCAATATTTATCACATAACTTCTAGATCTACAGAACATTCAAGCTGCTTGAAAAAGAACATTTCTTTAAACTGAATTTAACACTGACTTCAGGGGCGTCACATTGGAATTGGCAGAGGGAAGGAGCAAAAACAAAAATTTAAACTCTGTGAAAAAAACGTATTTCTGCGCCATCTTCATTGTGTTTTGGCTTTCTGCAATTGAGCTTAAAAAGTTGATGATTGAAAGCAGATTGTTTGGACCTGTATTGTTCTACATACTCTGCCAACGCTACCTACCCTTACATACCTGATCATTTCTCCCTCTCTCTCTCTCTCTCTCTCACACACACACGCACCCATAAACATATTCTCCGTTTTTTTTCTGAATGACCCTCAAGCGTCGTTGCTGGAACAACAAACATCCATCGGGATTGGATACAATTGAATGACTCAATATGAACCTTGGCCAAAAGACTTACAATGGTCTGTATTTACTTGAGACTACTAAGCAGAGCGAACCCCTTTCTTGCTAAAGTCAGGACCAATACACTTCTACCTCTAGTTAGCTGTCATAAAACTGGATCATTTTTAAAATAAAAATTTGTCAAATACAAAAATAAACAATAGATTATAAACTAAATGACAACTTCAATCACTTGACAACTCGAGCCTGTTTTATTATTACGCTTTTTTTTTTACATTTTTTTTTTATTTGAATTACCTAAGTTGGCATTCCTTGTTAGATAAAACCATGTACGTTTTGACGAGCACCAGTACATTCAGATCATATCACATGACACGTGATTCATCTGTGAGAGGTACATCTGAGGGATCGCAGATTGGAGATTTTCATATATGGCGGATAAAATATAAATACCAAGCTTGTTCTTTTTTGGTGTATCCGGTGTACATAATAAAGGAAGTATTGATAATGTATGTTTTATAATGGTGTCAGGTGTGGGACACATTTTCTTTTTGCACTTTTTAGCACTTCAGGAGCTATTTTTTAAAGATTTAATTTACAAATGCTCTTTCTTCCCTAGTGCTATTAGAGCATGGAATGGGTTGAATGAGTCAGACAGGAAAACCAATGACTTGGCAAAATTTAAGTAATTGATTTACATGTATAACTAGATTGACCTAGGAATACGCAATCATCTTCTTTTTTGATGTAACGTCTGTTTTATATGATAAGGTCAGATTACACCTCCCTGCAATAACACCATTTCTGATCTATGTTATAATAATTGTCTAACCAAACCCTTTTTTTTGTGTCCTTTGAAATGTTATAAGTTATGTAAAGTACACTTTAGTTATTAAATCAATCATTATAATTGTGAAATATATTTGTAAATTTTTTAGGCCTATATGACGTTGAAATAATTGCAGTTTTTAAAGAAATTTTAATTTTCCATTGAATATTTTTTAAAAAAATTAAATACAATTTCTTTGTTATCTCCCTTGTATAAGATTTTTATACGCTCTTTACTTTGGCTACGAAAATAAACGACAATGTAGAGCTATACCTATAATTACTAAGTTTATTTTGAAAGACTTGAGAGGGACGGGATGACTTATTACACTTTATGCCAACCACTTGAAGCGGCAGCAGCGTGACCAACTGAAATAAGCCACACTTAGTGTCTTCCTGGCTGAAATGGCAATCAGTGCCGTTATTCGACACGAAACGAACCAGTGGTGTAGCTAGGGTGGGGGAGGAGGGCAGAATTTGAAAAATTCCCCGGCCCCCACTTGAGGGGGCATCCCCTTAATGTATTAAAAATTAAATGTTACACAAAATGCAGGGGCCCCCAAAGAGGTCAAGCCCCTGGGCGCCCAAATGATGGAAAATTCCTAGCTACGCCCCTGAAACGAACCTTGGCTGGCAAGGCTATTTGCAATATGATGATAATATATCTCAGTGCTAAATATTTCTTCTGGGCCAACAGCTATAACAAATTTTGCCTATAGGTAAATCCGGCCCCATTAGAAATTACAATATTTAAAAAATGGGTCCAAAAAAAAAAAAGAGAGAGAGAAACATATGCTTATTAAATGATGTACTTTATGCGATTTATTTCACTATAAGTGCTGAAATATGAGGGTATGTGCGTATAAAAAGATGGATTGAAACTTTCATGACCGGTACGCGTACTTTCGCATTCCGCCCTCCCCCCGGTGCATCAACGAATAAATATCAGAAACAATTATTTACTGTTTTGCATTTATAGGATACTAGCAGCACACACCGGTTATCCCCATTGATTTGTTTCCAGGCTTTATATTGATAATTATATGTCCGGAACACCCGCTTTTCTTTTTTTTTTTTTTAATGTAATAAACGGGCCACATTTTTAACGATCAA
Organism: Biomphalaria sudanica; assembly: GCA_036873155.1. Classification (NCBI taxonomy): domain Eukaryota; kingdom Metazoa; phylum Mollusca; class Gastropoda; family Planorbidae; genus Biomphalaria; species Biomphalaria sudanica. The sequence continues at coordinate 375,178 of JAZGLO010003675.1, forward strand.
CCTAACATACTTTTTAAGCCCGTGAATTAGTGTATCTGTTGCAATAACATTTTACGTCCCCTCTCTCTCTCTCTCTCTCTCTCTTTCTCTCTGTCTCTCTCTCTCTGCCTCTCTCTCTGTCTCTCTCTCTCTCTGTCTCTCTCTCTCTGTCTCTCTCTCTGTGTGTGTCTCTCTCTCTGTCTCTCTCTCTCTGTCTCTCTCTCTGTCTCTCTCTCTCTGTCTCTCTGTCTCTCTCTCTCTCTGTCTCTCTCTCTCTGTCTCTCTCTCTCTGTCTCTCTCTCTCTGTATCTCTCTCTCTCTGTCTCTCTCTCTCTGTCTCTCTCTGTCTCTCTCTCTCTGTCTCTCTCTCTGTCTCTCTGTCGCTCTCTCTGTCTCTCTCTGTCTCTCTAAATAAAAAGAAATATCAATTTGGTTTTATTAACTGCAATCGTTTATTTTACTCCTTTTGAATGTAGCGAAATGACAATCAGTGGCGTAGCTAGGATGGAGGAGGTGGGGGGGAGAGAATTTGAAAATGTCCCCGGGCCCCCACTTGAGAGGAGGGCCCAAATGAATGTTCGAAATTTTTTTACGTTAAATATTAAATTTAACGCAAAATGCAGGGGCCCTCGAAGAGGTCAAGCCCCCTGACCCCCAAATTATGGCAAATTCCTAGCTACGCCACTGATGACAATAGATCTAGGTGTATCTATTTAATGCTATTGGGATTTATTTTTTTTAACAGTATTTCAAAGTATACTTGCTTTCTCTCTTATCTTATCTTATAAAATACAAACGTTACTTCAAAAAGAAGATGATTACGTCCTACGCGTCATGCATCTAGTCATGCATGTTAACCAATGACTTAAATTCTGCCAAGTCACTGGTTTTCCTGGCTGGCTCAGACAACACATTCCATGCTCTAATAGCGCTAGAGAAGAAGGAGCACTTCTATAAACTTGTCCTAGCATATGGAAAGAGAAATGTGCCTTTTTCTTTGTGTCTTTCTGGGTATTTTATTAGGTTTTGAATTTGAAGATTATGGTTCAGTGTTTTCAGTATAATTGCTATTTTACTTTTAAGTCTTCTATCTTGAAGGCTTTCTAAATTCAGTGATTTTACTAAAGGTGTTACTCTAGTCAAATGTGAATATTCGTTTGTTATGAATCTCACTGCTCTTATTAATGCTATTAGGATTGGTTTTTATTTTATTTAGACCGCGTCTAAAAGGAAGCGGAAATGACGTAAGGCTTATTATGTTTCCCCTAAATAAAAAGTTGCTTTTAAAAATACAAATTTGTGAGACATTCCTAATTATGCTTTAGGGGAAATACCGAAAATAAAATACAAAGGTTTGATAGAGCTTGCGGTTTTTCGCGAATATCGGACGTCAGGTTGCGAATCTGTCAAAAACTGTTCTAAGTGAGCACCTAGGACTAGGAGGTAAAAGGAACCTGTGTACGAAATTTGATGCGGATACGTTTTAGAGATCTCATGATCAATGAATGTATCTGTCAGTCATATCTTACAAATATATAATAGATTCTGCGAACATCCTTTCATAATGAATAACGAAATGAAATCAATACAATGGGGTTTTAAAATTTAAATATTGAAATAGTAATAGAGTTAAAGTCTATAACGTGGACGACCCGATTAACACATGGATAAGTGTTTGGTGTCATCTAGGACTAGGCATATTTTAGCTAAGGAAAGTCTTTAATATATAAGATTAAATAATATAGTCAAAGTCAAATATATGTTTTAGTTAGTAAGGATATGACCAATATGCAACGTTATTTTTCTCTAGTTTAGATTTAAAATGTACATTTAACTGTAATTTATATTTCCTTAACAGCTTTGTTTTTGTAAATTCATAATTGTTTGAACTAAGGTAGATTATATTAATCTGTTCATCTTGAAATTTCATTGTTTTTCTTGTATATTTGTTTAGTTTCACCTTCGCTTGATACATTATGTCTAGAGCCTCTAGTTTAAATAGTCTCCTCAGATGGTCTTTGTCATCGTTACAAATTATGTAGAGGATCTATATTGAATTCACTTTAACAAGTTTAGATCTACTGCTCAGTTCCTTGGCCATTAGAAACTAATCCGCTGTATTTACATTCTTTAAAAAACGATGATACGCATGCACAATAGGCCCTATCATTAGTAAGGAAACGCTTAACAATGTTTCAACATTAATGTGAGCTGTGCATGCCATGCTAAGAATATAAACCTCAACTCACCCCTCCCTGCTTAGGTCCTAATAGCTGTAGGACACTATCATACAATCATAAAGCAGTTTAAAACACTAACACGAGCATGATCATAATTTTTTTTCACCACTAGATGAAGCGGCTCCGCCTAAAATCATACGAAATAATGTACAACATGAAAATAATCCCTTCAAAGGAAGAAATCTCTCAGAGTGTAACATCTCACACAACGTAGAAGAAGGGTTTTTTTAAAAATCGCCATTGACAGCGTTGAGAATTAGAATCTAGAAATGGCTATTGCTCATTTAGAACATGATCTAGTTTTAATGGCATGTCTACATCCACCATTTGAATCCTATTAGCTGTGTTGTTGTTGTTTTGTTATTTGATGTACGAGCTTCATGCCTTCTCTGAGCCAGGCACATTGCGCGGATGTGTAAATGTAGAACGGAAGTAATATACATGCGCTAAACAACACAAAAAAAAAAAGCAAGCGAGGTTTGTGTGGTGAGCACTCGCAGGAAGGAGAGCACGAGAGAGAGAGTGGGGAAGAAAGAGAGATGCGGGTTCGCCTCGATCTATATTGTCTGCTTCTGACGATCTTACATATTTAATGACGTATGAAAGTCCAAAAGGTCTGATGTTAAGGCAGGCGGGTAGATTTCTAACTAAATGTGGAGATCAGAAACGGCATAGCTAAAGCCAGCTGTCTCACCAAAATACTGATAAGAGTCATTCACATATGACCACATGAACTCGGTTCAACTCACTAGCAGTACTGCTTGAACTCGGGTTGAAACTACACATCAAAACAAATGTCATGACCAATTAAAAGTCGAACGGGGAGATTATTTTCGCTCTCTCTCTCTCTCACACACACACACGCGCATACACACCCACCATGGACCATGCGTGTGTGTTTGTGTGCGTGAGTAACTATTTATTGTGTGTTTGCTTTTTACGCGAAAGTTGTGTGCCCTTGTGTTTGAGTGCTGTCAGTGCCTCGGTGTAACGTGAGCGCTTGAGTATGTGTGGCATTTATCTAGTCCTACCTACAACTATTCAACAATTCATCGGTAGTAGGCCTACCTTTAAATCTACAAAAAGACTTTTCTATGCTTTGAAAACGACAATTTAGATTTTTGAAGTGTAAACTGTGTTATGTGCAGAAATAATAATCTGCTTATAGGTGGGCTAGAGCCTGCCGTGAAATTTATATATATATATATCTATTATGCCGAGAGAGAGGGAGAGAGAGTGAGAGACAGAGATAGAGATTACTTAAATATTTGGATTCTAGATTTAAGAAACAAGTGGAATGGGTTGCCTGAGCGAGCCAAGAAAACCAGTGACTTGGCAGAATTGAAGTCATTGGTTAATATTGTTGTAACTCTAGGGTAGGCTATCAACGTAAGGCAGGCAACTCAACACAGTTTAACAGGAAATAAATAGATGTGTTTATTCACTAGGATAAACACATATCATCCTTCAGCTTCCTCAGAGTCTTGCTACTACTTTACCAGTCCTTTAGACAGCAACCCGAATGTGGACCAACGACAGCCTTCCCCGCTTCGCTCCAGGTCCCTTCTACAACCTTCAGGCAGCACAAAAGCTGGCTTCTTAGTTTCCAAACATTCAGACTCTTCACGATCCCTGATGCACTCTTATTCTCTATCCTAGTGTCTTCTTGTTTACGTTCACTAGTGCTCTAGTGCGCACCTCAAGCACTGGTGCAAGGCAGGGTTACAGCAGTACCCCCACCTTAGTCTTTTCGTCCCGAAAAGAAACATGTTCACGGTTGATCAGTGCAGGTGGAGGTCGGTCAGTGGGAGTCACAGATTGCATGGAGCGTGCTCCCCACAAAGCGATCCACACTGCTCTCTCCAGGTGTGGTTTTCTCCTTCTCCAGTTGACCAATTTTCTTTCGACACGATGTCGCAAATGTGGCCTCTCCATCCTGACGGTTGTCGCTGGCGTCAGCCACCTGACACATAGAGTGGTAGTGACAGCTCTTGTTGTTGTTAATGCTGTTGATTCAGAACTGCACTTCATCAGGCCCTTTCTAAGGATGACTTGTGAAAGAGCTGTAGACCCACATGAAGCCACGCTGTTTAACAAACTGTCAGCCTCAGCCGTCTCAGGGAGAATTGTCTGTAAGGCACCTTTACAACGTTTCAGGTGCAAAAGTTCATCAGCTGCAGGGTTCTTTTGACCACCTTCAGGGCCTCTCTCGCTGGTGAAAACAGAAGTATCGAAGTCCACTGGTTTCAGACCCTGTTGATGGTTTTTTTGACATTTGCATTGCCTTCGTGAAGCACCGTATGTACAGTTGTTGCTTACCGCCTGAATGCAACAATCAAAATTCAAGTTCCCCTCGTAGGCACTGGCAGATCGACAGGGGTCCTTAAGGTCCAAAGTGACAGGCTCTAACGCAGGCTCAAAGTTGTTCTGCTCTGTCCGGGTCGTTGTTGCACTCAAAGCTGGTACAGCAAAAGTTTCAGTCGCGTAGCAGACTTCTTCTATTGCTTCGACTGCCTCTTTCTGTTCCTCTGTGTGCTTCTTGTCAAGATTGACGCATTCTTTGTAACTATCAGTACAGTCACTGTCTTGAATGAGTAACGGTTCATTGTTGTTGAATGATGGACTCCTCTCTCTTACTGGATTGATCTGGCCTTGCACGTTACGTATCAGTTTGTCCATAGAATGATTCATCGAATCCTGGAAGGTACAAAGTTCACGTAACCAGTTCTGGATGGTGTTCAGCACCTCACCAATATCTGGTTCTACCTCAAACAGGTAGGTCTCGGGATCCTCACCTTCATCAACCAAGTCCTGTCGAAGACTGGCTCTTATCTTTTCCTTGGGTCCAACGATTTTTAGCTCTCTGGCTCGGAGCTCCTCCTTTAACTGTTTGTAGCTCAGTTCATCTAGCTTCCTCGGCGTTGTCATTCTTTCCTTTCGTTGAGCTACCTAAAAGCCACTTCGACACCAATTGTAACTCTAGGGTAGGCACTCAAGTAAGGCAGGCAACTCAACACAGTTTAACAGGAAATAAATAGATGTGTTTATTCACTAGGATAAACACATAACATCCTTCAGCTTCCTCAGAGTCTTGCTACTAATTTACCAGTCCTTTAGACAGCAACCCGAATGTGGACCAACGACAGCCTTCCCCGCTTCGCTCCAGGTCCCTTCTACAACCTTCAGGCCGCACAAAAGCTGGCTTCTTAGTTTCCAAACATTCAGACTCTTCACGATCCCTGATGCACTGTAATTTTCTCTATCCTAGTGTCTTCCTGTTTACGTTCACTAGTGCGCTAGTGCGCACCTCAAGCACTGGTGCAAGGCAGGGTTACAACAATATGCATGACTGAATGCATGACGCGTAGGACGTAATCATCTTCTGTTTTGAAGTAACGTCTGTATTATATAAGATAAGATAAGTAGAATTTATTTCCATTTTTCGAAAACAAACAAAATGATTAATTACTAACAATCAATTGACTGATTGGTTAATTTTTCTATTGATTAATGATGTTTTTTTTAGGTAGCCTATAAATAAATCATTTCCACTTTGTTCGAGAACAGGTGTGTGAGAAATAAAATAAGGGGGCTCTATCTGTGAATAAGTAGTGACCAGTAGGCAGGGCGTAGCTAGGAATTTCCCATCGTTTGGGAGCCCGGGGGCTTGACCTCTTTGGGGGCCCCTGCATTTTGCGTAATATTTAATTTTTAATGTAAAAAACACACATTTGGGGCCCCTCTCAAGTGGGGGCCGGGGGGATTTTCAAATTCTCCACCCTCCTCCCCCTACCCTAGCTACGCTACTGCCAGTAGGCCTAATTAATTGACTTATTTGTTAATTTTTTTAATGGATTTATGTATTGTTTGCACCAATGAATAATTGTGCAGTTTCAACTTGATCTGAGAATAGGTGAGGGAGAAATTACGTGTTCAAACTTTTTACCAGACAGACAGTGTAAGTTGATATAAGCTTTGTAATCAGTGGCGTAGCATCCATGGCGCGAAGGGGTTCAATGAACCCTGGCCCACGACCACTCAGGGGCCCACACCCGATGGTGTAACAACCATGGGTCCAGGGCCGTATTTACCTCTATGCAACATAAGTTCTAGCTTAGGGCCTCCAAGAAATATTTAGTAGTTACATACAATATCTGTACGTCTGTGCTTATATAGGGCCCCATATCTCACATAGATTAAGGCCTTTTCAGCTATAAATAAGGCATTGCATAGCGCGTAGGGGTTTCATATCGCCTGGTCCCATGACTAATGAGCAATAGTGGCCTACTCTACAATAAAATTTTGTAAAAAAAAAATTGGTTAGAAAATTAAAAAGTTTCCTTAAAATATCCTAAACGTCATATCAAGCTTTATATAAACTTCAAAACATTAACCCGTGTTTTCGTTGTAAGGAACTGCTTGCATCAGGTTTAATGTAATGTCGTGACGGTGCGTTGGTGGTGACGTTTGGGTCCCATACTCCCATTCTTTCTTTTGTTTTCCCTTCTATATTAATTATAACCTTTGATAGTATTACCTTTTTTCTCCTTTTTATTTTAAAGTAAACATTGTTTTGTTTTGTTTTCATTTTTCTATTACCAGAAATCTAGATTTAGACTTAAAATTAGATCGTCGTCGGCCTCCTTCAGTCGTGAAACGACTATGGTTCATTTCGATAGCGAGATGAAAGCCTTGGCATTGTCTATGGTCGGGACGATGTCGCACAAACATCAGTTCTCCCCTCTCCTCGCAGCTGATGAGACCAAAGGAACGGAATATCCGATACAGTTTGGTTCAGTAGCGTCGCAGGCTCTGCCGGGCTGTAGCACAATTAGATAGTCAACAAGAAAAAGAAAACAATATTTTGTTTCGTAGGAAATCGTTAAAGATGTTCACTTTTTAGCTACTTATCACGTGATTAAACTGGGGAGGAGATTTATAACAATTACATTTATCATTGAATATTGTCTTTCATTTGAATGGATTCATTGTCGTCTGCTATGTGCACTGGAAAGTCGTTTGGATGGTTTCGATGGTGTTTGTTTTCATTGTCGAATCTAAGCAGTACATTAATTCTTAAGAAAAAAATAAACTCTTTCCTCAACCCACAGATTCAAAACGAGATAATAGAACTGCTGTGCAATGCAATTTTAGCAAAAATACTAAAGGAGATCCAATCTGCTCATTTTTCTCTATCATGGTTGACAGCACTCAGAGAGAATTACAATTATTTTAAATTTCCTTTTTTTTTCCTGAAAATGTGAACTCCGACGACGAACTACACATAGAAATATGTCATTTTTAGATTTTCATATTTGTGAGAACCAGAAGTCTTCAGGAAAATTTAATCGGCCGCTTGCGCATTATGTTCACTGTGCTAAACAGTACTTAAACATGGTCATGATTCAGTCAGCTGTGTTCATGAAGTTGCATTGGAATGTCTATTAGTAAAAGTACCGATACATACAAACTGGATTTCTTTGACACATAAAATATTTGTCATACGGGGGGGGGGGGGGGGCATCAACATATTCTTGAACCCGGGCCCACTGGTACCTTGCTACGCCACTGGTAATAACTCATTATCTGGCCTTGCCAATATCGAAATCTGTTAGGTGCTAACAAAATTCATTGTCGCACTATTATAATAATATTAACAACCAAAATTATTATTATTATTATTATTATTATTATAGATCTAGTAGAAATAAGCTTACTTTCACATTATTATTATTATTATTATTATCATTGTAGAAATTAACTTATTTTTCATTATTTTTAAATGATCGAAATATACTTTAGACGTTTATCAATACACTAAGATGGCTACCGCCGTAAAGCAGCAACTCAATCATTTAATAAGTTTATCACATTCAAGTGGATCCCATAAAGATGTCACAGAAAAGTTTGTATTTATATTTTAGTACTTAGTCCCTAGATCTATTTAAAATATCTATTAAAATTGTTAGAATCTAAATTAGGATTAAAGGGAAACTCATCATCATCATCATGGTTTTTCAAATTTGAATTATTGACATATTTAAATTCTGCGTAAAAAAGTTGTAATGGTAAACATTTTACCATTTTTTATTTCAATGCTTAGAAACATTTTATATATAATAAATTTTAATTGGTCAGTAAATTACTAAATTCTTGACATCTCCGAAAAAACGGGGTTCTTTGACTACTTTGAGATTTTGTTTTTAGCTCAGTCAAATGTCACTTCCCTAAACAATACTGAAAGAGAAACTACATTTAACCAATCATATTGTTTCATTCTTACAGTAGCTGTAGTGTTAGGCTTAGTGACGGCCTAGTCCAGAGCTATGGTACAGTTATATATTTATAGATATAAAAGCATTAGGATAACCAACTTGAGAAAAATGTAACATTTTCATCTAAGCCCCTTCCTGTCCTAAAAAGTAAATAGATCGTGTGTCTGACTGATTCTAATCTAACAAACTGGTCAGAGTAAGGCTAGTCGAGACTACGTGTAGTTGGTCATGACGAGATAACCAAGTATAGTGTTTGTGTGTGTTGAGTGGTCAGGCAAAAAAATACAGAATGCTGTGGTTAGTCAAGCATGTAAATCAATTTTAACATGCATTTTTTTCTTTGCTTACAAGATCTAGATCTAACTGCTTAGACGAAGATATATTTCTTTTACGAGAATGTAAACTTTACTGTTAAACAATAAGTCAATAGATTAAATTAATAGGTTAGTGTGACGTCACATAGAAACCCGGTGAAAGTCTGAGCTTTTTGGATGCGCAGGAAAATTACGTCACAAATACATTAATTACTAAGTTAATATTGCAAATTAAAAAAAAAAGAAAAATATTTATTATCTGTATACAAAACACATAATATATTATATCAAAAATTGTCAAAACCATCAGAGTTTCCCTTTAATTAAAAATTAATTTCCATTTTTCTATAGTATGATTAGTATTTTAGTATGTACACAAAGTAAGCATTCTATTTCTAGATCTAGAATAAATTCTAGATCTTGGTCTGATAGTGATAGTGTTGATAGGGTCTAGATCTAGGTCCAAAACTATGGTGTTTTGAATATCATAATAAAATTACATTTTCTTAGTTTTTTGTACAATTTTGTGCTCAATCTGATCTGGAATGTGGATGGATATAAATATAATATCTTAAAATGGCATTTAGTTTTAGATCTATATGTACTAATTATTCCATTGTTGGCTTTTTTAAAAATTGATTGAAGATCAAATGACTGCATGTTTTTGTTTTTACGTTTGTCAATTGAATTAATCTATGTGTCAACCTTTTTAAAAGCTGAGCAGATAGGCAACTACTTAAAGATTTATAATTGATAACATCTTTTAGTGAAGTCCTCTTGATTCACTCAAATTTGTAACTGTCATTGATGAATGTCTGTATACATACGTGTGTATTTTTACAGATATGTGTCACTTGGAATGTAGGCGCAAATGACTGGAAGTGTGCTAGTTTTAGAGAAGGAGAGATCAGCGTGTGATATGTGCTATGAAGTATATAAGTTTCTGTGTTTTGATTGAGTTGTTAAGTGTTTTATGTAGTTACAGCTGAACCCAGGGACACCTAGACTTGGAGAGAAATCAAGGTAGTTTCTAGAGAGTTATTGAAATAGAGATAGTAGAAAGCTGTAACAAAACTGTGCGAATTCATTTGATTTAAACTGGGTGCTTTGATCACTCAGTATTATGCGAGGGTAACCTGTTCTTGCAAATATTGCTGTAAGTGCGTCTCCGACATCTTCGGAAGAAATTCTTTTCAATGGTATTGCTTCTGGAAACCGTGCGCACATGTCTACAACAGTCAATATGTAGCGATGGCCTCTTCCGGATATTACTGGCATTGGTCCAATAATATCTACAGCTATCTTTTCAAATGGCATTTCACTTAAGTCTGTTGTTTGTATTGGAGCTTGCATATATGTTCCCTTTGCTCCATGTATATGGCAAATATGGCAGGATTTTATGTAGGCCTTGACTTCTTGCGTAATTCTAGGCCAAAAAAATTCATTCAAGATTCTATTCAATGTTCTCTTTACTCCCATATGTCCGACAAACGGGATGTCATGTGCAAGCTTTAAAATTGTTCCTCTATATTTCTTTGGAACAAGCAATTGTTGTGTCTTGCCTGCTTTCATGTGAATTTCTCTCACATAAACACCATCTTCGCCTATCTTGATTAACCCTCGTCTTGGTGGAGCTTCACTTCCTATGAGTTTTATTAGATCTGGATCATTTTTCTGTTCACTGACAAATTTTTCTGTTTTAATCTGTAGTGGGTCTTGACTTTCTGTGGAGATTTCATTCGGGTTGTTCACTTGATTATGGCTTCTCATATCACTATTTTCTGTTCCTGTATTTTCATTTTTATAAGGAACTTGTATGTTATCGTTTGTATTTAGCACTTCTTCTGCTTTCTTCTGAGCTCTTGTAGTAACCATGGAACATTTCTGTGTGTAGTTTTCTTTCCACTTGTTCAATTCTTCTACTGTGCAAGGTTTAGAGCCTTTGATACAGCCAATGATAAGGCCATTGTTGTCAGGCTTATTGTCTAGTACTAAAGCCTCATGCCAACCACTGATGAACGGTGTGTGTATGTTGATATGTGCTACCAGATGTGTAGTTACTTGACCAGTGTAACCAACACAGTCTTGTCTTCTTCCAGTGTACTCTTGTGGGTTGACGTATTCTTTTGCGACTAAAATTGCAGTTGCACCTGTATCGTACAGTACGTTGGTCATTTGTTCTCCCACAAACCCTGGGTATACCTGCAGTTTATTAGTGTGTTTGGCAGCAAATGCTCGATCTCTTGGTCTGTCGTTCCAATCTTTATTGCGTCGGTTGTAGAAGCAAGTCTCTGTTGTGTGGTTTGTTCTACCACAAATTTGACATTGGAAACGAACTCTTTGCTGATTACGTTGATATTCTCTATTCTTGTAAGTATATGTTGGGCTCCTTTCTTCATCTTTGTCTCTTCTATATCTATAGGTCGGGCTCATTTCTTCATCTTTCTCTCTTCAAGATCTATATGTTGGGCTCATTCCTCATCTTTCTCTCTTCGAGATCTATATGTTGGACTCATTCCTTCATCTTTCTCTCTTCGAGATCTATATGTTGGGCTCTTGTCAGCGTTTTCTCTTCTATATAAAGGGCTTGGAGTCCGCATTCTTGCAGCGTTGTTCACCATAAAAGCTGATGCCGCAGTTGGGTTCTCTCTAGCTAACACTTCCCTTGGGTGTGCGGCCTTATACTGCCTTAGTTGTGCTATCAGGCTGCTGATGGTCTTTGGCTCTCGCTCCGTGACGTATGTTTTCACATTATTATTGTAAGCTTCCATCACAGCGTCCATTATGATGTGTTCTCTGAGTGGGTTTCATATCTGTGCTCCACTTTTGACAGGTCTACCCATCGATCGAAGTATATCGACATGTTGGTGACGAATATTTGTGGATCGTCGTTCGCCAGAGGTGTCGACTCTTTCAATCTCCTTCTGTATTCGTAACTTGTGGAGCCAAACTGTCTCAGCAACGCCTCCTTCACGGCCACGTACTCTTTTCTTTCTTCATCTCTCATTTGAAGACAGATGTTGATGGCTCTACCTTTTAAACGCCCCATGAGGCTTCTTGCCCATTCTGTCTGTGGGAGGTTGCATGATGTTGCTATATCCTCAAATCTCAGTAGATACGAGTCAATGCACTCATTCTGGCTCTCGTCAAATGGAGACATTCTGTCTAATTGTTTGTATTTGTCAAAGTGTTCCTCCTTTTCATTTTGCTGTTCTTTGTCTTTCTTTTCTTTAAGTTTTAGTTCTAGTTGTAAGATTTCCTTCCTTCTACTATCTTCTTCTTTCTTTTTGGCTTCTTCCCTATTAAATCTCCTTTCTTCATCCTGTGTTATTTTTAGTGTAATGAACTTTTCAAGTTCTTCGCCTTGCAGGCCATTTTCCTTGCCCGCATCTCTATATATTTTGTACATCGACATTTCCACTTACTTGTGCCTCGTCGTGGTCGCCAGTTGTGAAGAAACAAGTCCTTTTACGTTTATAGTGTCTTTTAATTGTCGAACATCTTAGCAAAACATATCTACACTGCAACGTTATGTACAGATCTTTTACTTCACTCGCTGACTTCTCTCTCTCTCTCGTTTACACACTCCTCACTCCCCCAAGTCCCCTAACTCTCGATACCCAACACTTGACCGTGTGTCACGGTTGACCACACAGTAACCGTGTCACAACAGTGACCAATTATCTTACTTATTGAAACAGAGTGGATCTTTTAGAGTTTATTTAGTAAAGTATCTATTTCCTTGTTCCTGAAGATTTTAAGCTACTCTGATATTAGACATAAATACCATATACTCTGCAAAGTCCCCACCTGTAGTTGTAGTGACTACTCTAGTACTCTAGCAATGGTGTCATAGTAGTACTGGCTGAAAATACACTGTATAAATGTTTTTATCTAATAGGCTATATCTCTTGCGGTTTTAATCTTGTCTTGTGAAGGATAAAGTCTATTGCAATTGCTGTGTTCACTATTATCTTTTTTTGTTTTGTTTTTGCTTTAATCAAAGTAGCTCTATTTAGATATTTGACTCTAGATTCTAGAAGTGTTTTTTATTCATATCATTGAATGAAGACCCCTTTTAAAACAGTTTGGTCTATACTGACTACTACTACCTGAGTTTTGATTTCTTACTGACTACTGGTAACTGAGTGAGTTTACAGACAAAAAAAATCAAATGTCATATGTCAATAAAAACAACTTTAGCCAATCAGTAGTCATTGGGGACTACTCACTGTACTTCATATAAAATGGCTTTGTCAGTTGTTTTGATTTTATCAGCTATGGTCAGATTTGGGCCTCCAAATATAACACTATTGAAAATTGAAGATTTTTAAACAGGATCTAATATGAAGATTTAACATTAATAACATGCTGTTGACTTTAAGTATTGCTTGCCTGTGTGTTTTGCAGCAAATAACCATTCTGAGGTAGCCTTCTTTTTTTCATTTGACCTGGATACATTTTCTATTTTATTACATGGATGTGGTTTAAACATGTGTAGTTTAAATGTGTAAAGTTTTTTAAAATAAAGTTTGATGATTGCCTTTGTATGGCACCATTAACCCCATTTATCTTAATCTCTTTGGACTTGATGTTTGGGTAATATTTGTCAATATTTATATTGACATCATTAATGTTTTGTACCTTATGATATATACAGTGTTTATTATGCTTTTAAAATTTGTTTTAGATTTGCCACAAAAATATTTAGCTTTTTGAGCAGTAAAATGAAATATTTTTTTAATGCATTTGGTTTAATCTCTGCTATATTATCAAATCAATTACCATGTTTTTACCAGCACTTACTTTTGTCTTGGAAAACAGTAAAAATATTTGTATAATTATTATCTCTTTTTAAGTTAACTATCACCACCATTTTTTGAATGCTTTTATATTTAGAAAAGCAAACCGACTTGTAATTTTTTGAATTAAAAGTATAAGAAGCTGCTGCGCTGAAGACCTTTGATGCCTTCTTTAGCAGTGAAATGTAATTCAGTTCAAACTTGTAAACATCAGCAACTTTGATTTAAAAGACTCTGAAAGCCATTGACGACTCAGAGGGGCATCAGAAGGAGGCGTATGCTTGCATTTTCATAGACTTAGTGTGTATTTAGCTCATGACCATGGTCACTTGGTCACATAATATTGATTTAGCTTCATGGCTTCTTTGGTAATATTATAGAACAAAAGGGTTTTTATCCTAATCGTATTAAGGGAAGGAATAAAATTGATGATGATGATCATAAAGTCTGTGACACCCAGTCCACCCAGACTTTTTCCTAGACTTTTACATCTGATGTTAAAATAAAAAAAACTCTTAAATTTAAATACATATATATATAATGTTTGTAATTTATTTCTATTTGCCTATATCTTTTTTAGGTATAAAGCTATACTTGAAAGTATCATAAAGACAGCAGGCATAGAACTTGTCCCATCTCTTCAAGCATTCATTGAAACATGTAAGTTAAATGCTATGAAGGTGTTGTAGCCTTCATTATATGTTGTTGTTTTTTGTAACCTCATGACCATATCACTGAAGCATAGGAATTATTTTTTTTGGATTTTGGGGGGGGGGGGTGTTGGAGGATTTGAATTGTATTTCTCTATTATAATTTAGAAAGTTAAGTTACTATTTCAGACATTTAGGAGACAATGTAAGGGTCATCTGTTTTTATGGCTGTCATGATCAGCTGTGGTAACTCTCTGTCAGGCCCATATTAGAATAGGATGGACTCAGAAGTCCTAAAAAATTTTATCCCAGTCCATAGAGATTCAAACTCATGACCTTTTGGTTTGTAAACCAATTGCTTCATCGCTTGGTCACCCCCCAACCCATTACAAGATGATTTAACAAAATTATTCATCAGAAATATTTCTTAGCCTAATGTTGTTTAGTTTATCTCTGCAGTCTTGTGATCTCTACGCTTAAACAAAAAAAAAAAGCCATTGACATTTGTACTGAACATTTGAGAACATTTTGGTGCTTGTTCAAACTGACTTAATATTTCTTTTCCAGTGGTGAGTGAAGGTGTGAGTCTTGTTATTTCAAGACAAATACTTACTGACTTTACTGCCCAGTTGGCTCGCATGCCAGATGCAGTGGCCAAAGAGATATCTCATTACATTCTTGAGAAGATACAGGCTCGTGTCATTTCATTTGAGGAACAGGTGAAGTGAAACTTTGAATTTTTAAAGATATCTTGTGACCAAATTTATTTATTTTATTTTTTTTCCACATATTTGGAAGAATTTTTTTTTAATGAAACATTTATTGATTATACAATATAGAACATTAAAAAATAATTTTGTATTCAACATTGTACCTTTTTTATTATGTAACCCTGCATTTTAACATTGTATTGAAGGGGTTGGGGCATGCAAAAGAGACCATGGCTAATAACCAAAAGCCAGTTAGCACAAACCCTGGTCCAGGAGATTTTTTTTTTTTTTTTTTTGGATTTATTCTTAGCTTAAGTTCTCACTTCTGCCCCTGCTACTACACATTTATCTTCAGTCAGTTTATTAACTAAACAACTTGCTTAAATTGTTTAGTCTTAGTTGGGGTGACAAGCATTACCAGTTCAACAAGAACTTGTCTTTGTGACCTTGAGTTTGCTTGAGTGTTATATTTTTGTCTCAAAATATTGTGCAGTCATCTGATTGCTATATTTTTGGCTGTCTAAATATTTTGCTGTATTTGCTGTATCATAACTTGCTGTTGTATATTTTGTAATTCATAATGGTGTTTTCATGCAGGTCGCTGCAATAAGACAACATCTGGCAAGTATTTATGAAAGAGAGGAAAGCTGGAGAGAGGCTGCAAATGTTTTAGTTGGTATTCCTCTGGAGACAGGACAGAAGTAAGTTTAGTTGGTATTCCTCTGGAGACAGGACAGAAGTAAGTTTAGTTGGTATTCCAATGGAGACAGGACAGAAGTAAGTTTAGTTGGTATTCCTCTGGAGACAGGACAGAAGTAAGTTTAGTTGGTATTCCAATGGAGACAGGACAGAAGTAAGTTTAGTTGGTATTCCTCTGGAGACAGGACAGAAGTAAGTTTAGTTGGTATTCCACTGGAGACAGGACAGAAGTAAGTTTAGTTGGTATTCCTCTGGAGACAAGACAGAAGTAAGTTTAGTTGGTATTCCACTGGAGACAGGACAGAAGTAAGTTTAGTTGGTATTCCTCTGGAGACAGGACAGAAGTAAGTTTAGTTGGTATTCCACTGGAGACAGGACAGAAGTTAAGAGTTGGTATTCCACTGGAGACAGGACAGAAGTTAAGAGTTGGTATTCCACTGGAGACAGGACAGAAGTTAAGAGTTGGTATTCCACTGGAAACAGGACAGAAGTCAAGAGTTGGTATTCCACTGGAAGTTTAGTTGGTATTATACTTAAGATATGTGACAAAAGTAGGATCGGACATTTTGTATTCTTCTAGAGATAGGGAAAAAGTTTTAGTTGGTATTTCACTAGAAACAGGACTAAGGAATATGTAACGTTTTTGTGTCTGTCATTTTTCCATGATTTTCTTGTATGAATTATATTTTTATGGATGACATATTTTTGTATAAATTACTTTTTCAGCTGTTAAAACTTTTAAAATTGTCATTAAATTAAAAAAAAGATTAGTTTCTTATTACTAAATAAGCACTTTATCTCCCATGGATATTTTCTGCTGATGTAAATGGCCTTTTGTTTGTTCCATTCTAGGCAGTACAGTCCAGACTACAAACTAGAGACTTATTTAAAAATAGCCAGACTGTTTCTGGAAGATGAAGATGCTAACCAAGCTGATGCTTACATAAACAGAGCTTCAATGTTGCAGGCTGAGTCCAAAAATGAAGAGCTTCAAATTTTGTACAAGGTTTGAAATATTTTTTTTCTTTGATAATTATCAAGATTTGTGTCACACATTAGTTTTGCTGTGTTAATGCATCTATTATGTATACTGTTATTTTTTTTTATACAAGCATTTGCTTGGTTAGTACTGGTATAACAAGTAAGCAAACATCTGCTGATCACAGGGACTCAAGTTGTTTTAACCCTTTACACAATGCTCCAAGATTTGTACTCGCATTTGGAAGCCTGGATTAAGTGAGATTAATTGCCATAGAAGGCCTGAACACTGACTTGCAATGTCACATCCTGTAGGCACTTTAGGCCAATAGCATGTTGCCACGTCACAAGTCTGTATGAAGTTATTGGTCTCCACTGCCCACAGGTTGTGATGTCTCAGATCAGTGTTGAGGTCATCTCTACTGAATGGCCTCGGATTAGGTCCATAGGTCCACATCCCTAAAAATACTTGACCTTGTTTGGGTAAAGGTGGTTGTTTGTTGTGGTGACAACCACATAAAAGCTTCATTAACTATCAAACACAGAAACAGGTGAATTGAACTTCTGTCAAGGATGGCTGCCTGGTCGTGCAGTTTGCACGTTGGACTGTCATTCAGATTTATCCATGGTCCCTGGTTCAAACCCTGCCCGCTCCCATCCCCCGTTGTCCTGCGGGAGGTTTGGACTAGGAAGTAATTATCTTCAACTCTGAAGGAACATCCAAAACATATAAAACATTTTACAAACAATAATCTTTTCAGAGTCTCTGGGTTAAAAAAAACACAACTTCATTTAATGAAAGAGAATTGAATCTAGAATTCCTTGACTATTTAAGATATATGTAACATGTTATCATTTTTTATGATTAAATTATCAGATCATCAGTTTTATGATTAAACTTTAGATAATTAGCAGAATTTTGCTTATGCCAAGGACATTCAACACTTTGTTTTTACCCCTTGGTTTATTTTGTTCCAAATTATTTTTTTTTCATTATAATTGGCTACCTGGATTGTTTTATTACATGAATATTAACACTACTTGCCTACTTATTATATCTCTTCTGGTACCAATGGTTGAAAGCTAACATAAGGTTTACACACCAGTTCTTTAAAAAAATGTCGATCTATTTATAGCTTTTAGTACAACTAGATGTGTTAGAAAAATATGAATAGTTTTTTACATTTTTATGTTAAAAAGAGTACTTAAAAGTAACATAAATTATTCTACAATTTTATTTCCAGGCTTGCTATGCTAGAGTTTTGAATTTTAGACGCAAATTTATTGAAGCAGCACAACGCTATAATGAGCTATCTTTCAAGAGTATTGTCTCAGAAGAAGAAAGAATGACAGCTTTAAAAAATGCTCTTATTTGCACCGTTTTAGCATCAGCAGGTAAAACAAATATAAATTGTCAATGAGTTAAGTAAAACATTTGTTGAAGAGCTGTGATCACCTATTGTAATCACTTTAACTACCTGTAATACTCTGTTCAAAAGGTCATTGTAGGCAACTCATTTCCAACAGTAGTTCAAAGTAAAAATTTTAAGCAGAACTTTTGCTTCAGCTTATTAGTCATTAGTAAGAAAGGAACTATATAATTATATTGGTATCTGCACCTAATTAGATCATCTGAACTTTTGTTTCTTGTAGGCCAGCAACGATCACGAATGTTAGCCACACTTTTTAAAGATGAAAGATGCCAACAGCTTCCTGCATATAGTATTCTAGAAAAAATGTCAGTAGATATATATTTTAATTACTGGTACATCAAGTACATGTAGATATTATTTTGACTCAGTAACATTTTAGTTAAGAAATACCAGGCACTCAGAATAAATTGATATTGGATACCTAACACCAAATATCACAAATTAGTCATTAATGCTAACTAATATCAACTGTAATTAAAATACTTTTTTAAAAATTATATTTTCTCAATAGAACTGATGAAATGCAACACCCTGCAATAGTATTTAAAATATCAAATAGATTTGTAAATCTATTTTTATAAAAGAAATTTAAAGTTTCCTTGTGGAGAGCAATTTGTTTTTAATTGTATAACGCAAATGTCCGCATACAGGTATTTAGACAGAATAATAAGAAGTACAGATCTAGTGGATTTCTCTGCCTTGTTACAACCCCACCAGAAAGCTATTACACCTGATGGTAAGCTGATCTTTCTTCTAAATGTAGGATAATTATATGGCATTGTACTATGTTGAAAATTAATGTTATCATCGTATGTTCTACATTGATGTACTAGCAAATAAAATGAACTCATTTTGATTATTCATTTCATTGATCTGCTGTTTAAGAAATCAAGTAGATTAGATTTGTTATGTAGTTAAAACTGTTTACTTAAAACATTTCAGGCTCTACAATATTAAATCGAGCTGTGACGGAACATAATCTTTTGTCTGCTAGTAAACTCTACAATAACATTTCCTTTGAAGAGCTCGGCTCACTGTTAGAGATTCCACCTGCAAAGGTATTAAAATTTATTTAAAACAGTGTATTCCAAAGAGGAAATGACAATTCTTAATAAATGGTTAACTTTTATTGCAAGTCCTTTTCAAATTATACTTGTATTCAATTAGTGGAAATAATTTTTTTGAATTTAGTTTTGGTTTTGATTGGAGTTAAATTTTATTTTTATGTTTAGTTCTGAATAGCCTGGAAATCTTGCCTCATCTCAAACAAGACTAAAATAAAAATCTTTAACTCTAATGTCGAGGCGGTCCTACTGTAGGGTTCTGAAACTTGGAGAACAACTGAAGAAACAACAAATAAAATACAGACCCTCATTGACAGATACCTGAGAAATATCTTAAAAATACACTGGTACGACAAAAAAGAAAACACCAAACTGTGGGAGTGGGCAGAAAAATATAGAGGTGCAGATCTTAGAGAGCAAGTGGAGATAGATTGGTCACACCCTTAGAAAAGATACTAACAACAGAGCTAGACATGTCTTAGAATGGAACCCCCCAGGACACAAGATGTGGAGGAGGACCAAAAAGAACGTGGAAAGGCAGTGTACTAGGTGAAGCAGAAAGGACAGGAAAGAGCTGGGAAGCCATGAAAAAACTAGCAAGAAACCGTGTAGAGTGGCATGTTTTTTCTGAGGCCCTACATTCCATGTAGAATGCAAAGGAAAAATGATGATGATTGAAGTATACAAAATTAAAAGTAATCCAAGCTTTTTTTTTTTTAATTCAGATTTTAAATGTGCTCTTTCTGATCCTTTTGTTTTCAATTTCAGGCTGAAAAAATTGCATCCCAAATGATCACTGAAGGACGAATGAATGGTTATGTTGATCAAATAGATTCCACTGTACATTTTGAAGGTTAAAAAAGATTTTTAATTAGTGCTCATCTTACACATTTACTCAGCTAAGAGCTTATGTATGTACAAAATACATTTGTATTAGTGTTGTATGATATTGGTCCAATTTGGTACTAGAAATTTGATCAAATTTTTTATACACAAGTTTGTTTGTTTTTTGTATAAGAAAGTGAAAAATAAAATTCATTAATCTTACATCAAACAATTAATTTTAACCTAGTCTATTATAAGAACAACATTTAAAAAGCTCAAAAAAATACTTTTTATGAAAGTGGCTGATCTGAGAGTATTATAATACCTAACAAAACTTTGCCTTCTTCTGATGGTAGTCATAATTGTGTAATATTGTGAGACCCTCAAGGATGACTAGGTGATGGACCATACAATAAAACTAAGTGAAAAGTTAGTCAGTTAGTTGGAATATCATAAACATTTTTTCAAATGTCTTAATAACTTGTATGCAAAATAATCTCAAGTGCTGTGTGTAATTAAGTACATCACAATGCTAGACATTAGGACAAAAATTGAAATAAAAACAAACTCTTCATTTATTTCAAAGGCAATGTGTTTATATCTTGATAACTTGGGACATAATAGGGGGGAGTACTTTCTTGCCCTATGGTGCTATATTTGATCAACAGAACTTTAAAATAAGAAACTTTGTACAGTATCTCATCGTTGTATTGAACCTGCAAACAATATTTAATTTAAATGAATTTTGAAAATTACCTTAGACTTGAATACATATCACTGAATAAATGTGAAGTATTAGAAAGCAAATCATGAAAACATTTTTAAAATACTTTTAGTGCATTTCAATACAGGCATGCTTTTTTTCATAGAGCAATATTAAAACCATTTCACTTTCAGAAATCTTTTCTGTTGTTTTTTAAATTGTCATTTTTTTATCTCTGTTGCAGCCAGGGAAACGTTACCAACTTGGGATAGACAGATTCAGAGCTTATGTTTTCAAGTTAACAATATCATAGAGAAAATCTCCACTGCGGAACCAGAGTGGTTTGCAAAGGCCATGGAGACATTTTCAGATTAAATACCTTTGCTGGAGTTGTGTTCCTAAGAATATTTGCATTAATTAGGTTCTTGAATTCTTTGCTTTTGCTGCAGACAGTCCTGATGCAGAACTAACCTGTATGACTCAGAAGAATGTACTTGCTGACAGTGTCATGCATGTTTGGCCTGCTTATTTATATGGATTATGTCACCAAGATATTTTTATTAATGGTTCCAAATACAGAACCAGAAGTGATTCAAACTAAAAACAAAATCTTTTGTCTGTTAAAGGATGAAATAATCATTTTGTTCAAATAAGATTTTGAAAAAAAAATAATGAAGTGTTCATACTGTATGTAGTTTGTATTAAACACCACATATATTTGTGTTGGTGTTGTATTATTATTCAATTTCATTGTTTTCTGTATCACACAAAAGAAAAGCAGTAACTTATCTTAGAAGTTCCCCTTTGAACCATTTAGGCAGGTGATGTCTATGGCTACAGTACAAAATAATGACAGCTTTCTGCTACCTCTGTCCCATACAAAAAAAACCCAGTGATTATTAGCACTTTTTTTTTTTTGCTGCTGCTGTTGGAAGGTCTTTTTGGAAATATAAAGGCCAGTGTGGAAAGAAATGAACTAAAAATCAATTTCAAGGATTTAAAATTAACATGTTTTTTTTTGCAACCAAAATATTTAAATGAGAAAAAAAACATTTTTCTAGGAAAAAAAATGACATAGTTCAATAAAATATGTTTGTTCTACACTCTTACAATTATAATTTGTAGTTTATACTTGTATCAGGTTTGACTTTTTTATTATCTGTTTCTGTTCTGAGGTAATTACAACCGAGTTTGGTGGGCTAGAAAACAAAGTATTAAATAAGAGCTGAACTGAGCCAGTGTGTAGATTAACTCATCTTTACTGGTGACCTACATGATCTGAAGAGAGCTAGCCACTCCATGCCAATATTAAGAGCTTTATATTACCATTGCATTAGCTAACTCTTCTTATACCATTGTACTGCCAAGGATCTTGTCCCCAGTGCTGGCCTTAGGCCACTAAAACCTATGGGGCCGCAGTGGGCCCTGTGCTAATTTAGTTGTAAATTATTAAATTAAACCATTATAACTTATAATGGGGTTCCCACGGCCTTCTGATTTTCCGGTGGTCCGTGGAAATCTGAAAACTCATAAGGAATCTCCTGAAAATAGACAAAATTGTCATCTTTAAGACATATTCTATCACTTTCCTCCAATACCGGTACCCTGGTAGAAATGTTAGCTTATTTGTCTACTAATCAAAGATACACTGCTTTCCCAAATTTTTTGTTGTATTCAGAATATTTTTAACACTAGGCCTACATGTAACTGTGGCATCTGGTGAAGAAAAACATACAATTTTATAACTCTTGTTGCAAGTCCGCTTTAACATCCAGTCATACGTTTCCACTTTTGTTCTAAGTTGTACATTCTGAGTCTACTTTTTTGTTCTCTTTCATTTTATTCCCGCACACTATTCAATGGTACAGCACCACTTGCGTTGATACCAAAAGACGATCCAAATGATGCCCTGAGTTGCACAAGATGTCTCGTACAAGACTAGACTCTGGACAGCAGCTGACACATAGACGTATATAAATTAAAATGATGCCCTCAGTTGCACACACAAGATGTCTCGTACAAGACTAGACTCTGGACAGCAGCTGACACATAGACGAAGATAAATATAAACAAGTCTATGAGCTGACATTTCAAAGAATTAAAAATTAACAGAAGAAAGATTGAGCGCCCTAACATAGTGACAGATAACTTTGTATGGTTTTCTATATTTTTATGCGGTGTTTGGGCGATCCAGATAACGCAGGTCATATTTTGGGCATCACTGTTGATTTACCTAAATGGAATTGTTCTGAAGAGCCTCTTCCATTCTTAATTAATGCTTTGGAAATAGTGTGTTTTGGGAGTTGCCCTTTGGGGAACATGTCCACTCTCTCAAGCACACACTGTTTGGCCTGACAATCTTTTCGTTTGTTGTTGGTTCACAGAGAGTGGGGGAGGTTACTCCTGTTACAGAGATAACGTTGTATTAAGTAATAGTTTTAAAGACAAAGGGTTAAGAATTGTGGCTGTATCCTTTACAAGCACCCACCCCCTCTCCGCTCATGGGATATAGGTCTAATAGGCAGCAGCCTGATATTTTGCAACAGTGATGCCCAACCTACTTCGACCTGCGGGCCATTTTAATTTCCGACATTTGTTTCGCGGGCCTTATGACCAAAAGCTTACAAAACGAAATTGACCTATAACAAGTTTATTAGAAACTTTTGCATCTAGTACTTAATTAATGGGATATTGGAAGTTTATCTTTTTTTTTTTTCAAGCGTTGGAAACTGGCTTCATTTCTCTACTTAAAATGTGAGGAAGATTGTAGATAGCTTTAACAACGACTCATTTTCTTGTCTCTTGTTGGTAAATATTCCCATCGATCCTTCGGGCGTAGTTTAATAATCTTTAATTCTGGGCTCAAACTAAGAATATTTTGTAATACGTTTATATGTTATTGTGCTTTATAACAGCCACACTTTACAAAACAAATAGGTTGGTTTATATGTTCCGCCAAAAAGTAAAGATCCGTTCACTTTCCCAGGTAGATTCTAAATTCTGAGTCCACTTTTAGTTTCTTCGGCTCTCCCATTGCATAAACCTACAAATTTTAAATGTCGCGGTACCAATCCATCAGAGAAAAGTCAGGGTCCTAAGGTAGGTAAACATACATTTTCAAACTTTTAAAAAAAAGGGAGGGGGGAGGATTTTTACACTTTGTAGCGACGTTTCGGCGGGCCGGATGAAACCACGTCCCGCGGGCCGTATTTTGGGTATCACTGGTTTGCAAGATTCCTTTTGTTAAGACCGGTAGCCTATTATGTGGATGCGCTGCACCATTGATGGTAATTTTTTTTTTATATTGAAGATAAATCCGTTATCCGTGTCTTTTTCTTTGGGTTAATAGTTGTACGATGCATATTTTTAAAAATATGGCCTATAATAGCCTATATAAATCATCTTCGTTATTAGTTTATTATTATTGTTTGTTTTCATAAGATATAAGGCATTGTCTTCCCTTTGGTGATATATTTCACTTCTCCTTAATCTTTGGAATCGAAGACATTGCCATTGAGTCATAGAGGCCTAGTCATTTACTTGACCACGCAGATCCAATTGCGAATTGCATATTTTCCCACATCTGAATGATATGTTACAGACAAAGCTGTTGGTCACCGAGGGTCTTTTAAAATTCTCTTTTCGTAGCCTGCGCCTGTTGTAGGCAAGTGCTCTTCTTTTGGGTGTCAAATGTGTGCCCTGCTGGCTGCGACTCTCTTGATAGCTCTCCGTCTTTTTCAGAGGCTGTCAGCTACTCACGTATACACCAGTGAGGACGGCGCTTAGTTATGGTCTTTATAACGCTTCAGAGTGAAGGAGGAGACGCTGGGGTTAAAATTGTTAAAGGGAGGTGTTTTTTTTTTTTGCAGATTGTTAAGCGGTCTGTGTTGGTCAAGGGGCGGGTTTTATTGGCGGCCTACTTTTGACTACCACTACGTACCAGACAACATGCCTTTTTGTGTTTGAAACAGGAATTCTAAATAAGAATTTTAGTCTAATATTGCAGTAGGCCAACTGTTATTATAAAGTATGCCTACTTAACATATTCGTGGAATAAGAAAAAGTAGCAGGGAACCTTTACGCGTAGATTTTTAGAAACATACAAAATGTAGGCCCAATATTTAAATCATAGTTGCTTGTTATCACATCATCTAATGCAGGACTCGTGACCAATAGTCAATGGTCACATCGACTCACATGCCGCGCTCCACACCTTGACTTACTTGTTTTTAACTATTTGAACAGAGCCCACAAGAAGCCGTCAAGGCCATATATAAGACAAACAATGGCTCTATTGTATCTGTATATCTCCCCCCCCCCTTCCCATAACATAATTTTGGCCTATGATTTATATCATATTAGGTCTACGTTGAATTAGAACGGCCTGCTTATATCGACACACAAAACCATACTTATGACCTAAGAATTCAAGTATCACTTTTGTAACTTCCCTTGTCGCCATTTTACATACACATTTTCTTCGGCTTCTTAGTTCAAAATTTCGAGTACCGTATCTCTTCAGCTCTACATCTAATTACACGTCCTGAGTTATAACGCAACCCTCCTAAACACATTTTTGTGTTGTTGCCAGTGAATTAGATTAGCCTAACAGTATCTCACCTCCCTTCTCCATTCTACAACTTAGAAAGTAGTCGTATTTACAATGTCTGAGTATTATTCGACTTTTCAACTTTTTATTAAAATATTTGAAAGGCTCTTTGACGCTTTTAAACACGAAAATTTTTTTTTCAAATGTTAAAAAATCATCCTATGATCGAGGTTATAAATTCTATTTCAACTTTGATGTAGATCGAATTACTAAAATTAAATTTTGCGAAGTTTAATTAGGAATGCAGTATTTCCCGTGGCTACGCAGCCCCAGCTGTGACCTACATATTTTGCCACATTGACGGCAAGCATAACCATTGTCGGACGGTGGTCGATTAAGATTTTCTTTTCACAGTCTGCGTCTGTCCTCGGCAGCGGATTTTCTTTTTGCTCAAATGTGTATCCCGCGGCCTATGTGAGTTACCACTTTTACAACTATTCACTATTAATAGTAACAAACACGGGAGGCTCTTTATTAGGGGAGACGACCATTTACCATATTTTTAACACATTTATGCAAACGGTTGAAGATTTTTTTGACAATTTTTTTTATATTTGTATTGTTAAGTTATGTAAGTTCTACTGTTATACTAAGTACTATATTTACTTACAAAATGTTTAATTTTTTTTAAGAGAAAAAATCTATTTAGTATGCACATAAGTCAGACGTAATTTAAAACAACAACTAATAAGTAGTTTTTCATATTATCGCGTGAACTGCAGTGGTGCACGCCGTAGACCACCGCGAAAGTCGTGGCCGCCTGCGTGCGGAATTTACAAATGCCGCCCTCCCCCCCCCCCCCTTTTTTTTTTCTTGAAAAAAAAATCCACTGGACATTTTAATTTTTCCCTTTCATATTCGCACCGTTGTTGTACCCTCAAGTACAACTATAGACTATGCACTAGAAACTATTTCGGATATATGTGCCTACAGAAATCTGACCTTTAGGTACTATGTGATAAACACTAAAAACTGATCTCGTTCTGACTACTCAGTTATACTCCTGTATTTGCGACGATTTGATGAACTTCTACTGGTATATTACAATGAACAACGTAAATGAGCATGATCTAAATACAGTTTCTCGATACCGTTGACTGCTCAACAATGTTACATTTTATGGTCTGGACGTGGATATGATAACTTTTTTTTTAAAGTTAAAGCATAATCTCGAAATACAAAAGCCAGTGACAGTGGAACTTTTTCAACGTTCCGTAGATGTTCATAATAATTATCACGATTGTATTTTGGCGAGGTGTGCATTGTATCCACAATCATCTGACATACACGGACTCAGAGGTGCCCTACAAATGTATCCAACAAATGAAGCAACTCAGCGCTGAATATTTTCATGAGTCTAATACAAAATAAATAATCCAAATTACAAGTCACTTATACAATGACTTGAAATAAAACATAGTAAGGCAGTGATTCTCACATTCTTTTGTGGCGACTCCCTATTATAGATAACAACATTTTGGTTCGATCCCCTTTAGAAGCTGGAGCTCAAAGGAGCGATGTAGGCTTCCACAGTGAGGTCCCTGATTTTTTTTTAAAGAATCTAATAAAAAAAGAAAAGAAACTTAGTCACAATTTTTAGGTTTTATTGTTCATTTATATTAATCCAACATATAGAATCCAAAGTTACGTCATGAAAGTTCACAAAAACGTTTCTGCTCAGGTCGACAACAGGTCTGAACATTTTTTCTCCGCCCCCCTATTCACGATTTAACTTGAGATGAGATATAGATCTAATAGTAATGAAATAAACTGGTTTGATTTAAACACAAATCCAGCTCACAACAAAAAAAAAATCTTAAGATCGTCTCACATTTGCACTAGGTACGTTAATTTCATCATTGTCACTGCGTAACCAACCAATCAATCACTTCACCTCTTCTCACCACCGCTGAGGAAACACACACACTCCATAACACCCCTTTTTGTCAGGACGTTGCGTCCTCACCCGCCTCATAAGAGGAACTTGCGCCCCCCCCCCCCAGTGAAAATGTTTTAAAATGGACTTTTTAATTACCGGGTGGGTTATTCCACTGAAAACAAATATTACAAACAACCCGCGTAATCCCGAGCACGCTGCTCTATTTTTTTTATCTAGTTTTCAAAATAGTTTCTATTTCTTATGTACGAATATTGTTTATATTTTCAAAGGATAATGGAATAATAGGAATTTATTTAAAATATTTTAAACTAATTTTAACAAATTTAACTAAATAAAAAACAAACAAACTTGGAATAAGATTTGGCCGCCCCCTAAAGTCGGCCGCCTGCGTGCAATGCACACATTGCACAGGCGGCCCTGTATACAATCGCTATAAAACACCTAACCAAAAAAAGATTTTATTTTAATGGAAATGTTTTATTCTTGAGGAATACGAGATTGGCCTTTTACAAAACAATTAGATCAATTAGATATTCATTATAAGATATCAGTTAGGCCAGTTTCACATGTAACTTCACATTCACTTTCACCTATCCTTTGGTCTGCTGGACCACTGGGGCACCACACAAGATCTGTCAACCTTCTTTCTCCGTTATTCTCTGTCATTTGTCTTTGATAGAATTTCATCCTGAATTTTTTTTCTGAAAATACAGAAATCGCCTGGTTGAACGACTTCGTGGGGGGGGGGGGGGGGGGGGGGGATTTTGAGTTTGTGTTTCCACACAAACCGTCGGAAACACAAACTGTCTTTGTAACCATGTTTTTGTAGGATTCATGTATAAAATTGTGAGTTATAGTCTTAAAGTTATTTATAGGCCTACAATAGAAAAATCTCAGATTGAGTAAAGGTGAAGAAAAGGCGATTAGGTGAAAATACTTGGCCTCAGAATTGATCGGAACTATTACTCTAGAATTTAAGGATTTTGTATAAATTCTAAATTTACCATACATATTCTTGTTGTTGCCATATTTGACTATTCTGTTTTAAATTGTCTTGTTTTCGTCGGGGCCGGTAGAGTGGAAACGATTAACATAAAAGAGTCCTATCTCCCTTTTTATAATTATTGCTAATGATTGCATATTGCATTTTTGACATTAAAGAATAGATGTTGAGGGCGACTCGATATAAGATTTTTATTATAGCATATATAAATTATATTAATGACAGATTTTTTGTAAAAAATTTAAAGTTCATAACTATAATACAAAAGAAAAAAAATATTTCTGCCTGGTGGGGAGGATGTGATTACATCTACCACTGCTGATACAACCCTCTTTCATTTTATATTGTTGTAACTCTAGGGTTGGCACCAAGGAGGTCATATTTAGATGGAGATGGCGGTTGCTATCAAATGTTCATTATCGGTTGAAGCCAGTGGGCGGAGCCTATTCGCCATATTGGTTTACTCAAAACATTCCATCCGTTTTCATTGCGATACCAGTTTTCTAATTCTCGTAACGACTCAAATTAGCCTCGTATTTTGTCATCATGTTTTTTTCTAAACTCCTCTAAGGCCCAAGTTCATATCTGGTGGTCTAGATATTCCAAAGGATCAATTACAAAGCGCTGTAGAGCATGTAAAGTGATGTATACGATCACCTGATCGAGGCCTACAAAACCGAAATATAATGATTACATCGAAATTAAGCACTATTGTGGGCTAAAAAAAAGCACAAAAATGATTTGCAAGAGGTTTGTTATATTTTTGATACTTTTTACCGCACTGAAATCACCACAAAATTGATAAAATTGAAGTAAAAAGTGCACTACTACCTACTACTAATAATAATGTTACAGTAATACTAACTAATATTTCCCTAATTAAACTCTGGCGTACATCTAAAATGTTTAGTATGTAAAATGTGGGAAGATACATTTTTATACAAACATGAAGACATTATATAAGAACACACTGATAAACCATACTGAATATACAAAGTCAATGAGCTAGTGGGAGATAACTAATTATGCGTCAAACATCTTACGTACATAATTATATGCATGTGGTGAATAGAGATGCAATGTCAATGCGAAGCTTCGAAGTTCAGGAGAGTATTTAAGTGGAAGTGCCTCGCCAGTTTTTTTTTATACTCGCCGTTTCAATAAATCAGACACTCCGGAAGCGCAGCTATCCAACACCTGCAAGCTATCAGTCGAGAGTAAATTATGTTTACGAAGATCCTTACCCTAACCTTACTTACATAAATACGTTACAAAAATAATAGACGCCGCTAAAATGCACTTTTACCAAAATTTATATAAATAATTAAATGGCACTAACAACTTTAACTAAACTCTAACTCACTAAAGTTTAGTCTTTAGTGACTAAAAACCAAACTAACCGATGAAGCGATATCCCGTTTTCTGGTCGTCGTTGCGTACAACCGTATGCCGAACAAGAAGGCATTTTTAATGTTTATTTTATTCTATACACTTTTTTAACGTTTTATAAGATATTGTACAATGTACAGATATTTAAATAATGTCGTGAAATATTGTCGAACAAATTTCTAAAAAAAACAACAGACTACACGTTTTAATTTGAGTAGACCAAGATGGCTGCGATTTGGCTTCAACCTAGTGACGTCACGCCATCTCCATCTAAATATAACCTCAACGAAAAGGCAGGCAACTCAACACAGTTTAACAGGAAATAAATAGTTGTATTTATTCACTAGGGCAAACACATAACATCCTTCAGCTTCCTCTGAGTCTTACTACTAAGAATACCAGTCCTTTGCTACTTAACCTGATTGTGGACCAACGACAGCCTTACCCGCTTCGCTCCAGGTCCTTACTTCAACCTTCAGGCAGCACAAAAGTTGGCCTCTTAGTTTCCCAAACATTCAGACTCTTCACAATCCCTGATGCACTGTTCTTCTCTCCATTCTAGTGTCTTCCTGTTTACGTTCAACAGTGCGCATCTCAAGCACTGGTGCAGGGCAGGGTTACAATATTTGTAGTAATGATTTAATTAGAAATTTTAGTGTGGTGTGACATAATATACAAATGGGTTCAAATATCAATAAGTAGCTTATATTATAAAGATAATCAACTCATTTTGTTCACACACATATGATTTCTGCTTTAAAAAGTCTATAGTAGGGAGGGCAGTAGATACAATCGCCCCCTTTACTCCCCACCACAGATGTGGCCAAGATATCAGAAGGGGAACGACATAATATAAAGATTAGTTCAAATATATAGCAATAATAAGCTTTTATCATATAGGTATGTAATTAATTATGTTAACAAACTGATCTCTGCCCCCCAAAAAAATGGTCCGCCCCCCACTCAAAATTTGAGGATGGGGGAGGGCAGAATTGATGCTATCGCCCCCCACCCACCACATCGGCCAACATACCAGAATGGGAACGTCATAATATAAATTGGTTAAAATATCAAAAAGTAGCTTTTATCATAAAGATAAGTACTTAACTAATTATGTTAACAATTTTTTTAACAAACTGTGATTTCTATAAAAAAAAATTGGATCCTCCCCCTCCCCTTCGAAAGTTAAATGTCGGGAGGGGCGGAATCGATGCAATCGACCTCCCCCTATCGGCTAACATACTACGGGTTAAATAGGTTAAACTATAAGTAATTATTAACATAAAATACTATGAACATAAGTAAAGAATTCGTATATACATTGCGTGATTTCTCTTCTAAAATTCGTCCGCCCCCCCCCCCGAGTGGGGAGATCGCCCCTACCGCTCACCCCTCCCAACGGATCCGCCAGTGCGTACATGGAATTCGGTGAATGTAGTTGAACCTCAAAACCCTTAGTCCTGGACATGATTTGGTAATTTTAGTTTTCCTTTTTTTTTTTTTCATAAAAAAAAAGTACGGGATGAATCTCGAAACACCCAAGTTCGTGGAATAAGGTGACTGTAATTTTGCTTTAGCTTTTTATTGGAAAAGGGAGGGGGTAACCTCAAACTCCATTGGGTAAGTGAACATCAAAACTCAATCCAATTAAAAACTAAATCAAAACTACAATAATTACTTCCCACCCCATCCCCGGGAATTTATATTTCGGGGTGAGGTGATGCTCCCCTCCACTCCAACGCCCATGTAGCCTAGACAGCAGTTCTCCCATCTCCACGCAATAACATCCTGGCATAGCCTAAGCTGCGGCGCTAATTATATCAAACTTCGTCTGCCGTATCTGGTAGGCCTATTTGCTGCTCCTTCAGAGAAGTACCGGTATCCCAAATAAAGTAGACTGTCGTAAAAAAAAAGTGATTTTTTTAATAAAATATATTATATGATTATTATTTAGATCTAATTTAAAAGAAAATAATCTAATTTGAAAAGAAAATCAGTCTTAGTTATAATTTTAAGCCGTGAGAAATTAATCGCCAGGTGGATTTTCTGCTATCGCAAAAAATTCGTCGGCGGCTTAAAGGAGTCGATAAAAAGGATAATCATTGACAAGGCAGACCAAAGTAACCTACATTTTACAAATTAACTTAGAGCAACTGAAAAAAAAAAATCTAAAACTACCCGTTCCTGAAATGAAACCAGAGTGTTACTAGTCAAATGGAGAAAGAAAGTTATTAATACAAAAGATTTCATTTATCACTATGTATGACATAAATAAAAAAGCGTGATGTGGCAAATATACCCAAACCAAATTCCTTCGAATTTCAATAGATCTTATTATTTTTTTTAATTAGATCGTTCCTTCATACATGTCATAGAACATTTTTCTTATCTTATATAATACAGACGTTACTTCAAAAAAGAAAATTATAAGTTTATTGATATTTTTTATGGAAATAGATAGAAGTTCTAGATCCAGATTTAGATCTAAAAATAAATTTGAAGCATTGACTTTGCATCATCATCCAGATTTAGCCTACGTCGAGAATAGAGTTCATCTATAATCTAGATATAGATCTTCATGATCACTACAACATTTTGAAATATAAAAAAAATACCAACTTTTAAATCTCATTGTAATATAGGAAATGTGGAAAATAAAAAAATAACAGCAAAATTTTCAATAAATTTGTATGGTTCCAAAACAAACAATTATTGTACTTCTAGTAAGACATAAGTAAATGTATTATTATTTTTTACGACCTAAAAACGTCCAATCGAAATGTGTCTTCGTGTCGGAGTTGGAAGCTTCGCGGAAATTGACTGCGAAATCGTACCAAATATTATGGGATGGCAATGGTGGGCGCGTGATTTTGAACAAAAAGTTGAACTAAACAATTTCTGTTGGTGTTTCAGATTAAGGCTTTATAAAACATTTGTTTGATAATTAATTTCGACAGTGTTAAATGATTTAAAATTTTAAAGATTGCATGTTTATTCACTTTATTATCTGGTCAGATGGAAAACTTCCTGACCTCAAAGTGGGCCAATACGCCATCATTATAATGTTTTGACTATCTCGACTCTCGCGGTAAGAAAGAAATGTTGATTCTTCACAACGAAGACAAACGCTTTTCAAAAGAAAATGTTATTTAGTTTACATGTGTTCATCTTATTGAGCATTGAAAATCGATTCTTAGAGTTAATTTGCAGTACTAACTTCCGAAAGCAGGGCTAAGAGTCTAGATAGTCTAGTAAGTTTTTGCACGTCTGTTGTCAGTGTTGACATGTCACTGATTAGTCTAAGTAAGAGTACTAAGAGTCACTAAGACTCTAGAGATTTTACTCTCTAAAAGTTAAAGGAAGAAAATAAAAATGATTCGTTAGGCTTCAAATAGAACTTATAACTTAGGTCTAAAATAATCTTAAAATCTGTTTTGCTGTACAGCCTGTAGTCACTGTAGATTCAGAGATTGTTACTGTAGAAGCATCTAGATCTATAGATATATTTTAAAGCAATAAATGAATAATAAATAAAGGCACAGGGTTTTAAAAACTAGCCTATATTTATCTAGACCTAGATTATTAGATTCTATACACTAGATCTACTACAGGATCTAGATCTAGACATAAAATCATATGTAGCACATTTATTTAAGGCAAGGTTCAAATATCTCTTGAAAAAAAGGCTTTTTATTAGTTTTAAAAAGAAATTTAAATAAATTTGAACAACCTACTTAACTTAGATACTTCCTACTAGACTCTAGTAGATCTAACAGTAACACTGTTAGTAAGTCAAGTAAGTTGTCAAAATATATGTTTAGTTGCTTTAGAGTCATAGACTCAGTTAACTCAGTATCATATTATAGAGTGATCTATAGACTTAATATAGACTATTGACACTATTGTCACAGTATTGTTACATTACATTGTATAATACTAGATTCTAGAGATAAGATTAAATTATCATTAAATTATAATAATCTAAGATCTAGAAAAAAAAATTGATCTATCTTCTATACTAAGTTCTCTAAATCTAGATTAATTATGAAATCATATGATATAGATATCTATCTAAATTACTATTATTAATATTAGGCCTTCTAGATCTATAAATTAAATAGATAGATATTAATAATTTTCTATATATATCTAGATCTAGTCCTAGTATTATATAATTACTTATAGTTATTGATATATCAATATAATCTATCTTAAGTTGTAGTATTATTAAAATTTAAATATCTGTGTATTAGGAAATTACCTTAATAAGGTCATCTAGATAGATTTAGAAATCTAGATCTAATATATTTATACACTATCAGTATAGACTCTAGATTAGATAATATAATAAATGAAAAACTGTCATGGAAACCCCATATTGATGAAATTATAAAAAAATCAAACAAAGCATTAGGGTTTATTGAAAGAAATTTCTATAAATCAAACAAGAACATAAAACTAAAATGTTATTTAACCTTAGTTAGGCAATAATAGAATATGCATTCTCTGTTTGGGACCCCTCAACTCAAGAAAACATTCAGAAACTGGAACAGACACAAAATAGACCAGTGAGATTCATAACAAACGAATATTCACATTTGACTAGAGTAACACCTTTAGTAAAATCATTAAATTTAGAAAGCCTTCAGGATAGAAGACTTGAAAGTAAAGTAGCAATTATACATAAAACACTGAACCATAATCTTCAAATACAAAAACAATATTTAATAAAATACTCAGAAAGACACAAAGATAAAGGTACATTTCTCGTTCCATATGCTAGGACAAATTTGTACAAATGCTCCTTCTTCCCTAGCGCTATAAGAGCATGGAATGGGTTGTCTGAGCTAGCCAGGAAAACTAATGACTTGGCAGAATTTAAGTCATTGGTTGATATAATATGCATGACTAAATGTATGACGCATAGGATGTAATAATCTTTTTTGAAGTAACGTCTGTATTATATAAGATAAGATAAGATAGATCTACTAGAAGAGCAAGAGTATAGAATATTAATTATAGATTGTAGACCTAGAAATCTTGAGTAGCCGTATGAGTATAGATTTACTATAGATATAAAAAGTCAATATAGATGTACATTCTAGAACTTATAACCTAGGTCTAAAATAATCTTTAAATCTGTATTGCTGTACAGCCTGTAGAAGCATATATTTTAAAGCAATAATAAATAAAGGGTTTTTAAAAACTAGTTTATTGTCCTGTGTGCTAGACCTAGCTTTTCCATGTCCAAGTTGAACTATCTCAACATAGTAACTTAGATGTAGATCTACTAGAATACCTGTAGATTAGATTTAGAATTTAGATCTATAAAATCTTTACATTATATATCATAATATGATTATATGGAACTTTTCACACTAAGTCAAAACTCATTTGTTAAAATATTTAAATAGATTTATAAAATATGTACATTTTTATGTTCTTATCATTTTTGCTTTGAACTTTAGAAATTAGTACATAAATTATAAAAATACAAATGTTGTTTGTGGTAAAATCAGATGTATAACAAAAAATCAACACATGATTATGAATATTATTAATCCTTATAAATACTCATATATATCTAGAATCTAGATCTATTTATAGTTATTGCAATTGCATTATATCCAGTTTGACTACTAACATGTAAATAAATAAAACAAATATTGTATATTACTATAAATTACAAAGAAATATGCCCAACATTTGATCGCAGCTGTGTATCAAGGATTGGCCTCTTAAGTCACACAAGAAGTTGCAAAGCGAAAAGATCGTCTCTTGAGACGTAAAATGCCACAGATAAAGAAGTTAATAAATAAAAAAAAGAAACCCAACAAACAAACAATGCTATCTGTGTGTGTCATCCTTCATTACATCATCACCTTCATGAGAACATTGGCACTTGATCAAAGAACGTGAACAAAAAAGGAAATCAGTTAAAATACATTTGCCTATCTTAGACCATTATCCATGCTAAGTCTTAGTAAAATATATGTATATTGTGAACAATATATGGATATATATAAATATATATATAAAAGATAAAACAACCCTTTTCAGACCTTAGAGATGATGGAAAGTTAATCTGTTTCTATGGCTAAGGTTAAACAAAGGTGTCATGTGGCCAGCACATCAACCAACCACCTTTACTTTCCTAATGTATGTCAGGTACCCATTTGAATTGACTCAGGAGATCCTAAAAATCCTAAAGTTTTAAATCCTAGCCTTCCTTGGGATTAAAACTTGAGGCCCCTCAATTTGGAAGCCAATCTGATTACCACTCTGCCACCATGCTGAGTACAAATACATGTATATAATCTATATATAAATTTGAGGAACACTTTAAAAAAAAAAAAAGGAAATAGCATAGATTTATTTTATTTAATAAATAATTTAAAATTGTATATTTAATATATAAACTTACTTAGTTTTGTCTATTTTTCAGATGTTTTTGAGTGACTGCTGATGACTTCACAAGGTGAAGGTCATGTTGCTGTGGAGTTGGATGCGATGGAGGCTGCAGCTTGTACAGGGATTGTTGTTTCCAACCCCATGTCAGGGGAGATAATTGCATCATCTTCTGGTGTGGTGACATCCACCACTGACACTGTCAACTATTTGACAGTTCAAAGCCAAAATGGCCCATTTATTATTCAACAGCCGGTCAAGAATGTCAACAATGGTCCCAACGTGGTTAACAATGGCAGTGCCTTGACCAAGAGTCATATTATAGTGAGGCAGAAGGCTGTCCCTTTGGGTCAGCAGACTACTTCCAATGTCACAAGTGTTCTTGGTGACATAGTTACTCTTGACAAGCCTGGGATGAAGAGGTCTTTACCTTCATCTGGCAGCAATGTTATCACAAAAGTGATCATAACCAAAAATCCAGCCTCTGGTCAGCCAGTGCCAGTAAGAACTAACCCACAGACCTTGACACTGACATCATTACCTAGTAGTAGTAACCAAAGCGTTGTATCGGCTTCATCAGATCAGCCAGAAACGCCAACCAAAACTGTCACTTTAACCTCACAAGGGATTGTGTTGTCCCCCATGACCACAGCTAGTGTTCCAGGGACTAGCACTGCAAAGATTGTGCCCTATAAAATACCAATTCCTATATCTCCTTCAAAGACACCCACAAAGATAACTATGATACCTGTGTCTAGATCACCCAATAAAACGACTTTGAACCCAGCCAATATTACAGTATTGTCTCGTGCATTAAATACGTTTGCTCAGTCTGGCAATGTTACTCTAAAGGCTACATCACCTTCCAAGGTTATCATAAAACAAGGTCCTGCTGTAAGTTTTTTTTTTTAATTCTGAAAGTTCATATATATATATAGTTATATTTTAAAGTCACTTAATTTTATATTCATTCTCATTTAACAGGATATATATAGACTAAGATTAAATGTTGACATCCATTTTTTTATCAACCAGTACATATATATATATATATATATATATTACCATAACTTATAACTCATAGATGTGTTTTTGTAATTGAGCAACTAAAATTATGTGTACACTTATTTTTCTATTGTTTTTCTGGCATTTAGTGTAGGCTGCATGTTTCCTCAGTCTTTTTTATATAATCCCCGCATTTTAAGGAAGTTTTTGGTTGTGTATGTTGCTCCAATGTGGATGTAGAAAATCATTTGAGTCTAATTGTAACAGAAATATCAATGGGACAAGGTGAGGTTTTCCAACGGTCTATTCTCCGCCATCCACCGAACTCTCTAAATGAAACTATTTTGCAGTGGACTGTGCCTAGGGTATGCCCTGCGGAATCATCACATCCTGGATCCAGGCTCCTTCATGTTATCACATTCACCAATTCCAAAAAAATTTCATGATGGGTTTACATGCAATGGTAGAGAGTAGTGAGACATAGACCTCCATCTGGAGTAGTGTGCAATCCAGATCTTAATCAAAAAGCATCTGTGGGTGGTGGGGGGGGGGGCAGTCCACTATTATTTGTCTTAGTGAAATCAAGTGGAAAGCAGGGATATTATTATTACTCTTAGTCATTTCCAAGACCCCGATACCCACACAGGGGAGTCAAGTTTTCCTTCTAGATGAGTTGCATTGTACACTTTAATTAATCATATAATAATAATATAAGACCACATTTGCTTCCTTATTTTTAAAGCCAAACATTAAGGAAGTCAAAAAAAAGATTTTGAATGGAGAGGTCTATTTAATGTAGAACATTCATCTTTCTTGTTGTGATGGAAGTTTATTTAGTTTTAATGGGATATAATGTGGATTACAATTTTTTTTTATTGAATGCAACAAAGAATGATAGAAAAAGATTTGTGTGTACATGTGTTTATGGTTATGATGTGTGACATTTAAATACTTACAAATGGAGAGTTTCTACTAGGTGTTAATTTTACTCAGGATATATATTTAAGCTGATAATACTCAACAGATTTATAAACTAAATGAACTCTATGTTACTTATAATTTTCTTGCTTAAGCTTAAAGTTTTCTGAAAAAAAGGTGGTCTTGGAAATAGTGAAGTAACATAACCATTAGAGCAGGGTTCAAAACTAAATATATATATATCATTCAGGTTTTAAACAAATTTAATAACTTTATTTATTAGATTTATAAGTTCCACTGGTATATTAATTGCTACTTTATATTATTATATATATACTTCCAAATAAACATCTGAACTCAGGTTGAGTATGTGTATTGTACTGCTGGAAGTGTTTGTGAGACTTGATAAAATCTAGTGGGACAAATGTCTCTCTTCTTTGAACAAAAATTTTATTTATTAGTGTTTTAACACAGAACTAGGAATTCGGAACTGATTTCCAGTTGCAATAGATCTAGAAATCTTGTTTAGAACTGGCATTAATTTAAAGGTTTAAATGTATTGTATGATATGTTAGTTGTTGGCCTCCTTCAGTTGTAGAATGACTTATGACTATAATTTATCGTGTAGAGCACTTTTTATGTGAGGAATGGAGAAAGACAGTTGACAGTTTTTGTATGGTACCCCAGTGGTCCACAATTCACAACTTATATCGGAAGTGGGGATAACCAGTTTTTCTTAGTCCATATAGGATGATTTTTGGGATGCCCCTGTCCTCTATTCAGCAGACTGGACCAAGCCAGCGCAGGTGATGTTGTCTGATGATTGTAGATGTTTGAAAGACCTGTTTGAGCAAGCTACATATCAGTGTTTAACACTCTCTCTTGTCATTTTCAGGATCCTACAGAGGTAGCACTTGAAGTATAATGAATATAATTTTTGCTTGTCGCGCAAGTAGTCTATGACTCAAAATGCTCAAAGCACATGCCTTGTAAACCTCCATTTTGGTAGTGAACTTTTGGCTATCGCAACCTCTTGGTCTAATTCCAGCAAAGTTCAACACTCTGCCTTCCCTATGCAGTGTTTGTCTACTCCTTTAGGAACAGGTCATCTTGAATTGTGGAGCCCAAGTAACAGAAAGGTGCAGCATCCAGCTTGTTTTCATCAATGGGGATCGAAGCTGGTGGTGTAGCATGTGGCCTCATTTTTTTTTTTTGCTTATAGTTGGCCCATACTTTTTTTTGGGCTGAAAGAAGCGGGAGAAGACACCATTGAACTCTTCAGTGTCACGAGACCTTAAATCCCTCAATGATGTCTAACATGTTCTCCACAGTGTTTTGCTTATTTAGAACAATTTGCAGATAGACCTCCCCCAATACATTTTCTAGTATCCTGTCTTTAATCATGAGGTCTTACTGACCTCGGCCATCTTACACCAGTTGCCCAGTGCGGTCATCAGCTCAGTCACATACCCACGGAAGTCATTCTGCGTGGTTTGACAAAATGGAACCTTTTACGGCATATCTCAGCGTTGATTTCTGCGTGGCTGAGAAGTGCCGTTTTGACATCCTCATATTTATTGCTGAGGAACAGACTGTCCCTCAACATGAAGTTTTTCAGCATTATCAGTTTGTAAGACAACAACAGGGGCCACTCTTAGTTTCAATTTTACACCTCGCTGCCGCGGCCTCAAAGTGCGTTAGGTGCGCTAGAAGGTCATCATCTTCCTTCATGCCTTGGAAGTTCTTTTCTAGCCTGCCCAAGATACTCTTTTAAGTCGCACTTCAACTGCCTGACCTGCCACTGCACCTGCCTCTGGCGCGACTTCTCTTTAACTCTCTCCTTCCACCTTTTGTGTTCATCATGCCTGGCCTTCTCACATTCATATTGCTCTTTCTTTAAGCCTCTACTCTTCAGCCCTCACCTCTTTTCTCATCCTCTCCTCCTCTGCCTTCGCCTCTTTCCTCAACCTCTCCCCTCGCTCAAGTCTGGCCATCTCTCACTCAAATTCCTCCTCCTTGGCCCTCTCACACTCCGCTTTCTGCTCCGCCACATACCTCTCCAACCTTTCACCCTCATACCCAAGAGCACGGCCATCACTAATGAACTGAGCGGCTAACGTCAACCTAGTCTCCATTTATATCCTAATTATAGGCTTTACTGTTTAGCACTAACAAACTAACAGATAATAGAAAAAAATATATTAGTATCTTAATGTAGTACAATGGGAACGAACTGAAACCATGGGCGCAGCGACAAAAACAGGGCCTAGGACTTATCTGCTTAGTATCCCGCGTCGAAGATCACCTCACTCCAGGCTCTGCAGAAAAAAATGGCCACAGACAGCCAAGCCACAGGAGCAGACCAATGGTCCTAACTTCAGGACGGGTTCCCGTAAACCAGCCAGTAAGACACACAGATCCAGGCGGATTCCATCGACACACACTTGATTCACACACTCACGTTGCCGCTCAGAGCCAGAGGATTCAAGTGTTGGTGACAATAAATAAAAAAAAACAACAATAGTTTCAAAGAGTAACTACACACTCTAAGTTTTCCGAAACATATGGGGAACTAATCCCATTAGGCACAAATACAATGAATGCCCGAATTATATGAATCTATTTCGTGCTGTACAACAAAACCGCAGACCACTTAAACAACTGATAAGTATTTAATTATAACTTAAAAATATACAAAACATATATATATATATATACGTTATATATCTGCAATATAAGTTGGCCCTTGCGTTCAAATCAAGGACACAAAGTTCCCCAGAGCCCCCAATTCTGCCAGGTGGGATAACAGTTTAAATATCATGTATGATATACGATCCCGGGCTCCCCACCGAACGCTGGTCCCTAGGTCTTTGTCGAGGTTGTACTTTAGTTGTGGCTCGTCTGCCTAGACACCCCCAACAGTCTAGCAATGAACTTAGGGAATAATTCCTAAAAGAACGAAAAGTGCCAATAGTAACGTATACTAGTCAATAACGAGATTGCATATAATATAATGAAGTACTGATATGATGTGGCATAAATGATAAATAAATATTATGTATTTAAGCAAATACAAGTTATACATATTCAAATGAAATATAGCACACCTTACTCTTGGTACCACAGTTGATCAGGGCCCGCGAAGCCCATACACAATTATTCACAATGCCATGGATGCACGGATCGTACTAAAACAAATCAGGCTGACTATAGCAGAGTCCCAAGCCTGCGTCCGTAAACAAGAAAAATATGCATTTTTTGAGATCGCCATTCACAAGATCATAGGACCAACAAATTTAGAGCTACACCACGAAGAATAAAGTAAAATAAACTAACTTACCCATCACTGGGGAGGAAAACCACAACAGAAAGCTCCAACAAAAGATCTACCATCAGCACAACCACAACAGAAGCAAAGAAGCAATGACATCAACAAAGCACGTCCTTAGGAACTAGATTGCACAAAAGAGAAACATCACACAAAAAGCAATTCTAGAAGCGCATAACATTCAGTACCCATTATTTTTCAGTGGAAAGAAACAATTACTTTTAACAGCTTGGGTGGACAGCCGTATTGTATGTAAAATATTAAAGATTCCATCTCTGCTGACTAGATAGAAGGCTTAAGTTGGGTAAATGAATTTAATGTACAAAGGCATTCTTTGTTCCCTGCAATTTTTCAGCAGCTGACAGGTAGAATATCATGTCAATTGTGGATCTGCCTGAATGAAAGCCACATTGGAATTCAAGGTAGACCAAATCATTGAGTTAGTACCACTCAAGCAATAACTACCATGCTTAGGTGGGAAATTCCCTGTAATTGTTGCAAGTGCTGGTCACCTTTGCTCTAATAATAGGTGACTATCTTTGTATACCGCAAGTCCTGTGGCACAGCAACTTCTTGCCATTATTTGCATAGCAGTTAATGTAGAGGTTGGCTTAATGTCGCTTTGCACTGTTTTAGGAGATTTGGGGAATGCCTTCACACCTAGGGGCTTTGCCAGCAGCCATCTATATATATGGCTTTGTTGGTTGAGTTCAACTAGGGTGGGTTCTTCAGCTAGATCAGTTTTTGCAGGCAGTTCATTAATAGCCTTCTAGGGCTGAGGTAGAGACTGAGCCTGTTGTTGCATATAGCTCGAAGTAGAGCTTTGTAATATATACACACATTTTTTTTTCTTTTTGTCATTGTTCTTTTATAAATATATTTGTATTCTTGAGATAAAATAATTCATTTGTTGATAAAAGTGACATAGTCAAAAAGAAACATTGCTTCTTCAAAGAAAAAAAAGATAGCTGCTTAATCATTATTAATATTGCTCACTGTAAATTATTGATGTATTGAATAGAAAATTTTAGTTTTATCGTTGATCTTAATAGAGAAAATGCTGGAAAACACCCTAAAAGAAGAAAAAAATAATAATTTAGATTAAAACGTCACTAAACACTAATAATTGCAGACTACTTTCCAAAAAAGGACAGGTTGAGAGAATGAGGTCCATGTGGTTTTTGAATTCTCCTCACTAAATTTTATTACAAATCACGTAATCAACTTAATTACTTATTTTCCATGTCAGCATCTGAGTACCCCTAGCCTCCAAAAAATTGAATTATTTTAATATAAAAAATATATTTAGTTATGTTTTTAGCTGCTCCTGAAAGGGGAAAAGATGCTACTAACCTTCTGGCATGAATGTTGTGTTAAATGGATATCTTATCCATTCAATATTTTTGTGTAAATCAGGAAAATAGTTTTTCAAACTCCTTGACAAACTCTCCTAATGCTGTGATATATGTATTCTAGAGTACCAGATTGAATTTTAGTTTCTGAACTTGTTATAAAAACTCATGAAGAGATTGAAACAAGTCTACTTCTCCATTGCATTACCAACTTTCTTTTGTCATAAATTTTCAGATGGCAGCGCTCACTTTATCTTGAAAATTAAACAATGAAATTTCTTTGCTTTGCAATGATAAGTTGAGGTAATTTACAACAGAGAATGTATCTGTTAAGTATGCATTGATGTTCATGTCAAAGTTCAGATAGCCAAAGCCTGTCAGTGTATACATCAATGTGTGGATAGGACATATGGGGCAACATTTTGAATTCTTGCAATTAGTCCTTTGTTTATTCCAACCATACATTTGGCATCATTCTAAGATGCAGGATCACTAATAGATGATGACCCATTAAAGTTAGGCATCTGCCTTTCACGAGTAAGCAACTTAAGCTTCAAGTAAAATTAAAACTATTCTTCAATACTTGTCTCTATACTCATTTAAATAATATGGTTGTGAATGTTGGACTTAAGAATTCAAGTCTTTGTGAGTAAATACTACAGAAAACTGCTAGGTATGAGATAGCAGGAAAAGAAGACATATGAATTGGTACTTTTACAAGTTAACATTCTGGCTGGCAAATATTGTGAAGAGACAAATGC
The DNA here is from genome assembly GCA_036873155.1 of Biomphalaria sudanica. NCBI lineage: Eukaryota > Metazoa > Mollusca > Gastropoda > Planorbidae > Biomphalaria > Biomphalaria sudanica. The sequence continues at coordinate 418,523 of JAZGLO010003675.1, forward strand.
TGAGCTGGTTTGGTCATGTTGCAAGACATGACTCACTTTCAAAAGTTCTCCTTCAAGATACAGTGGTGGGAGCATGAAGAAAGGGTCAAGCAAAGAAAAGTTTGCTGGACAACATGAAAGAATGAACAGACCTTTCTCTTGATATTCTGCCTATAACACGACTGGAAAGAGTGGAGAGGTTTGGTTATGCAAATTATCACAGCACCCCTACAACAAGAGACAGATGAGATGATAAGAATGAGACAGTAATAGGGAGAAACAAGTTATTATTCTCTTCCTGATGCACATTCTCTTTTACTTTGTAATTTTGTTTTGCCAAATTAAAAATTAGTTTTTGAATTACTTTTAACTTAACCTGTATCAAATTTGTTTTTTCAGCCCACAGGCTCAGGCTCCTTAACAGTGAAAACCCAATCTTTACCTACCATAGCCCCACAGACAGCACAGCCTATTAGAGCAGTAGCACCATCTTTACAGACTGTTCAAGCCCCTAATGCTGTGCAGAATGCTCGCTTAGCAGTTCAAGATAAAAAGCCCATGGTGATCAATAGTGTTGGATCTGTCCAACAAATACAAGTTCCTGGGAGCCGGTTCCATTATGTTCGATTGGTGTCACCAGTTACAACCAGCACAACACTCCCAACTTCATTATCAGGTATTTAGCTAGGTCTTTATTTGCTTTCATTTATATTTTAAATCACTAGTTGTGACTAAAATAAGCTGATGAATTTTAGCCATTTTTACCCAATTACAGAATAACTCAAATTAGTAATATTATCTTGACCCTATATTATGCACAATAATTTCCAAAATGTCATGAGTTTTATTGAATCCACTTGATCAGTTTCAACATTCAGTCTTCTAGAATTTCCTTTTTTTTTTCTAATGAGTATTATTGTTATTGTTTAGCTTTATCAGAATTTAGTTTCTGTTAGTCTTTCTTTCAGTTAGTTTATTGGTTCAATCATTAAAAAATAAAGTTTTCTTTTTCATATCATTTTATGAATGTCAGTGATGTTAATTAATTATGTTAATTTTTAATATTTTTAATATGCATTTATACAAAGTACAATTATTGTAAACATACTCTTGACTCCTTCAATAAAAAAAAGTACTTTTATATTTGTTTAAATAGTCAAAGATTTATATTATTGTTCTTGTTTTGCAGTTGTCAAGACCAGTGATACATTGAATCAGGCTTCTGTTGTTCCTAAAAATGCAATACCCATCACTATGACAACAGCGCCACAGTTGAATCAAGTGAAAATTACTTTACCTGTACAGCAGAATATGCCCTTGGTAATGGATGTTTATTTTATAGTAACAAAAATATGTAATATAAGCTCCCCATTTTTTGTCATGGAAGATGAGCATCAATCTCTTTTCTTATGATTTTGAAGATGGATGAGAAGTCTGGTTTTCCTTTGCAAAGCCCATTACATTCAAGGCATGGCTCGTTTGGGTCTGTTAAAGTATTTCCAGTGTTTGCTCTACGTTTTTTTGGGCTGATCTTCTTTCTTTGTTAATGGCGATTCTCTGCCTCATAGCTTGAAACATACTTCACTCACAGTTCCAGGACATAGGAGAGATTGAGGGCTAGCACTTGCCAGTCGATTGCTTAAATTTATCTTTGTACAAATTAGATTACAAATTAACAGATAACCACTCCAATAAATATTTAAAGATATTCTCAGTCCATTCATGTGTGTGTTTTACTTATGAAATGACAGGCACCGAAACCTGCAGCGACAAGTGTACACCGTGTCATCCTTCCGGCAACTACAACGACCACTGTGCCTGTGCAGGGCGCTGCTGTTACATCCCTGGCACCTATTCAGCCGGCACCCACAGTGTCTATACAGAATGTCAGCCAGTTGCCTCCTGGCACCACCATCCTTTCACCCAGTAATGCCAATATACAGGGCTTAAGGAGCTTTGCTCTGGTGCCTGCTTCATATGTCACACAGGTAAATACCAAAACAAAGAGAGTTTGGAAATACGTTCATGTTTGTCAAACAATGCCATTAATGATCCATAGAATAGAATAGAATAACTTTTAGAAGGATGTCAACCATTTGTGAAACTTGTAGTAAAACACAACCATTTTTATGTTGAAGAGTTGTAACCAATGACATTGTTGGTATTTCCCCTCCTCCATTGACAGATCATTGTCCATTAATTTGATAATCCCCCTCACGCAAACCCTACTAGATATATTTAATTAGTAACATTTTAAAACCTAAGTATCTATGATAAAATATAAAATTTAATGGTAGTTTTTAGAGTGCTAGCTAGCTAACAAAGTATGCTAATCATCAATTACTACATATTTTATGAAATAAGTCCATTTCCTAATACTTATTACATTTTAAATCAGGTTAAAAGGTTCAACAAAGTTAGGCTTTGGAACTAGTTTAAACAAAATATTGTCTTGAACAGGTTACTTGGTTAAGTTTTTTTGTGAAATGATGAGCAAACAACATTTCAAGTAATTTCAAACTATCATGTCATTTTTTAAAATGTGAAAGATTCAAGGTTAAAATATTCAATGTCATAATTCATTAAAACTATTAATTCTGACAAATATGTTTTAAAGTGTATTCAGCCTACAAAAGCATTCTTTCTAGTGTTTGTTTAGTTTGTTCTAAAGAAATGTTAAATTTCATATTAAACTATCCTAATTTAACTTGTCAAAATGGGTACTATCTTTTAAGCTATCAAAAAGATGTGCTGACATTTTTTTTCAAATGTAAGTTCCATGTATGGTTCAAAACAATATAGCAGACTCCATTACTTTTCTTTGTGTATTCATCTCAGCTACAATTAAATAAACCACTGGTGTCAAAGGCTACCCTCCCGCCTCCACCACCACCACCTCCCTCAGCGCCACTATCGACATCAGCAGCATCAGCTCAGAGACAGACTCGAGACTATGTACCTATAGCCAGCATAGACCCTGTGGTGACTCAGTACACAGTTTCTAGGAATGTACCTGCACAAAATGGGTAACTGCAGCCTTTTAAATCTTCCTTGTGACAAAAATAAAAAAATAATTAAAAAAATCGACAGTCCAGTGTCCTAGATTATGCTTGATATTACCAAAGGAAAAACCCATTAGCTACCATATTATAGTTACAGGATAACTGACAATAAAAGACTAACTGAACAACTTCTATACAGAGGTGGACAATAATGCAACAGGCCCAACCTATCTACTATATTGTTACAGAAATTTCAATTTATTTTAGAGGCTTGACTGTACTTTCCACTGTACATGTAATGAGTACTATACTGTCTTTTGTGTGTAATAACTGACATGAAAAGTTATTTTTAATTAATTGACTTATTTTTTTACTTTCATTTTCAGCCCCACTTTGGAAGCCACAGGTGCTAGACCTAGAAAACCTTGTAATTGTACAAAATCTCAATGTTTAAAACTGTAAGTGACAATTATTATTATCTATTAAAATTTCGAAAAATAATTTGTATCCTCTGAGAACTGACAGAATGTATCAAAATATTTTTTTCGCTATTTTGAACAACCAAGGAAAATAATGAAATGCTGGAATGTGGGTCTTAATTTAATATATCCTGGTGTCTTTATGGCATGGGTGTTTGCAAAATACTAGATTCATGTCTAAATTCATGGCGAAAATTTTGAGCAAAATTACTCAGGCTCATTTTTTAAATTTTTTTTTTTTCTTTTTTAACCATAAATCCTTCAGTTGCATAAAAGACAAATAAATGTAGACACATCTCAACTTCTAAATTGATAATAAATGAAAATTATAATGTTCTATAAATCTTAAAATGCTTGAATTAAAAAAAATGACCTGTTAATTGTTCTTATTTTGGAGTGTATTTTATACTCACAAAGAAATTCATGAAATAACTATATTTTGTTTGCTAGGTACTGTGATTGTTTTGCTAATGGAGAGTTTTGTCAAAATTGCAACTGTACAAATTGTGCTAATAATCTTGAGCATGAAGAGGAAAGATCAAAGGCTATCAAATCTTGTTTAGACAGAAATCCTCAGGCATTTCACCCTAAGATTGGTATGATTTTTGTTAAATCTGTATCTATTCTTTTTGATTAACTTAAGTGATTTCACAATGTAAAACTAAATATTTTAATAAATTTACCTAGATACATTATATACATTTTAAAATAAAAACATAAATTTTTCCCTACTAAATTTACTTCTTTTGCTTTTATTCATAGAATGGCGTGGAATTTCAACCCCGAATTCCTTACGTAATTATTAAAAAAAAGTGTATAGATAAAATTTTATAATATAGACATGCACAAACACACCATCACCTCCTTCATTAAATAAATAAACATTTGACTATCAAAGCACTGTAATCAAATATTAATAGATAAATACAAAAAGAAATTCCAAAAAAAAATCTTATCTATGGAAATTTCATCAATGCACTTTATAAATTATATCTCAGTTTTTATCACAATTGCCTTTTTTTCTCTCTTATTTAATAAATTAGCTTTGATTAAGATAGATTTAAAACATTGAAAATGTCAGTTGTACTGTGACATGCTTTATAAATGGAAGCACTAGCGTGTATAAATTGTGTCCAACATGTACATTATGTTAATGAAAATTAAAAATAAGTCAATGAATTTGTTTCCTATTAGTTAATGACATTCTGCATATGTTTTCAGGTAAGGCCAAAGATATTGAAGGTAACAGGCGGCATACCAAAGGTTGCAATTGTAAACGCTCAGGTTGTTTGAAAAATTATTGTGAATGTTATGAGGTAAGATGTTCTTTGATTTATTCATTTTGTTTGCCAAAAAGAAATCTTAACTAGTTGTATGTAACTTAACTAACTTGTTTTTCTTGAATGGTGGTTCCCAAATTTTGTTCAAACGCTGGCTGAATTGTTTCCAAAAGCTCCATAATGTTAATCCTTGAGATTTATCCCTCATAAATTGAGTGTTGACATTGTGTATGTTATTAGTATGTAGACTTAGTCCCTTTGGCAACAGTTTGTATTATATTGTTGTATGTTGATAGTTGAACTTTGTCCTTTAGGCCAAGATAATGTGCTCAAGTTTTTGTAAATGTTTTGGATGCAAAAATTTTGAGGAGAGCCCAGAGCGCAAGACATTAATGCACCTGGCTGATGCAGCAGAAGTTCGTGTTCAACAACAGACAGCTGCCAAAACTAAACTTTCTTCACAAATATCCTCTGTACCTTCCAGGCCTCCAACAGCTCCTGCAAGCGGAGAAAGGTAAATATTGTTTTTATTTATAGAGATAATACTTTATAGTTGTAAGTATTAGAATAAAAATAAAGAGGTTATAAAATATCTAATCTCAGTGATGGGAATTTTCAGAAAATTTTCGGAATTCCAAAAATTTCTTCTGATCTGATTTTCTAGCAAAAAATTCAAAAATTTTCCCGACATATAAAAAAAAAACAACATCCGTTTTTATTTTATTTTTTTTTTCAATGAAAAAAAAAAATCTGATTTTACATTTTTTCCATTTTCGGAAGAATGCGAAATAAGATTTTTGATTTGTTTTGAATATGCACACATTCGGTCTTTTGACAGTTATAAGTTCTATTTTTTTTTAAATCTCGTGTTATCGTATTGTCTTACAAATCTAGATCTTGGTCTAGACTAGAGTGACTAGAGCGGTTTGAATCAGTCTTGATAGGAAATTCCAGATAATATATCGCGAAATCTAGTTTCTTTAATTTGAATTCTTTTGATCTAGGTTATCTAGATCTAGAGCTTCTAGACTAGACTTCAACTTCAGCTTTTGAAAAGTTCAGAAAAGTATCAGACTCGATTATCAGAGTATCATGATGCCCAGCCGCTATGGGCTATTAATTTTTACTCTGTTGTTACCATGGCCCCTAGATTTTTCTAATTTGAACCCTGCCCGCCGACTTCCATGAGTTCAAATGGGATTAGATTTAGACATCTAGGTCTATTATTAGATCTTGATCTATTAGACCTACCGGTCATCTATATTATGTATATAGATTTTATAGATGTAGGCCTACTTTACATGACTAAAAAGTGAGTCACTGAGTATAAGTCTGATAAAATATAGATATAATCTAGAGTCACTAGAGATGTAGATCCTGGTATCCAAGTTATTAGATTTAAGTAGATCTAGATCTATAGTGAGAAATATTTATTAAAGTTTTTTCTAGATATATCTAATAACTAATTATTACTAATGCTTTAAAAGCCCAGTGTGGTAGAGATCCACTTCTTGTAAACAACTTGTATCAGCATGAAAAAGAGTCACATAAGGAAGCCACTGTAATGCAGTATTATTGCTTAGCTTCCTCTAAGCATTGCTCCTCATCTGGTAGATCTTCCTTGGCTTGCTTAAGAACTCAGCATAGATTCAGCAGCTTTCTCTCAATTGCTTTTCAGAGCATTTTTGATGGACTTCATGTGCAAAGTTTATAAACAGTTTCTCCTGTTAAAAATGTAATAAAATCAGTGAAACAAACAGAAGTATAGCTCATACTTTTGAAGTATTTCCAAAACTCAAGCATGTTTTAATTTTCAAACACATTTATTCGTTATAGTTGTTTGAGAGAGAAGCTGTTACAATACCAGTAAAGCAGTTATCTATTATAGAATGTTCAGACTGCCTGGATCCAGATATAAAGGCTTTCTCCTATCATCTATATATACAAACAATAGTGCCTTGCTTGCATTTTGTGTGCAGTAAAGCTTTTGCAGTGTAATTATTATTTAATACAACATTAAATTAAAGAAAATAATTTTACATTCAGCAACACATCTTTTTTTAAGTCGTCGCGACTGGCCAGTTAAAAAACGGGGGGGGGGAATACAAATAAAGTCTGTTCCCATCACTGTAATTTAGAACATTTTTAGTTGCAAAAATACAGTAGTAATTAAGAGAGAAAAAAATCATTCTATGTATTGTTTTTTTTTAAATATTTAAAAAAATGTTTTTCTTGTTTTTGTATATAAAGGCTAAGAATGCACTTTGTATGTAAATATCATAACGAATTTTTTAAAATCAAGCCTTTTTATGCAGCTAGTTTAGTGCAATTACATGGTGTCCGCAGCCATAGTGTAGTATATTAGTCCCCAGAAAGTCTTTAAATAACGATTTGATAATGCTCAGTATACTCAGATCCAGAATTCTATATCAAAACATTCTAGAGATCTAGATCTAGAGTTTTTTAGAGGTGCAATGCCTTTTGGGCATTTTATTTTATTAATCAAATATATATATTAGGGGTGCACCGGATAGTCGCTTCTGTTGAATATCCAGCATTTTTTACTATCCGGTGCTATTCGGCTCCGGTCGGATATCACTACCGGATAGTAAAAAATACACCTATTTAATATGCATAAAGTGGGCCTCGTTTCATTAATGTCTGTTGTAGAATGTATTAATGATTATATTAAAACAAAATAATGTGCTTAAAAATAGAGCCATTATGAATATTGTCACGTCAGTTTTAGAACCCCTGTAATATTTTGTGACTAGTAATCACTGAACCATTCCGTGCATGATTCGCACGAGATTTTGTTTTTTTTTGTCGGAAGCTGACCACGAGGTGGAAGTCAGTTGATTTTAGACTCTGGTAGAGAGAGGAGTGTTTTGGATATTAATGTACAAGTAGAGTGTCATTGAATTGATTTGTATTTAGAACTAATTTTCTTGGATGTATTTTGTGATGGCTGAAGTCGCCAATATCTTTATAAATTATTATTTGTGTGTAATAAAAACCATGTCTGCTACAAGAGTCTATTAATTATTATAAATATTGTGGTCAAAGAGTTCAGCATGTTAATGTTCTCACGCACTAGCAAATTTAGTGCGCGAGTGGAAGTAATTAGTTATCAGCAAAGAACATTGTAGAGGTATCTACAACACAGAGACATTCGCGTCATCACGCCTATAACAAAACCAGGCTGTGACAAATATGCACCAAACATCGTTTATTATAAAGACAAGGCGTGTTAATAACTTAATGTAGTGGGGAGGACATGACATATGGGTCGGCTGAGTTTGTCTGCAGGTTTTTTTTACTTAATACAATTATATACTTAAACTACCTAAACTACCCTGAAAGTAAAAGAGACAACAGGAATATCTAGAAATGGTACAATATAATAAAAAAGTACTTGTTCAACTTCTGACTTGATTGGAAGGGTCCGAAGGCTCCACTTATCGTCTGACAGGGAGGTCTGGTAGACTTTCTTCGGATCCCACTTCTTGACACCAAAAGATTCTGTGGTGGGTTCAGCACAGAATATAACAACCAAAATGACGAGGCAAGTCAGGAGGCTTATTTCAAGTTTAATGTACACAAAAAAAACCTGCAGACAATAAACTTAGGAATAACAAAGCAGGATCAGACAAGGTGGTATTGGTGTGGATGCCAGCAGGAAAAGGAATTCACGGCTTCCTGGGCAGAGGTCAACTTGATCCTTTGCTGACCGGTGCTTGGTGAAGTTCAGCTGACCCTATGATGTCCTCCCCACTACATTAATATAAATAGAAATGAAACTTTACATCATAAATGCGCATTACATACAGAGCAGCAATGGCTGACACTTTTTTCAATTTGTCTTGACCTTTGAGTAGGTTAGTTAACATGTTAAAATGCTACATTCCTTGACTATGTCATGCTGACCAGACGTCTGTGTAGCTGTGCGGGTATATCTCCAGAGGTAGAGATGAACAACTCCCACCCCTTTTATTTGTTTAGTCCATCACGTTGAGTTTTTTTATAGATAGGTGACCACAAGTTCAATACGATGGACGTAAGTTTAATATCAGCGTATTGACACTCTCTAGAGGTCACACCTTTCGAGGGAACTGAGTTTGTTTATTTAGTAGTTAATCTTTATTAGGGGGGCTGGACTACAAGAGCCACACCTCTAAGGTAACTAGGTATATTTCCAGATGAACAACACCCTCCCCCTTTTATTTGTTTAGCCCATGCCATTGAGTTCATTGATTGACAGGTGCCCCAAGTCAGATACGATGGACGTAAGCACTCTCTAGAGGTCACACGAGAGAACTATGTTTGTTTACTTAGTAGCTAATCTTAATTGGGGGGGGGGGGGACTTCAAGCCAAACATCTACACGGGTATCAGGACAAAGAGTTTGCTTATTTGGAGAAAAATCTTAATCACGTGGTTGGGCTAGAGGCCACACCTTTTCAAGTGTGCAGAGTTACTTGAACATAAATCTCAATTAGTAAGCTGGACTTAAGATCACACGCACCTAAACGAGTGACCTTTAGCTACACAGAACACAAACCGCGAGATTATATAGCCCAGTAAGCCAGTAACTAATTATTTTGTAGAAGACATGACCAGAGCTATCTTTAAATGGATAGCTAAACACTCCCCACTCTTTATTTCTTTGGTCCTTGACACCCAATGTATTGATAGACATTTACCATTTATAAGCCAGAATGAAAAAACACAACATGCTAACAAAGGATATTACACTGTCAATAAATATTACGGTTAAATAATTTTTCTAACATGTTAACTTGAATATTACTCCTGCAGTTAAGTGTCTTGATTTGATAACAATATTCTTAATAATTTGTGACAGTCAATTAACTCCTTGTTATTACTATTTGTTTTTACTTAAGATGCATACTTAGCCACTGTGTATCAGGCTAGGACATCCATAGGCTTACTATCGTTCCCTTTTGTAACAGTTACTGAAACCACTTATAAAACAATTAATAAGTAATAATTAAGGAAGATGTTTCTATCATATGTTCTTTGCATTTAATGTTTCTTACATACGTTCTTTGCACAATAAAATAAAACAAAGATGTGCATGTTTGCGTGTGTGTGTTTTTTGCCTTCTTTTAGAAAGAAAGCTAATTTCATTGTATAATTCTTTTGACTTAAAAAATAACGGAAAACCTTACAGTAAATTTAAAAATCGCATAAAATAAATTGAACAATAGTACCGCAGTTAGATCTAGCAAACAAAGAAACAATATGCTGGAGTGTAAAAAAAACAACCCTTGACCTCTAACTAGTGGACGGGTATAATTTATCTATATGCTTGACTGACCATGCCAATGTGTTATCTTTTTTTGACTGACACCCAACTCTATTGCGTGCGTATGCTCAAGGAAAAAATAATGTGTGATGGTTAACACAAACAACTATACACACTACACTCGGCTCACTACGTATATCTGACCAGGTTGTTGGTCTGAAATTCATGAACACATACATCCGACCACTATACAAGGCAGATTGCACTTTACTTATGAGAGATTTACATTAGTAACTAGTTAAATATATACTAACATTATTTACATTGACCTTCCTACACACATCCTTTACAGTTGGTGGCATCGTACATACACACAGACACACTCATGCTATACAGAGTTTTAGAAATATTGTTTAAAACAATAAGGTATATAAAAGGGAAAAAAATAAAACCAACCAATATAGGTATGTTATTTAACAGTTTCGTAAAATGTTCAGCAACATAAGCTATTAACAAGACACTTAGGTATCCGGCCCCGGCCGAATATCAAATTTTACTATCCGGTCATATCCAGCCCCAGCCGGGTATCAAAAAGTACTATCCGGTGCACCCCTAATATATATTTGAAATGCTATAACTAAAAGTGAATGCAATGTAATTAATACAATATCTCAACTAAAACTAAGAAAAGTTTAAACTAGTTTTCCTTGTCTTTAGATGGTACTAAAGATAAAATTAAATGAACTTAAAAACTTGATATTAATTGAGATGTTTTATTTTTTATTTTATGATACCCTTTTCTTTGATTACCTCTTATTATAAGTATCTCTAAAGGTTACCCTCTGCTTTGATGACCTCATATTTAATTGCTTGTTTCTGTTAAGGTTTGTTATTTTGGTTATCTCATGTTATATGTGTCTCTTAGGTTACCCTTTGCTTTGATTACCTCGGATGTTGCTGAGGCAACATCAGCGTGTCTATTGGCACAGGCTGAGGAGGCGGAAAGAATGAAAATGCCTGCAGTAGTCCAAGAAAGAATGGTGATAGAAGAATTTGGCCGCTGTTTAATGCAGATAATAGATTCAGCAAATAGAACCAGAAGTGAGTAGAGTCTTGTCATTTCTAAGGAGGTATTGTCATAACTTTTTACTTTCTATAAGTTTCACATCTCCTAGTACAGAAATACTTTTTTTTAAAATTTTTTTACAAGATCAAGATAGTAATTTTGATTTAGATAGTACTATTTTATATTTTCTAGATAAACCTCTAAATAAACTAAGACTAAGAAAAGAAAAACCATCTGTTTAAATTTGTATTTGAGTGTACTGACAAATTTGCTTATCTCATTTGTTTTGTATTTGATTTTTCTGACAAAGTTGCTTATCTCATTTCTTTTTAGCAGCCAATTCTGTGGCTTGAAAGTAAATGCAAGTGATTTATCAATGAGAAAAAAATCTGACCTCTCCAGATCAAGTTGCTGAGACTGGACTTGCTCCAAGCCAAGTAAATTGAATGTCTTCGCCTAGCTAGACATAACTTGCAGAACTAAAGCTGTGGTTCGAGCTGAATTTTCTCTGATACTGAGTCCGTCTTGAATTCAAAAGCATGCTGTGATCATCACAGAAGTAACCTGTCAAACCTTCGTCTTTATCCTTGCAGAATTTAGCATTAAGGTCACTGAAAAATCAAGTCACTCATGAGACAAAGCTGTTGTTTTTCATCTTAAACAAACAAAAAAAAAAGACTTCTATCCATTTTGAATATGTTCCTATTCAAACTTCTTGCTCCTCCCTAACCTGAAAAAATGTTCATTTGAATGAACAGTCGGAATTGCATATAGTTAGGTCTATAGTCTTCATATATTTTTATCTATAAATATTCCAGTTTTAAGTATATGTGAATCTGTAAAATATGTAAAATAAAGTCAAAAAGAAGCGTCATTGTTTTATTAATAACTATGCTACTTGCAGATGTTATGAGCCTGATCATTGGACTTTCCTCGACCAAATCTTTAGGTTGATGAAATAGTTGAAAATGTTTGTTTCATAATGCGTCTAATTCTGATCTGTGTAATGAATTTACTTCAACTAAGATTTCTTGTGAAACAGTTGTTCAAAGCTAAGAAAATGATGGTATATCAACTAGGTAATTTGTTTTTTTCTTTAAGTTTTGATTTAAAATATGACATTATGGGATTTAGTGACTGACAATGTATACTCCACATCATGGAATGTAGTGGCTGACATGTATACCAGTACTTGACGTCATGGTTTCTTGTAACACATTGGTGAGCCAGGCTTCTGAATAGTTCAGAGGCTATCTAAGATTCTCTGATATATTCCAACTTTCCTGCATAAATTTTGGGGCAATTGTTTCTTTAATGCTTGTGCATATAGATGTCTTTCAGAAGGGGCAAAGTAATAAAATACTTCAAAGGCTGATCTTTGAGAGAATCAAAGCATTGCTGATGTGTCTATTGTTATGTTGCATATCTATTAATCTAATAGCTGCTAGTCAGATCATTATATAATTAAAGACCTAATCAGCCCTAAGTCTAATACTGGTTGAGATTGTCCTGAAAAAAACCTTGTTTAAAAAAAGTTCACCTTACCTATGGATATAGTAGCATTCAGACATTGAAAGAATTATTAATATGTCTCTCAATTCTTAACCAAAGAGACTGAAGGTGGCCCTTGTAGTTTATGAAGTTAGATATAACCAGTTATTATCAGATCTACTCCCTTGTCCATGTGGATTTTTCAATGTGAAAATTGAACTGCCTAAGATTTCTTTGGATGTGATGTTCATATTTATATTATTTTTCAAAAATAATTTATGCATCTCTGTTAGTATCAAAAGAGTTGACCACAGAATCTTTATCTAAATTGGAAGACAGTAGTGTACGCATCTATTTGGCTCAATTTAGTATTCTTTTTTTATATTATTATTCATTTGCTGCCTTTTTTATTGTTTATTAATAGTTGATTTTGTTGAATTTTTATTAACAAAGAATATTGTTAATAAACATTAAGAGGAATTATATGTTAATTGAATAATGGATTGATAAAAAGCCATGCCTAATGGAATTTTAATAAAAGATATCTAATTTAATTCTAGTTATAACAAAATTATACATTACTTTAGGAATGCAACCAATGTTAATGCAGTCTTTCTCCATCTTTATTAACAGTTTAGTACACAAGTTTCACCAACAATTGCTTGATCTGTTATTAAATGAAATAAAATGTATAATCTATGTTCTTCTGTTCTGGTATTGTTGGACTTTTTATTTGTACAAGGCATATTTGAATATAACATGCTATTTATATTTTACTTTGAACTTTTTTTCCCTAGAAAGTTGCATATAAAATGGATGTCTCTCATGTTAGTCATTTTTATATGAATTTTATCGTTACCATTGGAGACAAGGACTTCCTTTATTAGTCAAAATAAATACAGAGTAAACTAATGAAAATATGTTGGTTACTACCTAATGTCTTGATGCCTGCCTAAGCTTAATTAATGTTGTTTTTTTTTTTTAATTTTGAAATCTGTCAGACATTCTTTTCTTAAAAATGATTTGAGGCCTTTATAGCTTAGAAAGTTGGATTTTAAAGGCATTTTGTGTTTTGATAGATCAAGCTTGTTAGTATTTAATTTGAAGAATTGCATTCTTAGTTGAGCATCAAATTTTTGCTTTGACCTGCTGGGAGACTATCAGACCATTTTATATTTAAATAACATGGTTTGACTGTATTGGAAGTGATCTGAAAAGATTCTTATGCAATGAATTGATTATTTTTACAAAAATAATCTCAAAAACTTACAAATGCTGCCATTGTTAAAAAAAACCAACTCCCTTTTGCTTTTTATTTCTATACCTTTTTTTAAAAAATATCTGTTAAAAAAATTATCTTTTAAAAAAACAACTGTAGAGCTAAGTAGGCAATATTCATTTTTTATATTTAGAAAAAAAAATTTTTTTTGGTATCTCAAAAACAAAACAAAAAATCAACAATACTGTGACCACAAACTCAAAACTAGTGCTGGCCTGTTCTGTAACTCTTGTTACAGCTCTTTAACATGTGCCATAATAACCATTTTGTATGTCTCACTTCATCTAATATTATAGCTTTTTTTTCCTTCCAACTGTGTTAGGTTGGGGTGGGAGTGAGCTTGTATGTCTTGAACTCAAAGTAGTCCACATTTTACGATTTCATTATTTACCTCTTTAAGTCTGAGCGTCTTGAATGAATTTGTGTTTTTCTTGGGAAGAATGCTGGGTTATTTTTTTTGGTCATCTACTTTTCATGTCATCAAAGTTCATTGTAACATTGTGTATAGGATGTGAAATATATTTCTGATGTTTATGTGTGAGAAACATTTTCATAATTTATTCATTCTCTATTGCAGTGGTTCCCAACTCTTAGGATATGGCCCTATTTTGATATGGGATTATTTACACTGGGGTAGCCAGTTAGTTTGACTAAATGAGAGTGAACAAATGACAAATATTTACTTTAAAAATGTAAACACCTCTCATTGATAGGGAAACATATTGACACTACTATGAAACATAAGCTAGTTGCTTAAAGTAATGAATACACAGTGAGCTTATGTAAACTGTACTCTCTGACCTAACCCCTTGAAATACAAACTAAACCTTTAACAATGGCCCACAAGTGGTTATGAACAGTAAAGGTCATTGAAACTAAGTACTCCAAGATGCACCAGATATTTAGAATTAACCAAAGTAAAAAGTAGTCACTGCATGGTATGATTAGCTCATGTTAGTAAAATTCTACCAATAACATTGCAGGAGGTTCTTTATTCAAAACTTCAGTGCATGTGCAACTCTTTCAATCGTTTCCTTTCTTGAGCAAAGTTGATTTTGAGAGTTTTCAGTTTGCATTGCTGTGTGTCAAAGCAGAAAGAAAATTTTTGATATTTATGAAAAAGTTCAATAATTAACAACATATTGAAAAGAATTCATCTTTAAGTTTCTTTGAGAAAGCTTAATTTAGCAGAATTTCATATCTTGGAAACTTGTTTGGAAAGCAACTTAGGATGAGAATTTTATAAAGATTGAAAATCTAATATTTTTTTATAAACTGGCAAAATGTGAGAAATTCTTTGATTGCTAACTGAATTTTCAAACAAATTGTAAAGAACTACATACCCGCAGTCCTTTGAAGATAAAACCAGAATTATTTGTTAGCTCTTAAATGAAATAAAATAATTTTCAGATCTTGTATGTGATTTGTATTTAAGGTGGTTAGCAGATAGACTCCTTACATTTGACTTGTTTTCATAAGAACTACAGCTCATGGCAATGTGACCCAGTTCAATACTGGGCTCCATTTGTGTTTTAGACCTCCTTCTTAGCTCTTTCTCATTGACAAGAACAAAATCAGAACCAACCTGCTTTAGTGTAACATCTCAATGAGAGGTAATCTAGGGGTTGAGTGTAGAGGTGGAAATCATAATTCCTTGCATACAGTGAAAATCTTTCTTATCTTTATTTTCCTCCTGGAGATTGACTAAATGCTGTCCCCAGCTGTAATGTTATGTAAACTAAGGAAGCACTGACTTTGAAACTGAGACTTTGATGACACACAAAAGGGTGGGAAGCACTGCTCTATTGAAACTTTGCTTGAAATGTGACACTTTTTTTTTTTTACTCTGCATGTTATTGGAAAATGAAATGTGTGTATGCTTGATAACAATCATTCAATATGTGTCACTGATAGATAATGTAAATAGCTAATTATAAATTGAGCAGAATTGTTTCTTTACTTTTAAAAATATGTACTATATTTTATCCAAATTTTTAATGTGCAAGTAGAATTATAAATAATATGAAGTGAAATGTAACTTGAGTTTGTGTACTTTTATTTTTTGTGTGAGTAGTAGCCACTGAGTAGTTGTTTTTACATTGTCTCTGGGTCTTTCTAATTGAAATAGAATCAGATTTCATCAGCAATTATTCCAGACTTTGCAAAGCCTGATGTCCGAAGCTCATGGTCTCAATGTTTGCCAACTGCAATGTGAGGCCCAATGGGAACCGTTCCTACATGTAGAGATAGGACTATTGATTGTAGGCTCTGATGATACCACGTTAGGGAAGCAATAAGAATCAATTATTTCTGATTTAGTTTCAGTGACATTTAGGGTCACAAGTGAACAGCCACCCCCCACCCCCACCTGGTAAGGCTGGAAGCTTATATTAGAAATGCATTACTCAAAAGAGAACATCTAGTAGCTGTATTCTTCGATATTCTTTTGTGCTGAAAAGAGATGAGCCCCCACTTTGTGAGTACTGTGACTCTCGCCTCACCGTGGAACATATCCTCGTTGATTGCCCCAGGATGTCAGGGAGAAATATTTTAGAGCCACTAACTTAAAAACACTATTCGATAATGTCTACCCTGGGAAGGTACTGGGCTTTATCCGGGAAGTGGGGTTGTCTACGAAGATCTGATTTGTGAACATGTACTATTTACATTAGATTTTTACCAAATTATTAAATTTTTACTACCTCTACTATTTTAACTGTGAATAGACCTTGATTTTAATGATTTAACTGTATAGATTTTAGCCCTTGTTATGTAGAGAGACAGAGCAGTCCTTAAGGGAATGCAGGCACGACATGGCCAAAAATTGTGCCCAAAACCAAACCCCCAACCCCCCAATCCTTTTTTTTTTTAAATTCCAATAAATAAACTAAAATTACTTGTAAACAAATGAAAAAGGTTTAAATCGCTTGTGTAGAGTATGTATCTCTAGGAAAGAAACATTGTCGAGTTGATTGTTGAAAAATATTTTATATAACTTGCTTAAACTGCTCTGATTTCTTGTATGTCTTTATTCTGAACATCTGGGAGTCCTGAAGTTAAGAAAATATCACCTGAGTGGAACTAAAACATGAACACATTAAAGGATGTCTTTCACTCAGCAATTTTTTTTCTTCGTAAGCCTTGCTACAATTGTAGGCCAGTTTTAATTATTGGCACTTTTAGAAACTTCATACAATGTGGCCCCAACTGACGATTTAAATGAAGTATTAGGTTCATTATTGTAATTTATTCAATGCATATATACAATTGGTTATTGTATCCCCCCCCCCTCCCAAAAAAAAAAAAAAGGTTGGATGTGTTTGTGTGTAGGATTGATTCGAGTGTTCATTACTTTCCCAAGCTTGTCTGATTGTAGAATGATTGGATTTCTTGTTCCTCAACCCTTTACGTGTTTCGAAGTTTAATAACCATTAACAATTGTACGTCTCGAGAGACGATTTTTGTCCCCTTTGCAACTTCTTGTGTGACTAAAGAGGCCAATCCTTGAGACACAGCTGCGGTCATAGTTTGGGCCCCTTCTTTCTGCTTCTGTTGTGTCTGACATCTTCAATCCGGGACTCTTCCTTTATGCTCGCTCTCCCTGTGGATCTATCCAGTGCTACTTTTTCCCAGTTTTTAGTGTTGATTTTTAAGAGCTTCATGTCGCGTTTGCACACATCCGTACGGATATGTAATTTATGTAATTTACAGACCTGGATTAGTAGTTGATTATGATATTATCCCTGGTCTATCAGACCATGAGATCATAAAAATACACAGTCAGATAAAAGCAGTAGCCAATTCCAAACCCAAAAGAAAAATCTTACTCTGGAATAAATGTAACCTAACACAACTACACCAAGCTGCATTAAACTTTCAACAAACATTCTTATTAGAAAAAGACATTAACCAACCAGTCGATGACCTCTGGAATTTCATTAAAAACCATCTTAAAAGCATTATAGAAAATCATATACCAACTAAATACACATCAAACAAAAATAAATAATTGCTGGTTTAATAATAGACTAAAGAAGCTTTGTAAACAGAAGGAAAACCTATAGAGAAAATTTAAAGAAACTAAGGCAGAAAGAGTTTACAAAAAGTATATAAAAATTAAACACTTAACCCAAAAAGTAAGCAGACAGCTGCAGAGTGAATACATAAACAATGTAATATCTAAAGATAACAAAAAAAACCTATGGTCATACATTAAGTCTAAGAAAATGGAAACAACTGGCATAGCGCCATTAAAAGATGAACATAACATAATACATAATGATAATGAAACTAAAGCAAACATCCTAAACAAATACTTTGCATCAGCATTCTCAGCCCCAGGAGACAAAGACATATTACTGAATTTGAACCAAGTAGACAACATAGAAGATATAGTAGTACAAGAAAATGGAATTAAAAAACTATTAGCCAACACCAAACCAAATAAAGCGTCTGGACCTGATGGATTCCAGCTAGATTACTCAAAGAACTAAGCAATGAGCTAGCCCCAGTGTTCAAAATACTCTTTCAGGCTTCACTTAACCAGGGCAGAGTACCAAAGGACTGGAAATAAGCTAATGTCACCCCCCTATTTAAAAAAGGAGAAAAATCTGACCCAGGAAACTACAGACCAGTATCACTTACCAGCATCACATGTAAAAACCTAGAACACATAATATGTAGCAACATCATAAACCATTTAGACAAACAAAATGTCCTCACACCATACCAACATGGCTTTAGGAAATATATTTGTGAAACACAACTAATAGGACTAATTGATGATTTTTCAAAAGGTTTAGATAATAGTGAACAAATAGATGCTATCTTACTAGATTTCTCTGAGGCTTTTGACAAAGTTCACCACCATAGTTTGCTTAAAAAATTAAAATATTTTGGCACTAGAGGTCCACTGCATCAGTGGATTAAAGATTTTCTGATAGGGAGAGAACAAACTGTAATAATAAATGGCTCTAAATCAACACCGATAACAGTAAACTCAGGTGTACCTCAAGGAACAGTCTTGGGTCCACTACTATTTTTAATTTACATAAATGATTTACCAAATTGCAATACTTCAGGAACAAAAGTCAGATTATTTGCAGACGATTGCATAATATATAGAACAATAAAAACAACACAAGACACAGATATTTTACAAAGAGAATTAGATGAATTACAGAAATGGGAATCAAATTGGAGCATGTCTTTCCACCCAGAAAAATGTCAGTTGTTAAGAGTAACAAAAAAACTAAAACAAATTAATTACACTTATCTTATTCATGGCAAACCAGTAACACAGACTAAAAACGCAAAATACCTAGGTGTTATAATAAATGAAAATCTGTCATGGAATCCACATATTGATGAAACTATAAAAAAAATCAAACAGAGCATTAGGATTTATTAAAAGAAATTTCTATAAATCAAATAAGAACATAAAACTAAAATGTTATTAAACTTAGTTAGGCCATAATAGAATATGCATCCTCCATTTGGGACCCCTCAACTCAAGAAAACATTAAGAAACTGGAACAGACACAAAATAGAGCAGTGAGATTCATAACAAATGAATATTCACATTTGACTAGAGTAACACCTATAGTAAAATCACTAAATTTAGAAAGCCTTCAGGACAGAAGACTCAAAAGTAAAGTAGCAATTATACATAAAACACTGAACCATAATCTTCAAATACAAAAACAAAATTTAATAAAATACTCTGAAAGACACAAAGATAAAGGCACATTCCTCATCCCATATGCTAGGACAAATTTGTACAAATACTCCTTCTTCCTTAGTGCTAGCTAGGAAAACCAGTGACTTGGCAGAATTTAAGTCATTGGTTAATATGCATGACTAAATGCATGACGCGTAGGACGTAATCATCTTCTTTTGTGAAGTAACGTCTGTATTATATAAGATAAGATAAGTATAAACAGTGAGTCATATTACTTGAGAGTGTGTTTGGTCCACCTTAACTTAGGTGTACCGGTAAAACACTTGGACATGTGTTTGAATCATTAAGATTCTGTGATTACTCTAAATCGATACTCTATTGTGTTAGCTCCACTTTAGGGTCATTCACCGAACTGATTCCTTTCCTTTTAAAAACAAATTCCTAATAAATTGGCTGCTTATAGATTCTTTCAGTTCATCTCTTTGTTTCTTTATTTGTTGGATCATGCCTATCACGTCATTACAGAAGACGCTTCACCTCAACGTCACTTTACTGTAGTGAATGTGGAAGCAACTCCAAGTCGTAAATGACAGAGAGAGAGAGAGAGAGAGAGAGAGAGAGAGGACATGCCTTTAGCAAAAAGAAATTAATTAGGCCTATGGATATTAGGGGTTAGTAATTGTGTTGACATCTTGACACATGTGTTAGTCTGTTCACCGACAGAAAAAATTACAATTGGACTAAGTGACACTGCCTTGATGAGTAACATTTCTAGGAGGCTGTCTATGGCGCGTTGAAATGTTTTACCACTGGCTGTATGACAACGAATTCACGCCCCGAGGACGTGTCAGATAAAATCTCATACAGCAACTTCTGAAATTAATCAAACAATCCTTTAGCCTCTGTACGGATTAAAATAGACATTTTTATCAAGCTTAAGAAAATCATTTAGTCCGCCGCAAGGGAACACTTCTCTTGATTGTTTTTGGGCATACTTTTCTGAATATTAAACGAATCCATTAGAACAGGGGTGGGCAACCTTTTTCTACCGAGGTCGCATTAAAAGAATTTTGAGAATGGGGGCCCGCCTTAGGCCACTGCAATCTTTGTAGCCGCAATGTGTCCCGCACTTTCATAAGCCACGCGCTAATTCTAGGTGTAAATTATTCAATTAAACCATTATATCATACAGCGTTCAACATGGCCTTTTGATTTCTATGAGTGCCAGAAATTGCAAAATATACGAAAGGTCCTGCAAATATCCTGAAATTATTAAAATTCTGAAAGTATGTTACCAATCTGTCTGTAAAACCTCTGTGCGTAACAAGGTGGGAATGTGGAATAGAAAGTGTCCAGGCACTTTGTTATCAATTGCCTGAAATTTGAGACGCACTCGATGAATTAGCTGCGATAATTGAAAGTGAAGCAGAAACACTTTATGAAACATTGAAGCAGTACAAAGTCTTAGTGTCACTTGTGTTATGGTACGACGTGCTCTTCCAAGTCAATTTTGTTAGTAAAGAACTGCAAAATGAAACAGCAGATTTGAGCACTGCAATGGACTTGTACAACAATTTGATGACTTGGCTAAAGAAACTGAGAGTTGATGGGTTTGTTCAGAATCTTGTGACAGCAAAGAAGTTGACTGAAAACATGGAAGTTGTTGCAATCTTTCCAGCCAATCGTCAAAGGAAAAGGCAGTTTCATAAAACTGTGGAAAATTTCACACTTGAATTGCTTCAATAGAATATTTTTAACAATACCCGTAACTGTGGCATCGTGTGAAAGAAGCTTCTCGCCCCTCAAGCTAATCAAGAACTACTTGAGGTCAAGAATTCACGAAGATATACTGTACAATTTGACGATTGAACCTGATCTATGTAGGAAACAGAATAATATGATATGCATATGCTGTCTGACTTCACTACACGCAAGTCTCGTAAAGTTAATTCGATCGTAATTTTTTACTTAGTAAAGACTGGATAAAATGCAAAGACGAATTTATTTTCGAATACTAAAATCTAATTTTCATTTTTTATCCTTATCTCTAAACTGACTGGGCCCCGCGCCCTTCCCTTGGGGGAAGCATATATATACATACATACATACATACAAATGAATAAATAAATATATGTATGTGCGTGTGTAATGTCTTTTAATTCACATAATAATGTAATATACATTTACATGTCATTTTTATTACACTCTCAATTGAGAAATTACAACAAGAGTTAGCAATTTCTGAAACTAATTTTACGAATATCTTTTTAAATTTGCCATTGGTATGTTTTTATCACAACATTTCAACACAAAAGTACATTTTATTTAATGTAAAGTATTTAACTGTTTACACTCGTGCATAATGTTCCGGAACTGTGGAACTAGATTACTAGTTGATATTCTTGTGACTGCTGTCAAATTACAGTCAGTCGCAATCGACCTGTTTTTACAAGTGTTTATTAAAAAAAAATATTTGCTTACAGATTATGTGGACCCAAATAATGAGAAAGTTTAGCAGCAAAGTTTTTTAAAGTGTGGAAATACAGCTTCTGGCACCCATAAAACTCCCGCTGAAGAACTGACTGGAACTTCTCTTTCAGGTTACAATTTGCTTGGATGTATGTCTTCTGGAGCTGAATCAGCTTCTGCACTAAGAAAACTGGTTCCAAGTTCTCGACGTCTTAAAATTTGCCTTCAAATTCCACAACCATTTCACTAGAGATAGTTTCACTTTTCAGCAAAGGAAATGGACAGAACCTGTTTTCACTTGGTTGCCTGGAGAAATTGGAACACTTTGTTTGAAAAGATTAAACATGCATTTACACTTCCACTTTTCATTCGAAATATTAATAACAAAGTGACAATCAATGTCCTTCAAGGAACATAATTTCTTTCTTGAGATTCTATAGTCTTCTCAACATGGGCGCAGCAATCAGTGGCGTAGCAAGACACCCGTGGGCCTGGGTTCAGGAATGCGAAGTTGGGCCCTTTCTTATAGTTTGACTGAACCCAAACTGGTCTCTACGTTATGTAATGAGAGAGTACATGTCAATGAAAGCAAGCTTATACGCCAGACAGTACACAAGGTACACCTGTTCTTCACGGGGTAAGAAAACAATGTCCTCAAGCTTTGGATCTGTCCTCTCTTGGATTGTGTATCTTGTCTTATACTACTTCGCTTATTCTTAGGCGAGTCCAAACACACCCAAGGGACACAACAATTAACTCTAGCATAATTGATAAGACTTTTGAAGACTTCAACTGGTGTTTATTTACAGATGGGGATGATCTTCTTGTCTCTCTATCCGTCGTTTAATTAGCTTTCTACAAGCCCTACCCTAGCTATATTCCTCTACTATCATGTAGTCGTATTCTGCAACTTCATTCGTCTGACTACGTCACTACTTTTTCAGTCGCTAAAAAAATGTACAATATATATTTTCCACAAAACTAACATAATCTCTAAACTTAACTAGGCCACAGCAGATCATTTGAAGGTCCAATGTCATTGATCAACCATGTAACATGTCGGGACTCACATGCTAAATCTTTAGATGTTCTGAATTTGTATTGGTCGTCACAGGTTTGGGAATTATAAGTCTTCCCACACCGCAATAGTCCTGTTTTACATCAGCTGCGTCTAGTTAGGAGACAGTGGTTTTTAAAGCACCTCTGTAAAGAAATTGATGTTCAAACTACTTAGTAGAAAGTAGATTGTAATCTCATGCTCGGTTGCACTAACAATTGGAAGACATATTGTCTATATGTGGGAGATTGGTTTACTACAAGATATCATAAAATATAAAATGTATTTATAGGAGATTAATTTTTGTGTCTTTTTTCAGAATCGTTAGCGAATTCTAGATATATATATATATATATCTACCGTTTACTCATACAATTAATTCAAGTATTTGAATTAGTTAATATGCCTTGTAATATTGTAAATAAAACTTGGACCAAAACAAAGGCAAATATTGTATATAATGATATAATACATTTAAATACATATAATACATTTTCACAATGAGTAGGCTTACAAATAGTTATTGTTATTAATATTATTATCAAATAATTTTTTAACACGTTAGATTTACATGAAACGCTGCTCAGACAATTTAAGAGTTATCTTCCTTTAATAGATTACATGCAACAGTAATGCGGTTTACATGGATTTACTATTTTGCTCGGACAACAATTAGAATTTAAGAAAAATTAACAAGATTTCATTAAAATAATGTAATAATGTGATGCATAGACACTCTTATAGTCTACACATTCCCTTACATAACACCGATTGGGCCCCTAGTGGTCGTGGGCCCGGGCTCAGTTAACCTCTTCGCGCCATGGTTGCTACGCCACTGCTTCCTTGTTGTGTTTGGCCTAATCATTTTGCTGGTCGGCATGGATGTTTGATGATACTCCCATTTGTTTTAGCTCCTTCCCTCTCTCTTCTTTTGATGGTTCCATTGAGAATGTTACCGAAAACGAGGGATGAGAGAGGTTAAGTAAGAATGCAGAAAAAAAAAGAGAGTGACAATTAGCTATTTAAAAATACTTAAAAGAAATTAAATCTAACACACACAACCGGGAAATTACAAACCACGCAACTAATTCAAAGCTCACTATGGATAGAGAGTTCTTCTTTCTGCGATTTCTTTTTGTTTATTTTAATAACATTGATCTAAAAAATACCACATTTTAACTTAAAAAAAACTATTGTATGTTTTTATAAACTAAATCTAGATCCAAATATTTTGTTTACAATTATAATTAATGGCAAACTTGTTCTTAGTATGAAGTCATAAATGACGGAAATTCTTATAATAATGTACTAGTTTTATATAGCATATATATATATATATATATATATATATATATATATATTTTTTTTTTTTTTTTTTTCAATAATTGGTCATGGTATATTCATATACAATTCGCGTTTTTGAGAATGTACTAGGACGAAGCAAAAGTTTTTCACATTAAGTAAGTGCCTCTCTAATCGTTCTGAGTTCTCTAATTTTTTAATGGAATGAGTTGCCTGAGACAGGAAAATCAACGACTTAGCATAGTTTAAGTCACAGGACAACATGCATGACTAGATTGACACATGAAAAGCGTCGGACGTAAATTATCTTACTTTTTGAAGTAACGTCTGTAATATATAAAAATACCAAAAGTTTCCAAAAACATTTAATAATTTATTCATTTCAAACTTATTAAGGCTTCTATTGTACTGTTAATAGTTTTCAGACTACATACATGTATAAATAAAAGACATGACTTAATCCTACGCAAGCTTTCATCCAGTCTTCGATGCGCTATCAAACTTTATGTATTTTGAAGAGAATTAAGCTTACACATATAATATGACACATGGGCGTAAGCTTCAGAGGGGGGGGGGGCTCAAACCATGAGCTGCCCCAGACCTCATTGTCTGAAGGGAAAACCTTACGTACTGCCTCAGTGCAGCCTAGGAGAAGGGGGCCGAGCTTAAAATCCACCCTCGATGAGATTTTAAGGCTTAAACTCCCTCTTAATAAAACAGAACAAATTTTTTAAAAAAAGCAAACTACAGTTTCCAGATTAGATGAGCCTAGCCAGAAGGGGCCTTGTGGTTACCCTCCCCCTACAATACAATAACTAAAGCAAACCATAGTTACCATTTTCTACCAGTCGCTGGACTCCATTAATTAAGTGCAGTGAATAGTAGATTTGGTATTTGAATTTTTTAGCGGAAGAGTAGCAGGCTAATATACTGTAGATACCTCAGAATATGCATTTTTTAAAGCTTAAAATACCGGAGATGATGCTTGGATCCGCCCCGAACACCACTGGAGGAGCTCATAGCACTCCCCAAGACTCCCTAGATGCTCAGCGTATAGGATGTCTTTAGGGATTCTTCCATCTGGTATGCAAGTGACAAATTAACGTATCCACGTCCAGATCATGCAATACTGCTGTGCAGTAAAAGTTGTTTGAAAGTTGTTTTTTTTTTTATGAAATGTATTGTTTTTACTGTTTATTTTGCAAAAGATTTAAATGAAAAGCTTTTTTTAAAAATTTGTTATAAATACAGAAAAAGAAACAAATTAAGCTTTGCAAAAATTGAATAATTAGCATTTGAATCAAAATTTCTATTCCTCACCATCATGACTATCCCTATAGACCAAAGTGTTATCGTCGTCCCCTCCCTTTCTTTTTTTGTTCTGTACAAAACATATACCCCTATTCCTGTAATACTATTCATGGTTTTACTAATATACAAGGGAAAAAAAAACGAACGACCTGGCAACAATTGTCACCTCCAATGCACGATCAGGGCAAGCCACCATTACCATAAACCTGACGCAAAGCAGTTTCTTCTATTAAAGTATTACACGGATTAATGTTTTAAAATGAATACGGTATAAAGTTAAGGACATTTTAAGGGGGCTTTTTATATTATTTTTTAAATCGGTTCTTACAAAAGTGTTATTAGTTTGTTTACTTTGGTATCATCCCAAAGTTTTCATGTGTGTCCCAACTGTTTTGAGTCATGGGCCCAAGCGCACTTAACCCCGTTGCGCCATTGATGCTACGCTGGAGGCTATAGGCTCCTAATGGTCGTGGGCCCGTGTTCATTGAACCCCTTCGCGCCAGGGATGCTACGCCACTGATTTATATATATATATATGTGTGTGTGTGTGTATACACGTAATTAATCTTTATTACAATCTGACCCTTCATTCGATCGGACAACACTTATGTACCCTAGAATAGGTTCTTTCTGGAGTTAGTGGCTTGCCAGCCAGCTTTGAGTTCCTCCGCCCCGCCGCCAAGCAATATTTCCAATATTTAAAACAAAACACAATGCAGATTCTGAGGTATCTATAGTGCATTATGCTGCAATTTAAAAAAATCAGTTCAAAAAACAAAATTTGCTATTCACTGCAGTTTTTTAATGGAGCCCTGAAATTGGTAAGCACTCTTGGCTACGCTCATGGAATTTAGTGACTGTAGTTTGCTTTAGAATAATTTTGAAGAGGGGGGAGGGTTAAAAGCTATCTGTAGGGGGTGAGGCGGTTAAACTCAAAACCATCCGTATGGATTGTAAAGGCCCTCTGAAAAAGGGGGAGGTAAACTCTTGGTTACACTCATAGAATTTTTTGCGTGTATTTTGCTTTAATTTTAAATTGAATATGTAGTTTTTAGGTACAAACCCCTGCGGGGGGGGGGGGTATTGGGGGGGTGAACACCAACCCCCTGGCTACGTCCATGCTAAGCCTGCGGATACTACTGTGGTACCGAACATAGGAATTTAATGTTTTGTTTCCAAATCTTCAGGTACTTCTCGGAACTGCCTGTGGTTAAGACCCCTAGTTCTGGTTATTTTGATCACTGAGAAAACATAGTCAATGCCGCTTTGAGCATACTTTCCTTTTTAGAATTAATGGTTGGGATTTGGGATATTGTTCTTTAATTTATTGAATCCCTGCTTTTCTCAAAGCATGGGCTCCATTAGTTGTTACACTCACCATCTTGTTCCAAGGCAACCCAATACTTTCAACACAGCTCTTCCTAGCATTTAGCAATTATGCATAAAACACTGAACCATAATCTTCAAATACAAAAAGAAAATCTAATAAAACACAAAGATAAAGGCACACTCCTCGTTCCATGTGCTAGGACAAATTTGTACAAATGCTCCTTCTTCCCTTGCGCTATAAGAGCATGGAATGGGTTGCCTGAGCTAGTCAGGAAAACCAGTGACTTGGCAGAATTTAGGTAATTGGTTAATATGCATGTCTAAATGTAGGACGTAATCATCTTCTTTTTTGAAGTAACGTCTGTATTATATAAGATAAGAAAAGATTCAATAAATACTTATTTTTGTAGGTGTTCACAGGCCGCACGAAACAATCCGGCGGACCGCATGTGGCCCGCAATCGTAATTTGCCCGCCCCTGCATTTGACAGATACAAATCCATGAACCTTACTTCAGACTTTGAATTAATTATCAAATTACATAAAAATAGAAGGTACATGTAGAATCTATATCTATATATTTGCATTAAGTTAATGCCTTTTTTTACGCTTAAAAAATGTACAGAATAATGAAAATAAATTAGTTGTTATAGGCTGGGCATGACTTATTAATAGATAACCTCTACAATGGCCTAGATATTTAGCCCATATTGACGAGTAGTCTATGGCTTTGTTATAAATGATATTGTTACATGAACTTGCCTGTTTAGTTAAAAAAACAACAACGTGCTATATTAATGAATTATTTATAAATAGGCTATATATGTGTATTTACACAGTTGCATTAATTTCGTTAGGTCTTCATTAATCACCTATTTGGTAAATTAAAAAATATATAAAATATTTTTTTTTATTTTTCTGAGAAATAGATTGTAATAAAATGTGGAATACCATTGTGTTAGCCGCTATAATTAGTAATAAAACAGCCTAGGAGTGGGAAAATACCTGTATAAAGTAGCCTATAATATTTTTTTAAGCTGTAGAAGTTTTTAATAGTAACATGTAAGATTTAAAAGTTGTTTGTTTTTTTAATCAATTCCTGCATTTCAATAGCTTTTGTAATGTTTCACCATTGCATAGTGTCTTTCGAATGAGCTTTGCACAATCAAGTTCCCAGGGCCGGATCTATGGGCGGGCAGGCGGGGCTACCATGCAGCTCCGGGGACTTCACAAGAAAAGGGCCTCCACCTCCAAAAAAGAGATAAAAATATATCCGAATTTCGACGAGTCAGAAACTTTAAAGTTGTTGTTTTTTTCCCACATTTTTACAGCTGACAAGAATGTCGTAATTAAGAAGTGTAGGCCCTACCTGCTTGGAATAATTAAACGCAGCTTCGGATTTACGACAGAGCGTCTACCAAGAGCCTTACCCTCGACAAACTCAAAAATATTAACTTTTAAAACTAAAATATGCACAGGGGCGTAGCTAGGGATTTGGGGGCCCAGGAGAATTGACTTCTTTGGGGGCCCCTTGCATTTTGACATTCGACATCATGAGATGAGATAATGCACTTAATAAGTATATAACACTACACATGGGCGCAGCTAGGGGTGTTGGGGTTTAACCCCCCCCCCCCCCCCCGAAAAGATTTCCCCACCGCGGTGAGAGGGGAGGTCAGAATTTAATGACTGATTTTTTGCTTTATTTTGTTTATTTTAGGTGAGATTTTAATACTAAACCATCACTTGCCGCAACACAGCCAAGGGTTTTTGAGTTTAAAACCCTCTACCAGGGATTTTTGCAGTTAAACCCCCCTCTTCTATAAAACAAAACAAAATGCAAACGACAATCCACAAATTCCAAGAGCACAGTTAAGGAAGATTTTGATTTTAAACCCCCCTCCAAAATTTACGATAAACCCCCTATTCAATATAAAAAAAAACTACACACTCAAAATTCTATGAGTTTATCCCCCCCCCCCCCCTTTTCAGTAGGGCTTGAAATAAAAAAAATACCTCTTCAATATAAAAAAAAGAAAGTTACGCACTCAAAATGTTATTAGCGTAGCTAAATGGGTTTTGACTCAGTTTTTAGTTTAAACCCCCCTTCAGCGAGGTTTAAAGGTAAAAAAATACCTCTTTCATATTAAAAACAAAGCAAATTATACACTTCAAATTCTATGAGGGGTTTTGAGTTTAAACCCCCCTTCAGAGGGGTTTGATGGTAAAAAAATACCTCTTTAATATAAAAAAAAAAAAAGCAAATTACACACTAAAATTATTTGAGTTCAGCCAAACTAATTGGGGTGTTTTTAGTTTAAACCCCTCTCCTACAGATGGCTTTTTATTAAAGTTTAAAACCCCTCCATATGGTTTTCAGTTTAAAATCCCCTTACATAGCGTTTTGAGGTGGAAAACCTCTATCTTCAATATTATTCTAAAGCAAACTACAATTACCAAATTCTATGACCGTAGCCAAATGGGGTTTTGAATTAAAAAAAAAACAACTCCTGAGATTTTTTGGTTTAAAACCCCCAACAGATGATTTTGACCATAAAACTTCCCTTTTCGATATAAAATCTAAAGCAAACTACAGTCACCTAATTCCAATAGCGTATTCAAGAGAGGGTACACATTTCTACCAGTGGCGGGGCTCCATTAATAAAGTGCAGTGAATAGTCATATGCCGAAGTTGAAAAACACTAACTGTGGCTCAACAAAGATGACTAAGACATATTTTATGAGTCAGTTATAGAGATCGGAAATCCTATGCCGAACTGGGAGTCGACACCTTAGTAAGATTGTGACAGAGCGTCGCATTAGGTTTTCGGGACATGTTCTCCGACAAAATGAATTACGCATAATATAAGTTGCGATGACATCCTAGTACAACTTGGCGCCACACATTCATGGAGGTCCTCAGAGCAGGTGGGAAGAGGCTACAGACATTACCAGTGACAGATTTTTGTGGAAACAGCTTGACGGCAAATGAGCCGAACGGCGCGGGAGGGTCTAAGTCAGTAAGAATAGCACATTAGGTTTTTTAAAATAAAACTTTTTAATAGCAGGAAAATGCATTGTAGATACCTCAGAATATGTATTTTGTTGGCTTTGATTGCCAGAAATAGTGCTTGGAGGCGGGGCTCCTAGCGCTCCCCCAGACTCCCTTTCTGGCAATGGCGGGGAGTCTACAATTTTTCCACTAACTCCAGGAAGAACCTATTCTAGGGCACAATAAACGTCTTCCGAAAGAATGAACGGTCAGAATGTAATAAAGATTATGTACACACACACACACATATAAATATTTTTTTTGCTTGGGGGGAGGGGGCGGGGGGGTGGGAGAAAAAAAATACCCTCCCCCAAAACAAATCCTGGCTACGCCCATGACCCTACATTCAGTCGTGCTTTCTGTGCAGCAAAGGCATCTATAGCATCATCTACATCGATAGTGTCTAGTATTTGTGACTCAAATGACATTTAAGCCATGATAAGCCTTTCTTGCGTCATTGTGCTCCTAAGATAGTTTTTGATGAACTTGAACTTTGAGAATGATCTCTCACATGACGCAATGGAAGTGGCCTGAGTTAGCAGTAATCGAATGGATGTTGCAAGGTTTGAGCACACATCATTACTATACGAAGGCCAGCTTCTTCAGAATGTCAATTGGTGATTGTGGCACTGGTTTGTTGATGAAAAGTGCTCGCGTATCAAAGACATCATTGAACAAGCGATTTGCCTGTATTTCATCAAACAGGAAAAAGTAGCACAGTTTTTATCAGCGTGTCATCATCCATAGACTCCAAGAGGTGTCTTGGTTCAAGAAGAAACCCAAATGGTTTTCCAGCCTTTGGAATCTGACCTTCATCTCCATATGAAGTCTGTCCAGCACCTCGTTCGCAACACGTTTGAATTGCAGTTCTATTGACAGTCATCATCAGTCTTTTCTTTCTTCTGGTTGTTTACATTACAGGAAATCCATATCATTCACTACCTTCTTTTGCTCTTTTGATGGATTGGGTGATCAGTTTCGTCAGTTTCCCATCATTTTAAAGAAAGCATGAAAGGGTTTTAATTTCTTCAGCAGCTTCCAGTATGTAGTTTCTTCTGAACTATATTGATTTGGCGCAGGAGATTTGACCAGAATTCCAGATAAGCAAAAAAATTCATAATTTTCCACTGCATGAAGAAGATTCTTCTGTGCATTGCTTCTAGTGTCCATTCTTTCAGTTGTTGATTCAGAAAGTTTCTCCAACAGCTTGATGATTTTGTCGAGATGCAAGTAAACTCCCGACGTAGCTTCTTCTCTTGCGGACCACCTTATTTTACTCTCCTTTTCAAATTCCAGGCTCCAGCTTCTTTCAGTTTGGCCCATCTCTGTTGTGAATTGGAAAAAAAGTGGAACAAGTTCTTCATAATGTTGTCCATCAGGTTTCCAAATTTCAAAGTAACCAATGAATGACTCTTTTATTTCGAAATTATCAACATCTAAGTACCGAACTATTAGGGATACCTGTTCTCGATGAGAAATATCTGGGGTGGAATCGAGCATCAGAGAAAAGTAACAAACATGCTTGACTTTCCCAACAATTGATTCACTAACTTTATTGCCCATCAAGTTCATGAACTCATTTGAATTTCTGGTGACAAAAATGTGTTATCCCATATTCGATTCAACGTAAGTGGTGTTTCGTAACTTCATCAAATTCTGCAAGAAATTTCAAAGATGCTAGGGAAGTTCCCAGAATTGGGTAAATTCAGTTTTTCGTTGTGCCCACGTAAGCTTGAGCTAGTTTTTGCTAAGTACTTAATAGCTGCTGCTACAAGCTTCAGAATATCTCTCCAACACTGCTGATTTTTCAAAATTTGCGCATGAAACATATGTGACAGTTCATCTGGTTCTGCCTTAAGCTTTCTTTTTCTAACTTCCTCTTCAAAAGAGCTTGTCTGTGGTGGACTCCTTCTTCATGTTCTTTCAGTCTCTCAGGTTTCTTCCATTTGGTGAAACGAACTCCAGTTTTGCTCAATGCACTAGATGTCTTTTCTGATGCCTAAGAAAACAGTACGCATGCAAGACAGAATAGAGAGAAAGGAGCCAAGATCAGTTGGAAATTTCTCTTGTTTCAAGCTTTCTAGTGAACCATGATGTCAAACTTCGTGATTTGTTTTGGGTAAACTCTAATGGAAACAAATTCCGTTCATCTTTGTTTTGGACAAGTAAGCTCTAACCCTTTAACAGAATTTTCGCTTACAGTTCCTCAGATAAAATTCCAGGCTGGATATATCCGAAGTCTTTGTACTTAATTACGGCTTTTCTTTCTCCTAAAATATAGCACACTTTTGGATATACATATTTTCATTCATGAGTGTATCCTTATTAAAAAATTCAAAAAAAAATAAATTGTTAGGGTCTCCACAAAATCCTGCCCCTTGCCTCCACATACTTAAGTCCGGCCATGCAGGTTTCTGTATTAACAGTCCATCTAATGACGGAACGCACTTGTTCATGTGCGTTTATTTTATTTATTCAACTTTTTAAAGTGAATATAAAGAAATATTTGAGTCTAGTGCGGTAATTTCTGCTGGTGCCATTTTTTAAATAATAATAATAATGATAAAAACTTAATGTTAAAATGATTATACTTTAAACAATTATAGCGGTTTAACCAGAGATTATCCCCCCCCCCCCCCCCCAAAGATAGATTCTATGGGCCTACATAAATTGTAGGTCTATATAGTTTCTAGGAAAATCCAAAGAGTCATTTTTGAAATTCCAGTCCAGTGATTTTCCACCTACCATGAACCTATTAATAGTTTGCAAGCTAAGAGGCAGTGGCGTAGTAAGGGTGGAAAGTCCCCCCTAATATTTTTTTTACATCAAATATTAAATATTACGCCACTGCTCGGTAATTTTACTATTCATGTGGAATCAAAAATACTAGACAGCATTGATTCGATTTATATGATATTATAGATGCTTTTGCTGCACAGAAAGCACAACGTGAGGCGATATGAATTGAGACCAGGCGCCGTTGCATTTTCACCCTTCTTTCTGCTTCTGTTGTGTATGGCATCTGCAATCCGAGACCCTTCCTTTATGCTCTCTCTCCATGTGGATCTATCTTGTGCTACTTTTTCCCAGCTGCTAGTGGCGATTTTTAAGAGTTTCGTGTCGCGTTTGCACACATCCGTATACCGTAAAAGTGGGCGACCAGCGGCTCTCCTGCCTTCTATTAGATCGCCATACAGAATGTCTTTTGGAAGTCGACCTACTGGCATTCTACGAACGTGGCCAAGCCAGCCAAGGCGTTTGCTGCTGATAACAGAACTGATGTCCTGGCACCCTGCTCTTCGTAGCATTTCCTCATTGGTTATTTTATCTTGCCACCTTATTTTTAAGATCCGCCTTAGGCATCGGAGGTGGAAGACATTCAGCTTTTTTTCCTGCCATGAGTAGTTTGACCATGTTTCACTTCCGTATAGCAAAGTGCTCATCACACAGGTCCGTTAGATTAACTCTCTCCTAACTGACGATACCAACGTTGATTCCACCAGAATGTGGTAAATAATTACGGAGAGAAAGAGTTAATGCTTTAGTATTGTTAGTCAGCAATATGTTGTCCCACACTCTTTTCTGCAACCAAGACATTGTGCCCATTGCGTTGGCTATCCTGTTGGTAATGTCTTTATCCAGTAGAGTATTGTTGGATATGATGGAGCCAAGATAGCAAAAGGAATCCACAAATTCTAGTGGTTGGCCATTAATGTTTGTCAACCAGAGACTGAAGCTGAATATCAGAATCAGCCACAATAGCTGCATCATTAGCATACAAAAGTTCACTGACGAATATTAATATCTTAAATAATATCTTAATATATTAGGAAGAAATTAATATATTATCATCTTATCTTTACTTATAAAATACAGACGTTACTTAAATAAAGAAAATGCTTACGTCATACGCGTCATGCATGTCAACCAATGACTTAAATTCTGCCAAGTCATTGGTTTTCCTGGTTGGCTCAGGCAACCCATTCCATATGCTGTAATAGTACTAGGGAAGAAGGAGCTTGTAAATTTTTTCTAGCATATGGCTCTATGAATGTTCCTTTATCTTTGTGCCCTTCTGAATATTTTATTACACTTTGTTTTTGTATTTGAAAATTATGATTTAGTGTTTTTATGTATAATTGCTAGTTTACTTTTTTAAGTCTTCCTATCCTGAAGACTTTCTGAATTAAGTGTACTAAATTAAGGTGTTAATCAAGTTAAATGTGAACATTCTTTTGTTATGAATCTCACTGCTCTATTTTGTGTCTGTTCCAGTTTCTGAATGTTTTCTTGTGTTGAGGGGTCCCAAACGGAGGATGCATATTCTATTATTGGCCTAACCAAGGTTAAATAACATTTTAGTTTTAAGTTCTTATTTGATTTATAGAAATTTCTTTTAATAAACCCTAATGCTTTGTTGGATTTTTTTATAGTTTCATCAATATGTGGATTCCATGACAGTTTTTCATTTATTATAACACCTAGGTATTTTGCATTTTTAGTCTGTGTTACTGGTTTGCCATGAATAAGATAAGTGGAATTAATTTGTTTTAGTTTTTTTGTTACTCTTAACAACTGACATTTTTCTGGGTGGAAAGACATGCTCCAATTTGATTCCCATTTCTGTAATTCATCTAATTCTCTTTGTAAAATGTCTGTGTCTTGTTTTGTTTTTATTGTTCTATATATTATGCAATCGTCTGCAAATAATCTGACTTTTGTTCCTGAACAAATGCAATTTGGTAAATCATTTATGTAAATTAAAAATAGTAGTGGACCCAAGACTGTTCCTTGAGGTACACCTGAGTTTACTGTTATTGGTGTTGATTTAGAGTCATTTATTATTACAGTTTGTTCTCTCCCTATCAGAAAATCTTTAATCCACTGATGCAGTGGACCATTAATGCCGAAATATTTTAATTTTTTAAGCAAACTATGGTGGTGAACTTTGTCAAAAGCCTTGGAAAAATCTAGTAAGATAGCATCTATTTGTTCACTATTATCTAAACCTTTTGAAAAATCATCAATTAGTCCTATTAGTTGTGTTTCACATGATCTATATTTCCTAAAGCCATGTTGGTATGGTGTGAGGACATTATGTTTGTCTAAGTGGTTTATGATGTTGCTACATATTATGTGTTCTAGTATTTTACATGTGATGCTGGTAAGTGATACTGGTCTGTATGAGATCAGATTTTTCTCCTTTTTTAAATAGGGGGGTGACATTAGCTTCTTTCCAGTCCTTTGTTACTCTGCCCTGGTTAAGCGATGCCTGAAAGAGTATTTTGAACACTGGGGCTAGCTCATTGTTTAGTTCTTTGAGTAATCTAGCTGGAATACCATTAGGTCCAGACGCTTTATTTGGTTTGGTGTTGGCTAATAGTTTTTTAATTCCATTTTCTTGTACTACTAAATCTTCTATGTTGTCTACTTGGTTCAAATTAAGAAATATGTCTTTGTCTCCTGGGGCTGAGAATGCTGATGCAAAGTATTTGTTTAGGATGTTTGCTTTAGTTTCATTATCATTATGTATTATGTTATGTTCATCTTTTAATGGCGCTATGCCTGTTGTTTCCATTTTCTTAGACTTAATGTATGACCATAGGTTTTTGTTGTTATCTTTAGATATATTAATTGTTTATGTATTCACTCTGCAGCTGTCTGCTTACTTTTTGGGTTAGGTGTTTAATTTTTATATACTTTTTGTAAACTCTTTCTGCCTTGGTTTCTTTAAATTTTCTATATAGGTTTTCCTTCTGTTTACAAAGCTTCTTTAGTCTATTATTAAACCAGCATTTATTTATTTTGTTTGATGTGTATTTAGTTGGTATCTGATTTTCTATAATGCTTTTAAGATGGTTTTTAATGAAATTCCAGAGGTCTTCGACTGGTTGGTTAATGTCTTTTTCTAATAAGAATGTTTGTTGAAAGTTTAATGCAGCTTGGTGTAATTGTGTTAGGTTACATTTATTCCAGAGTAAGATTTTTCTTTTGCGTTTTGTATTGGCTACTGCTTTTATCTGTGTATTTTTATGATCTCATGGTCTGATAGACTACTAATCCAGGTCTGTTGGTTAAGAAGAGATCTAATGTGTTGTTTAATCTAGTTGGCTTTTTAATGATTTGATCTAAACTTAGGTTGTGTAAAGTTTCTATGAAAAGCTCATTTAAGTCCTTAAGGTTTTGGTGTTTATCTATGGTTAGTGTTTTCCAATTTATATCAGGTAGGTTGAAGTCACCCATAATCCAAAAAACTGCATTTTTATTTGTCTCTTTTAGTGTAGTAATCTGATTACATAGTTCCTGCATGTATTCTAGACTAGAATTTGGTGGTCTGTAAATGCTGCCTATTATAAGGGATGTTGAGGTGGTATTAATTTTACAAAATGTTGATTCTATATTTTTTGAGTTAGGTAAGGTAATTTCTTCTGCTATAAGAGTGTTTTTTATTGCTAAAAGAACTCCTCCATGATTATCAGCCCTATCTTTTCTAAAAATTTCATAATTACTATTGAAAATTTCTGCATTATAAATTTCAGGATGTAGCCAAGTTTCTGTTCCTGCAATTATGTCTGGTTTCTCACATTCTAATAACATTTCTAAGTCTGCTGTTTTGTTCCTAATGCTTTGAAAATTTATTACTAAGGTTTTAAGGTATTTTGGTATTACTTCTTTAGTAGGTTTGTTTAGTGAGGCTGTTGTATTAATTTTAGTAGATTTAGGTTTAACAGGAGTGGATCTGGCTAGTGGTTGGTGATTTTGGTTTGGGATGGTGTTTAGGATATTGTATGGGTTAGAAGTGTCCGCATCAAAGGAATCAAACAGTCCTGATGTATACTGAGGTAACCCACACGGTACACAGTGCCATGATGCATCTTTGTTGCCTAAGGCATAATACACAATTGTATTCATATGGAGACATGATGCATGGTACCATTCATTGCAGGTGTCACATTGAATGGCTTTCTGTTTCATGGTGCATACTTTTTTGCAGATGTTGCATCTATCTTTAGATCTAGGCCCTGGATTTGACTCTACATCTGCTATTAATATTAACAGTGATAGGTATTTATTTCTACTGTGTCTAATTGAGAACTTCCATTTGTGATGGGTAATCTTCTTTAATGTTATGGATGTGTATGTTAGGTTATTTTTTAAGTTGCATTGATCTAAAGTGTGATGATTGATTATGACTGTTTCTTCCTTTTTAAGTTTAGTGTTGACTGAGGTAGATCTAGTTCTGTGTTCAGCTAGTGTGTATTTAGTATTTATTAGGATAAATAGCCAGAGCAATTTCATGATGACTGTTGTTGATTTTAGTTTTTAAAGGTCTAGTCTAAATCTAGTTTAAGGTTAAAAATGCCTAAGCTAAGTCTAAGTCTAAAGTGATAGCTAATTTACAATCAAATGGTTTATTCAAAATATAGACCTAGACTAGATCCAGATCTAAGTCATTGGTTAATATGCATGACTAAATGCATGACGCGTAGGACGTAATCATCTTCTTTTTTGAAGTAACGTCTGAATTATATAAGATAAGATAACATATTGTTACGCGAACTGTCACAGTTAAGGGACAGAAGCCACTTATAAAAATTTCTTCCGGGTTTAGATCTACTTTGACAATGTCACTGACCTACATGCCGAACTAACAATCTGTGTTTTTTTTTCTTTTTTTGGCTTCTCTAGGAAACGAATATATAATAATACATCGTCGTAGACTTGAAATAGATCTTAGATAGGTTGCTAAATGATTGGTCTATAGATCTAGATCTAGATATAGATTCACTAGATGTAGAATAGGTATCGGTATGAGTTTGGTATAGTTTACGCGACTTACCTAGTCTAGATTATATTCTTCTTCTAGAAATCTACATTTTAGAAATAATTAATAATCTAGACAATCTAGTAGTAGAGTTAGAGTCTACTACTACTAGTCTTACTCTTACTAGATTTATTATATAATTATATGTAGATAGAAACAGATTACAGAATTAGAAAAGAGCTTATCTAAATCTATACTCTAGACTAGTCTAGACAGAGTCACAGATATATATCTAAATCTAGATCTATATAATTATAGTTATAATTATACTAATAATAGTATCTCTGTCTCTAGCTAGAGAGTGTACTCACTACGAGTCTAGATCCTGTCTAGATCTACTAGTAACTGTTAGTGTTACTGTTAGTGTTGTAGTGTTACCTGTGTTAGTGTGTAGTCAGAGTGTATCAGTATAGTCACAGATAGTGATACACAAACACAGTGTAGTAAGTAGATCTGTAGTAGTATGATAATCATTTGACTTAGACATTATCAATCAAGTATGGGTCTCAAGCAGTGCTTTTTTTTGTAAAAATAAAATAGGTGCTGGTACTCAGTAATGATGAGTGGTGGATTGCCTAACTTTAAACTACTAATAAATTAATAATAAACATTAATATAGATCTACAAGAAAAGTAATTCTTTTTGTAGTGTATCCATCTAGAATCTAGACTAGTCTACTCTATGAGATTATTCTAGAATCTAGATCAGTGTATCTACTATCTATCTACTGTTACAACACAATTAACTGACTACACTTGTTACTTTGTACATCACTGTACTAAACTTATTATCTCTATCTCATCCTGGACTCATACTGCTTCACTCGAGGATTCATTCCACCCGGATTGACTTCATGTAGACTAACAGTCCCAGTCACCCCGCTGTCCTGTACTGAACTCTTTACACACTCTGTCTCTGGTCCACGAAGGCTTTCGATCACATCCATAACTCGGGTCATACTTGCATACTGTACTAGTACTGTCCCTTGTGTATTGACACAGTTGACTGCCATGCTTGTGTTACGTGTGTCAGTTGGTCACAAACAAAAGTAACTCCTCGCTTCACCAATACAGTTACAGCTGTAGTCTATGGTAGAAGTAGAGAGACTGTCTCTAACTAGACTAGAGCGACAATAGAAATCATTTAACTTGTTGACTAATGTTTTTTTGTTTCTTGTAGCAAGATTATTTTTAATTTAGACTCGTGCTCCTGCCATTTTGTTCATGATGCCCCAGGCCTGTCTCATGTCACTTGTCTTAATTGAGTCTTCCAGCTTGGTGCGGTAGTTTCTCCTCCCTTCCTCAAGAACGACGTTGAGATTTCATTGAGCTATTTTCCTTGTCTGTCCATTGCCACTCCTATATGCTCTTTTCTTTTTGATTATTTCCTGTTTTATTTTTGCAGTGACCCATGGTTTATTGTTGGGTTATATCTTGATGCTCTTACTACTGACACACATGTTTGCACAGAATTTGGTGTAATTTGTCACTGCGTCGACCCATTCTTCCAGATTTGAAGTGGTCTCTTTAAACAAATTATAGTCAGTGCAGTCTAGACATCCCTGTAGTTTGAGAATATTGTCGAGTCCATTCTTGTACGTTTTTTTTTGAATGATTTTTCCTTCTTTAAGTTTCGTGCTGTAAGTAGGCAGCAGTTGTATTGTTTTGTGGTCTGTCTAAACATCCAGTCAAGCTCCATCTAGCTTTCTTACAACCTTCACTTCCAGAATTTATGTGAATTGGTTTCTATGCTCTATTTTAGTTTTTGGAAATTTGCTTCGCTTTCACCAAATCTGTGTTATATGTCTTAGACTCTTAATGGCAGAGTTGGAAAAAAAGTTTAAATCATGGAGATGCTTTTTAGAAGTTAAGAAGTATCACAAAGGAAGACATTGGCAACAGAGTCAATATTAAAGCACTAGGACCTTATAAGGAACTACAACTATTTTTAAAAGCTCATAACTTTTGAAAACTTGTCAAATAGAAACAATACCAGAGTAAAAAAAAAAGAGTCAGGCAATAGATGAGACACATAGAATTGTAGGAAATAGGGGAAATTTGTATGAGCCAATTTATTTTGACAAGAGTGAAAAGGTGAAGACAAATTATAGCCCCTTTTATTTGTCTCATGGGGATGCTACTTAGTGTAGAAAGAGAAACATATTTCTGTCTTTCTCCTCCTATTACTGTGAATACAACAATCTGTAGAATTTACAGTAGAACGTCGTTTATCCGACTCAATTGGGACCGGACACCGTTCGGATACGCGATTGTTCGGATAACCGAAAACCGAAGCGATCCATGCAGTATATGCAACCGGACACTATACGAATATTGACGCCTATAACGGGATATCCCTCACCTTGGGTTTTTCCGTCACTTTTCGCCTCGCGCGAAACAACTGTTGAGCATTGCCTGTTCGAAAACGTATTCATACAGTATATGTGCATTACAGTACATGTGGTTGATAAAAAAAAAAAAAAAAAAAAAACTGGTCCGGATATTTGACGCTCCAGATAATAAACGTTCGGATAAACGACGTTCTACTGTACTCTCAAATTTGTACTTAAGCCATAAATGAAATTCAACTTTTGCTGGCATAGTAGAATACAGAAACCACTCATGTTAATTCCAATTTTATTTGGCTAGGAAGAAGATGTTATTCTTCAAAAATCTTCATAGTTTGAGCATGATTTAATAGGTCAAGCTGAGAAGGATTTTTGAGAATGTAGTTAAATCTAGCATCATCCTTACATGTATAATGTAGGACTGGAAATAATATTGAGATTAAGACTAATAATTAGCTGTTACTAGAAAGTCATATATTTATGTGATCTGATGGACTTCTATGCAATACATTAGGCAACAACTTAAAAGCAGATCCTTCAGTGTTGATTTTTGGTTCAATCCTTAAGCCTTAAGCACCGCTGGGCAGAAGAGATTTGAAATCATAGTATCTCTCACCTATTTGAGTTGTCTCACTATTAGATCTCACTGTATAAGAGACTAAGTACCAGTTGAAGCACTTTTGTCTGGCTATACATTATGGAATCAATTTGTGTCATTTGACTTTTTGCTTAGATACCGTACTTTCAAAAACAACAACTAATATTTTAAAATCCAATTTTCATATCCAATGACAGGTGAGAAAAAACCATTAACAAACTGAAGACAACAAAGAGCTTGAGCACTTGATTGTTCAGTTCTGGTGAAGTCAATCAAAGAATAACAACATGTGTGGTGAGTACAGCAATAATAAATTATTACTATGTTGGGCTCACATGTCATACTCTGGACTGTTAACACTCGTAATATAAACATTTTACAGTGCTAGAATTCATACTCTGGACAATCATGTTCACACTCCTAAGTGTATCAATCATTAACTTTATTATATATATATATCAAGTTCCCCTTTCAGTCCTTTGCAATCTATTGGGCAAATGCTGTAAAGGTCATCTGTTTCTGTGGCCCAAAGTTAATGAGGGTGTCATGTGACCAGCACAATGACTTACTGCCTTTACTTTTCCCCAATTAATGCCATGCCACTTACCCATTAGAGCTGGGTGCACTCAGAGAGGCACCCTAAAGATCTTGAAATTAAATATTCATCAGGATTCGAACAGGATTTGAAGCCAAGCACTTTACCACTCAACCACTATGGCTCCATTACATATATATTATATATATATATATATATATATATATATATATATATATATATATATATATATATATATATATAGATAGATAGGTAGGTAGGTAGGTAGGTAGGTAGGTGGGTGGGTGGGTAGGTAGGTAGGTAGGTAGATAGATAGATTAGATTATAGATAGATTATAGATAGATAGATGTTTAAAAATTTACATGCCCAGGTCTCTGTCAAATTTTCTCACCCATTAGGTTAACATAACAAATTACTTAGTGGGGTTTATGAACAAATATTAAATTTTTTATTAATATATACACTAGATTTAGATTAAATTATTCATTGTCACAATGTTTCAACAATTGTGTAACATAACAGTTAATGTCCTATACATATCAAATATTCTCCTTAACAAGGTGCAAAGACAAAATGCTTCACACCTTTCCAGCTAAGCAACAATGACCTCATTGGCATCATCTTTGCCTCTAACACATTTTAGACTGACATGGCCCAACATTGAAATGTTGCTAAACTAAAGTTATCTCTCTATAAATACACAGACTTTAAAAAAAAAAAAAATTCGATCACCAAAAAAAATGTCAATAACTTAGCCTAACTATGGCAAGAGAGTCTGGGTAAAATGACAAATAACAAAACAAACTTGTAAAAACTTATTTTTTCCTTAGGTATTTTTGCATATCTCAATTATTTGGTGCCTGCAACCAGAAAAGAAATATTAGATATACTCATCAATGGCTTGAAGCGCATGGAATATAGAGGTTATGACTCTGCAGGTAACCTAAATACTTATAAACTTTGGTTTTAAATATAGTATAATTTTAGAACTTGGAGCTGGTCTTCTGACTCCAAGTGACAACCATTACCTAATAATGAAATGCTATTTTGGAAGTATAAAAACTATTAGTATACTTTGTTATATAGCAATGCAGGATTTTAACTTTCTATAAATATATTTTCACTTTGATATCATATGAAAGTGGTTGTCATCACATTTCAATGAACAAACTACCATAGCTTTTTTTTTTTTGTACCTGATTGACACAGATCCTTTTTTTCTCTACTTCTCTTTTTGTTTTTCCTATTACAAAATAAAACAAAATTCACAATTTTTGGTAACAAAAACACAGAGCAATCTAATTTAAGACACAATTTAAAACCCATTGTGTCATTGCTGTCTAGGTATAGCAGTTGAAGGCTCCGACAGTGAAGACAATTGTTCTGTAAAGATCATCAAACAAACTGGGAAAGTTGCAGCATTAGAAAAGTTGTTGCTTGGTGAGTCTGTTCAAGCATAAACTAGGTTCTTGTGTCGTAGGATTAAAAACTAAATGGAAGAATGGCTTTCTAATTTCAACAAGAAAAAAATATAAATTACTATTTTTTAAAATTTTGTAATAGCTTATTTCTTTCTCTATAATAATGG
Source organism: Biomphalaria sudanica (assembly GCA_036873155.1). NCBI lineage: Eukaryota > Metazoa > Mollusca > Gastropoda > Planorbidae > Biomphalaria > Biomphalaria sudanica. Next base: position 461,481 of record JAZGLO010003675.1, read on the forward strand.
AAAAGTGGTTGGTTGCAGTGTAGCATAAAACTCTTATTAATCCACTCTTGTCTTTCTTTCAGAGACTAAAGATTTGGACTATGATAAGATTTATAATATCCATGTTGGTATTGCACACACCCGTTGGGCTACACATGGCCAGCCAAGTCCAGTGAATGCACACCCTCACAGATCTGACCCTAATAATGGTGAATATCTATACAGATACAATTTATAACAATGATGTAAATTTCTGTTGTTGTTGTATGTGCAATCATTCAGTCTGTGTTTAATTTTTTACAAAGCTTGTATCAACTCACTTTGTCTGTCTTGTAAAAAGTTTGAACATGTTTTTTTTCCATTTTTCCATTCTCTGATCAAGTTAAAACTTTGCACAATTATTCATTGAACCTGAAAAGACATGAATCAATCAAAAAAATTAACCAATTAGTTAATTATTTGTTGGGGATTAACTATTTTGTATGACCTCAAAATAAAGGGAATACATGCTACTTAAAGAGAGATATGGATGTATATATGGATTTAATCCCCTTATACGTTTTGACACATTTTTTTCTCCTACTTTCATTCATGGATCAAGTTGAAATTATGCATAATTATTCATAGTCAATGACAATACATAAATCATTCCAAAAATTACCCAATTAGTTAATCATTTAGTACTAATTAATTAACTTTGTTTTATATAGCAGACAGGAAGCAATTAGCAGTTCTTTCCCTTGGATAAGCTTTGCTTTTTAAAAAGTTTTTTTTTTTTCCTATTGCTTATTTTTTTCTACCATCAGAGTTTGCCATTATCCACAATGGGATTATCACCAACTACAAGGACATTAAGTCTTTTTTGGTAAGTACATAGATTTAGTCTTTAAATGAACTTTTGTGGCATATCCCATATATGTGATAATGGACAGGGACATTGTCACATTAAGGAAATCAGCAAAGAAGATTGATACAAATGATGGTCAAGGTCAAGGCCTGTTTGAGGGGAAAATGTACAAAAATAAATACAAATAATGTATTAGAAATGTAAACAAAAAAAAACAAGTTTTTTCAGATATTAAAATAGTAACCATTATTTTTTAATTAATTAGCTTAGCTCAGAAACAATGGCTATTATCTTACATAATGTAATACTTATAAAATCAAGTTGTTTTTTTTTTTTAAATAAATTAATTTAAAATTTTAAATGCTTTCTAAACCAACACACAAAATTTAATGTTACATTGACCATATTTCCATTGTCCTTTATAGCCACCACCAACACATTTTACTTTCAAAATTGTAGATGAAATAAATGATACAGAGAATGAGAGAATAGGAACAAAGATTTTTTTAACCTTTTTATGATCTCTTTTGTTTAATACATTGCCTTATAGATAACACTATATGATGACATTATAAGTAAATTGACAAATAAATGCCTGATGACATAAATGTAAATATCTATGAATTTATTTCAAAAGTTTAACTGAAATAAATGATACAGAGAGAATAGAAACAAAGATTTTTTTTAACCTTTTTAAGATCTCTTTTGTTTTATACATTGCCTTATGCCCACTACAGATAACACTCTAAATAAATTGTCAAATGCCTGATGACATAATATAAATGGAAATATCTATGAATAAATTTCAATAAAAGATTGACTATTTATTCTGACACTGCAGTTACAAAAAGGATTTCAGTTTGAGTCTGAGACAGATACAGAAGTTGTGGCCAAACTTATCAAACATTTATATGACACCCATCTTGGCCAGAGTCTCAAGTTTAGTGAACTGATTGAGATGACCATTGCCCAGTTGGTTAGTTTTTCTTTTACTACAATTTCATTAGTTTCTGTATGTTGCATTCAATGCATTTCTTTGTAATTGTTTGAAATTATTGTTGGCACCCTCATTTGCAGGAAGGGGCATTTGCTATAGCTGTCATGAGTCAACATTATCCAGGGGACATAGTGGCCACAAGGTAGGAAGCACATGCTTGACAAGACTTTCTTGTTTTTTTGTTTTAATTGAATGCTTTAATTACTTGGCTCACTCCAGCCAAATGGAGTATTATAGTTGACAGGCTTGAACAAGGTGATTTGGTTTAGAATAAAAATAAATTTGACAGATTTCTATTTTGTGATGGTTAGAAGGGTTGTACTTGTTCATTCTATGTGTGCATGGTTCCTGGATTCATCCAAAATTTGTTTGGATTAGTTAGTATGTATAGTTCAAGACTTAAAGTTTAATGGTAACCAGAATAAAATCTGTGACAAATAATTTACTGGATGTATATGACCAAAGGAATAAAAGTACATCTTATCTCTTCCCATCTGAATGTCAGTAGCCCATTCGAGTTTTGAGATTCTTAGGGACAGCTATTTTAATACAAGCATTAACAAACCTGTTAATTAATGTCAGCTGATTTTTTTAAATAAAAAAAAAAAAGTTAGAAAATCATTTTTATTCTTGTACATATGTTTAACTCTTCATCTTGAGTATGAATTTTATTTTGACAACCTGCATATCACATTGTGGGTAAATATTGTTCTATATTATAATTATCACTAGACGGGGAAGTCCACTTTTAATTGGTGTGAAAAGTAAAACCAAACTGAGCACGGACCATGTTCCTATTCTGTTTGCCAAAGGTGAGCCCATTTCAGTCAGATATTGTATGTCAGTTGCTGCTTGTTAATAAAATTCTTTGCTTAGATTTTTAAAATTTAGTATAGAAAGCATCTCATAGCAGATTTATTTTTAATGGCAAGACAAACATATTATCACCATCTAATTTTCTGTGTGTATTTGATTGTTTAATAATTATGTAAATTTGTGCAAGCCTCTATCCTAAAAAAAAATGAATGGTTAATTTGTTCTATTGTTTAGCGGCATGTGTATTAAACATCTCAGCGAGATGTATTATTAAAGTTTGGTTGCATCAATACCTCTAATTACTGAAATCACCATGAACATTGTTTTCATCTGTTTAGCACTTCTTAACTTCATTTCTCAAATAGTCGAAAAACTTGTTTGTTATTGGTTCACCATTTAAATTGTGTTCTGAACCGTTTGTACTTCATTTACTTGACCACATTTATCTTTCCATTCTTGTCTTTCCTTATCCTTACACTTCAACCAAAAGGTGGGATGGGGGGGGGGGGAGCAATGTATCAGATTATCTGTGGCTAGGTGTGGGGTCTGATAAAATGTTAAGGGTTCTTGTCATTCAGCTACTTTCACTTCCACATTTCTAACCCACTTTTTCTTTACCTTTACATCAGTTCATTTTCCAACGTTCATATTAGGGTTTGATAAAAGCAAATATTAATGAAGTGATGACAAATAAATATTGATTAATAATATAATTTAAGGTTTTAATTTTGATAATTCTAATATCATTTGCAGCACCACTTCTAGACAAAAGTAAGGTTTATGCTTTGGGACTCATATTTAGTTTCTTATCTTGCTTCTTAAGGTTTTTTAATATGTGCATATAGCTATTTTATAAACAGCTATAATACAAAGGCCTTTGCAAGTTGCTGTAATTTCTAAAGATTTTTTGCTTTGAGTAAAAAGGTTTTAAGATCAGAAGTTTTAAAAACTTATTTACATTTTTAATGACCTTTTTTTTCTTTTTTGTTTTGTTTTTGTGGAAGTTAAAAAAAATTGTATTAGCTCTGAGTCAGTAACATTTAGAGATCTGAGTCAGTAACATTTAGAGATCTGAGTCAGTAACATTTACAGAAATCTCAAAGAAAGAAGGGGTAAAAAAATATAAAAGCTAAAAATACCCCCAGAGGATATGGTTTAAAGCAGAACAGCTTGTTCTGAACTAATTTTGTTGTTTTTCAGGAATCCTTTACAAAATAGATATTTGTGATTAAGTTGAATATCTTGGTGTGTGTGGTGGTGTGGTGGGGGGGGGGAGGGATTGTACCTGGCTGATCTTATTGTTTAAGCTTGAAACAATTGAACAAGGCTACATATTTGCATGCAAAGGAAAAAGAGATTTATACTACAACTCAACTATTACAGTGAATGCTCATAAATAATATTTTGGATAATAAGTGTTTCTGGCGAAATCATTTTCACAATTTTTAACTATGGAGAAAATGATTTAAACAAATCTAATTCTTTTGGGTGTGACTTTTAGAAAAACATTTTTTTTTATCTTCGATGCATTAATTAAGTTTTAGCTTTTTGTAGAGTACAATAGTGTTCCTTTAATTTAATTTTTGACCTTTGTTTTTTCCTATCAATTTTTTTACTCTTTCTGCCCAAATAAATTCACAATTTCTAACACCAGAACTTAAACTTTCAAATAACAGACTTATAGTCGTACCTCTATGTTTATGTTCACAATAAGACATCCTTTTATACATGTAGTAAAAAAATTTGATTACTAGACAGGAATTTCCTTCCAATGTTATCTCTGATATATCACAATTTCCTTTTAAAAAAAAGCCTTTGTTAATCCCTTAAAAACGACATAATGAACCTTTGTACCACACCTTGCTGAGGCTCATTGCCACACCTTGCTCAGGTTGATCTGAATGTTGACAGGTTTTTACATAGAGTTTCATATTATCAATCTAGCATTTTTTTCTTTTTATATTCTTTCACTTTTATCAACGGACACTGTGTTATTTATTTACATTTTTTATGGGTAAGTGGGGTATTATAAATTGTTTTTGTATTTTTTTTCTATTCAGTCAATTTTTTCTAAGTGATAGCATTATATTTTTTTTTACAATCTACATTTATTTTCTAAATTTGTTAACAATTTTTTTTTACATAATTTATATATATGTTTTATATGTGCACATTAATTTTTTTTTTGAGAAACAGTTTCACTGCTTGAAAAAATGACACCCTGTATATAGCAATAAATATATTTGTTCAGAGCTGACATCACTAACCTTCAGTATTTGATATCATTGAATGCTTCATACACCACAAAAACATTTGGGGATTGCTGCTAAAAAGATTTAATTATTGGAAATGGAATTAATCATTAACGTTTGAAATACAGGTTACAATAATTATATCGACTTTAAATGCTTTAAAAAAAATGTAAATACAATAATTAGCATTACTGATACTGAAGTTTACACCATTCTCATTTGTATGGCTATACAGAACTTGCCAACTAAAAACATTAATTTTTATCAGTGAGTGAATGCATCTTTTGATAAAATTGTTATAATATTTAGAGAAAGGCTTAGATTTCATAATTGTGTAACTTTGTCAAAGTATTTAAAAGTAAGTATTTCACTAAATATATGTAATAACATCCTTCAAGACTGTACAAAGTCAGAAAATCTGATTTCTATACACAAATTAAAGTAAAAAATAATCAGACATTCTGATTTCTAGGCACAGATTAAAGTAAAAACAGTGTTTGAGATTAATGCTAAAAATGAGCTTTGTAATGATTTAAAACCTTCCAATTTCTTGTCATTAAGTGTACAATATTTACATTGAAATATTTGTTTAAAATTATGTGAATACATGCACATAAATTTTTAGTAACTATAACTGGATAATTTTTGCTTTTAGCTAAGAAACAAGTTTATAAAGTGACAGAATGTTTCTTGTTTGGTCTTTAAAATAATTTTTTCAGGTATGCTAAATTAGTTTATGTATATTTTAATCTTGGATCTTTACATATCTGCTAATCAGGTCATAGAGGATTTCTGGGTAGTAGTCGTGGACGTAGAGATGAGGATACTGAATACATGCCAGTGGGACCTCACAAAGAGATTGAGTATTTTATAGCATCTGATGCCAGGTATTATAAAAATTTTATTTACTTTGTTTTTTTATTTCACTTTCTTTTTGTATTTATTTTTCTTACAAACTTTTCTTACAATTGTTTTTTATTTAATGACTGTTTTTTTAAATATTTTTTCTAAACTTCTCTGTTTTTTTTTCCCCAATGTACTCTGTTTTACATTTTTCTGCCTATTGTAGTGCTAATTGTATAAGTACCAGACCCTTTATTCTCTTTCTCTATTCTCACTGTCAATAGTTTTCTTAATTTTGTCCTATTTTTTTTTATGGTTGACTTTTACTTTGTTCTAGAATAGCCTTTGATAGTCTTTGTCTTACTTTTTGTTCTCTGTTTCATTGGTCACTAGTTCTGTGTGACCAGTTTTATATTTAGTTTCTTTTCTTTGAAATACAATATCACGGTTTTATTTGTATGCAGTGTTACACATGTAGTTTGGATGAAGGCTGTTGATGTTATGTATTGTATTGCTAAATATAGCCAGTTTATGTTATGTATTGTATTGCTAAATATAGCCAGTTTATGTTATGTATTGTATTGCTAAATATAGCCAGTTTATGTTATGTATTGTTTTACTAAATATAGCCAGTTTATGTTATGTATTGTTTTACTAAATATAGCTAGCTTATGTTATGTATTGTTTCACTAAATATATATATATATATATATATTGTCTATTTTAATATCTTTCCCTCTGTGCCAGTGCTTTCATAGAACACACAAACCAAGTCATCTTTCTAGAAGAGAATGATGTTGCATCCGTCCATGAAGGTGTCCTCAACATACACAGAGTATCCAAGAGCTTAGATGACAGGACATTCAGGGAAGTGTGCACCTTGAAGATGGAGATTGAGCAAATTATGAAAGGTAACTGTGTGTTTTAGTTAATAGAGTTATCTTTTTTTCTGTGCATGTCTTTAGCTTGGATTGTTTCATACTAAAAAGAAATCTTAAGAAAATTACTTTTGAGTAGCAGCCTTAAGCTTATTTTTTACAATTATTTTGATTGCTTTTATGTAGTGTATCTTTCATGCTTTTAGCATGTATGTGCTATGGTCTGGTGGGGGAGAAGGTTTCTGTGCTGCATTTAGGCGCTTGGCAAACACAACTCTGTTCGAGTTGAGATTCAAACTCACGCCCTCTTGTTAGGCGGCTAAGCCGTAGCCAAGTGGTTTTGGCCTTTCAGCCACACATCCCACATTTATTAGTTCATATTTATTGTTTTCCAAAGGCGGAATGTTGTTTAACAGCTTTTCAACATGCACATCAACACTCTGATCTAGAATGTTTAACAAAAGTTTACAGTTAACCAATTGTATTTGCTTGCTGTGTATTTTGTTTGACTTTACTAGGCCAACTAAATATGTGTCTATTATATATGAGGAATTTAAAACTGAAAATAAAACAAAAACTCTTTTTTTTTTAACCTACGATTATTTGATTAGATCTTTCAATGAAAGTACTGTTGGTCTCCTTTCTACTAAGCTGCAGGCAAAACTCTTTTTTTTTTAAGAGCCTTGTACACAATCTCCAAAATTATTTTTTAGCCTACTAAATTAACCTGCCAATCACTGCAACAATGAGAGGTGCAGAAATGAAATATCCAAGGTTTAGTTGAAATTTTCACTAGAAGTGCATCCTTAACTAATCTGATAGAGTGTTTACAATGTTGTGATACAGGAAGCTTCAGTTCATTCATGCAGAAAGAAATCTTTGAGCAGCCTGAATCAGTAGTGAACACCATGAGGGGGAGAGTGAACTTTGAGACCAAGGAAGTGGTGCTTGGTGGCATCAAGGACTACATGGCTGAAATCAGGCGCTGCAGGCGACTTTTGTTTATAGCATGTGGTACCAGCTACCACAGCGCAGTGGCTGTAAGTATAATGACTTCAAGAACTGCATGATTTTTTTTTTAGTTTTTTTTTTAAATAAATAAAAAATATGATCTAAATGTCATTTGAATAACTATAACTATATGAAATTAAAACAACAAACAAACAAAAACCCTTAAGTATTCTTTATTTGATTTAGAATACTACTTTTCATAAAAAAATATAAAGAAATAAAAAGAATACAAATTCCAGTTCAAGCTTATTGTTTCCTAAAAATGGTTTCTAACATTTAAACTGGCAAACTCAAACTTTTTTAGAGATATTTTTAGGAGAGAATAACCAGAGGGTAAATAATTTAATGTGGAATTATTATAAACTCTGCAGACTCGTCAGTTGCTGGAGGAATTAACTGAACTTCCAGTGATGGTTGAGTTGGCAAGTGACTTCCTAGACAGAAACACTCCCATCTTTAGAGATGATGTTGTATTCTTTCTGAGTCAGTCAGGTCAGCATGAAGCTGTTTGTTTCTTTTTTACAGACTTTTCAAGTTAGACTCTTTTTAACTATACAACATAATGATTCATGGACACAGTACACCTAAGAAAATAAAAAACAACAACATAGGTTGTATGATTATAGTACATTATTGTGATTATTTGTTTGAAATCATAAGGCAGCTTAGTAGTCTACTTCACATCTGAAGAATGTGTGTTCAAATCCTTGGATTTGTATATAAAGATGAACTTATAACTGCTAGTTTGGTTTAGGTATCCTGAGTTAATGAGTCTCTGAATGGCTATTTGGTATTCTAGATACAATTTGTTTAAAGGTATGTGACAGCTAAATTAAAAAATTGGAGCTCGTAATTCTTACAACACTCTGCTAGCTTGGCTTAGGTATGCCGAGTTCATTTGTCTCGAAATGGGTATTACGGATTCTACATACAAATGTTAAGAAAGCATTTGTCTCTCTATAGATCTCAAAATACCTTCGACCTTCATGTTCTGTTGGCAACACACAATTTTTTCACAAGATTTTAATCTTAAAAGGACTTTTGTTTATACCAACACATTTGTACACTTGTGACACACTTGTACACTACTGACACACTTGTTAATACAACTTATATTTTCAGGTGAGACAGCTGATACTCTCCTTGCCTTAAGGTATTGTAAACAAAGAGGGGCTCTCATTGTTGGCATCACAAACGTTGTAGGATCTAGTATCTCTAGGGAGTCCAACTGTGGTGTGCATATCAATGCAGGTCCTGAGATTGGTGTAGCTAGTACTAAGGTCAGCACCTTTTATTTCTCCAATTATTATTAATTTAGTAATTGTAAATCTAACTTGTTTCTTAAACAAAATGTTTGTAAGATTTATAAAGTAATAATTTCTTTGACTAATTGTGACATAATGGGGAAATAACTATTTTTGATTACTTGTAAAGACAGGAGTGATTCCCCTTACGTAGTTTATAAAAGGCCTTGCAAACTGTGCTTAGTTGCCACTTGCTCCTGAGTTACCAGCTTGACCACTTGACCTGTGTTAGGAATAGTATTTTCTTCTGTTAGTGGTCATGTGTCATGGGGTACTCGGAGAAGTGTGCCCTGCTCTGGAGATCTTTATTGTATTTTATATTATGTATTTATTAGTAGATAAAGCCTCAAATGATTTCCAGGCAGTATATTTTTACCCTGATGTTCTGCATCCTGGGGTACTCCCAAATGTGACATATTTTTGTAACCTTTCTCTGAGGGACTCAACCTGTATTGAATCATCAGATGGGGCTTTACATATTTTTATAGCCTTGTCTCTGAGGGATTCAATCAGATGGGCTTTACCAAACGATGTCTATAGGTGAGATGGTGAGATTCTATGAAGCTTGTAGGCTCATAGGTTTCCCTGAAGCCTATAGTTCATCATGACTTTTTTGTGTTTTTTTTTGGCTAAAAGTGGCTAGTTTCAGCCTGAAGCCTGTAACCCCAGAATGGTCATGTGTTGACCTGAGGCCTGTGACCTTTATTTTTCTTCACTGATGTGTGATCTCCAGAATGTGACAATAATGTAACATATGACTAGGTCTGTGTGCCATACTATTTTTGAGTATCTTTTGTTTACTTTTTGTTGTGTCGGCCTGTGAGTTGATGGCCATTTATTTACACATTTATTTTACTCATGTCAATAAACATTGTATATATGTTTACCTGCGACTTTGTAAAGTCTTTTTTTGCATACATTAGTTTAATTGTATACCTGGAGGTTATACTTAATAACCTAGGAGGTACAACAAGGGACCAGTACACCTCTGGACAAACGTGCCAGCACACTTTTAACACTGATCTGTTGATCTAAACTATCTAAATCTAGCTATAATTCTAATTGAATATTTTTAACTATACCCGCTAATAGGTAAATTAATTGATCAAAATTTTGTTGTATTGAGTGGGGTGCTCTTTTAGAATCAATCCCCATTAATATGTAACATGGGGTACTCTTACAAGCAACCTCATTTCATTTGTGACACTAATCTAGTCCTATAGCTTATTTATCATTAAAAAATATTGAAATATCAAGTTACAATAAAATATAATTTTTTAGCATTAAGCTAAAATTTCTTTGAAAAAAAAAACATCAAAAAAACATCTGAATAAATTTGTCCTAGCCTTAGATTTCAAGATATTTGTGTTGTGTAATCTGTTCTTCATGTACATTCATAATTCTTTAAAGAAATTGGTTTCTAAAGCACATCTTTTATTCTATTGTATGTATGTTCAGTGGCTTATGGTCGAACCTCTTGTGTGAGGCTTTGGAAGGAGGGAATATCTAGGGGAAGGCTTCTGGGATGCTTTTAGCTGGTCAGCTCAAGAAGGATTGGTAGCCAAGTGGTTTATAATACTCAGCAACATCCTACATTCTTAACAAGACTAGTGAATAAAAGCTTCAGATTGATTGGGCACCTGATAGTACCACCCATTCATCATTGTAATATCTACTAGTATAGTATGAATGTATGTTTTTATCAATATGCAGTATTATTTGTAAGTCTTATTATAACTATCTAAACTAAATCATTGCAGGCCTACACAAGTCAGTTTATTGCCCTTGTTCTCTTTGCTCTTGTCATGAGTGAGGACAGAATTTCCATGCAGCAGAGAAGGCATGAGATTATTGAAGGCTTACAGTGCTTGCCAGGTTAGCTATTTATTACTATATACCAATTGTCCACTTTGTTTTTTACAGGTCCTAAATTAAAAAAAAAAAAAAAAAATGTCAACAGTTAATCAAATTATTATAGTTGTTTTTTTTTCAGACATGTTTTAAAAAAATTTTTATTAAAAGATCTGCATTGGGATTAGAAATGTATTTAAAGAAATAGCATATACAAAATCTTTGATTAGTTCACCTTATCAGACATCCTGTTTTAATATTCATATAGGCTTTTGGAACACATTCCTTGTTCCATATGGTAGTAAAAGTTTGTATATATACTCTTTCTTCCCTAGTACTGTTAGAGCATGGAAAACTATTGACTTGGAGGAGTTTAAGTCATTAATTAACATGCATGACTACTACTAGATTGACCTAGGGACACACGTTGGATGCAATCATCTTCTTTTTTTTTGAAGTAACATCTGTATTTTATATTTTTATTAAAATCTAATCATAAATAACAGTCCTAGTCCTATCAGCCCTAGTCCTATCAACCCTAGTCCTATCAGTCCTACTCCTATCATAGCTAAACCACAAGTTTTGAAAATAATTTATTTCTAAAATGTCAGTTTGTTAAAAAAAAGTGAAAGCCTAACCACATTTGGCATTTATTTTCTGCAGAGCAGATCAAAACAGTTTTGGCCTTAGATGAAAAAATCCACAAGCTTGCAGATGAGCTGTACACCCAGAAATCTCTTCTTGTTATGGGGCGTGGTTATAATTATGCAACTTGCTTAGAGGGAGCATTGGTGAGAATTGCTTTTATTTTTCTTTGTTAACTTAAAGAAAGCTCTTGAAATTGAGCAATAAGAACAAAATGTTTTCAATTTTATGTTTAGGCTATTGTGCTTAGGTTTTAAGGCTTGTTTCTGAGACAGTCAGGTCTGATTTCTTAGGTTTTAAGGCTAGTTTCTGAGACAGTCAGATCTGATTTCTTAGGTTTTAAGGCTAGTTTCTGAGACAGTCAGATCTGATTTCTTAGGTTTTAAGGCTAGTTTCTGAGACAGTCAGGCCTGATTTTTTAGGTTTTAGAGCTAGCTTCTGAAACAGTCAGGTCTGATTTTATAGTAAATATCTGTGCAAAATAAAAAACATTTCATGTTCATTTAAAACCAAACTGATTTTTTTAATCTAATAGATTTAACTCAGGATAATCTGCATTATAATTTAAAAAAAAAATAGATAAAAATCATATCTCACAGGATCTTGGTTAGAGTTAAAAAAATGAATTTACTTATTAAGTTCACTACAGTTCTGTGCACATAGCCAGACACTAGACTAGGTTTTTGTTTTATTTTAAACATCTTGGATGACAGGGTTAGGAGGTTTAGGTTCAGAAATGAGATTATTATTTCTTTGCCCAAACCTTCTGCTGGAGGTCTGGGAAGGACAGCTGGCATGATTTGAACTGGGGATTATCTGGATCACAGTCTGAAGTGTGTACCACACAAACAGTTTTATTAGCTTTAGTACACTTTCTAGACCGCTTTCATTATACATTTATATGTCTATAGATAACACTCATATTGTCTAGCTTAAAATGTATCTGAATAATCTTGGATGCATTGAATAAAAACTTTAAAATGTTTGCTCTGCTGGACCAATGAATTATTTCAGTGGTTATAGTCTCAATGTACTACAAAGAGATTATTATTTCTTTGCCCAAACCTTCTGCTGGAGGTCCGGGAAGGACAGCTGGCATGATTTGAACTGGGGATTATCTGGATCACAGTCTGAAGTGTGTACCACACAAACAGTTTTATTTGCTTTAGTACACTTTCTAGACCGCTTTCATTATACATTTATATGTCTATAGATAACACTCATATTGTCTAGCTTAAAATGTATCTGAATAATCTTGGATGCATTGAATAAAAACTTTAAAATGTTTGCTCTGCTGGACCAATGAATTATTTCAGTGGTTATAGTCTCAATGTACTATTATATTGGATGTTCTCTCCTGTCTAGAAAATTAAAGAGCTGACCTACATGCATTCTGAGGGTATACTTGCTGGAGAGTTGAAGCATGGACCACTGGCCTTAGTAGACAAAGCCATGCCTGTACTGATGGTCTGCACCAAAGACAAAGTCTATTCTGTAAGAGTTACTGTAGTTTTAGAAGAATAGTTTTTAGTTTGTTTGTCTTTCATTTGTTGTTTTTAACTGTTTTTCTAACATAGCTATTAGACTACAATATAAAGACTATTGAGAGAAGAAAGTATTATGAAACTGAATGGCTCCCACGAAGACTTCAACTATAGATCACCGACTAAGTAACAATATCTGTCTGAACAGCCAGGTCCCCATAAAAAAGCCTTTTAGATCAGTAGAATTATCTGGACATGTTTCACTACCAAAGCAGGATGTTTTGGCGCGAAGGTCATTTTGGCGCAGCCGTTTTGGTGCATGGGACATTTTGACACGAAATGTTTTGGTCACATTATTTACATTCATTGTATTACTTCTTTCAAAAGAATGATACATATCTATGTTTTGTATGTGTGTTTTTGTGTCGAACGTATTTTTCATGCACAGAACAAGAGATTTTTTTTTTTCGTTCTTTTTGGTATTTAAGTTTGTTATTTAATTATTGTTGAATCAGTAACATTACACAAGACCAGGTTGCCATCCATACTTCACAGTATGCGTGCATGAAATAGTTAAATTATTAAGACTTTTTTTTCTTGTGGAAGGGGGGGTGGGTAGAATGTATACATTGTTTTTCTTGGCATAATATAGTGAACAAATCTATTTATAATACATTTTAAACACATTTTAAAGTGAAAAACATGAGTATTTTTGTGTGCATTATATATAAGTTATTTGAGTAATTATTTTTTATATCAGCTAACAAAACTTATTACTATAACTATAACAAATCTGTTAATCAATGTGACTTATCATTTACTGCATGTAAATGTGTGTTTGTGTTTCACATCATTTTCAAGTGGAGATGTGTCACCCAAATCACCCCTAACCCTAACTCATCTTCTCAAAGTATATTTTTTAAGAGTATCTTAACTTGTTTGGAAATTAAACTAATTTGTCAATTCTATTTTTAAAATGTCTTTTGGAAAGAAATTGAAGAATGTCATACAATGCGCTTAGCAGAGCTCACATATAATTATAGGGGAGGGGATAGCATGTCATTACCATTCAGGGATCTGACTTATTATATATTCATGAAATAAGCAAAACCTTTATAAAAAAAATTTGCTGGACGGTGTAAGAATTCATACTATGTATACAGTATTATAGTAGAGAGAAACAAAAATTGAGATAAAAGCTAATGCTTTTTAAATTATCAAATTATTTCTCGCGCCAAAACGTCCCATGCGCCAAAAGTCACGTATCGTTCACTACCTAGTGTTACATGGTTTAAAAAGTTTCTAACCTCCACTTGTGCTGAACTATAAGGCTTATAGGGTTTCAGTGACTATTAAAACAATCTATTTGTTATTCTTTTGTATCATTTTATTGATTCACTTTGTTTCTTTTCAGAAATGTGTCAATGCCTTAGAGCAAGTGAAAGCCAGACATGTAAGTATTAGCATGACAGGATAATTTTAACTTTAATCTATAAGAAAAAAAAAGAGATTAGCTCTGTATTGTCTTAGCCTTACTTCCTTTAGTCTGTTGGACTATTGGGGCACCATCCAAGATTTGTCGACGGTCTTTCTCCATTCCTCCCTGTCTTTTGCCTTGGATGGAACCTCTTTCAATGGCAGGCCTGTACATTCTTTGATGTTGTCTTCCCATTGCTTGTCTCCATTGAGGATCCATCAAGCAATATAATCTGAAAAAAAAGCAAACATATTAGATGTTCCTCTGGAAATGAAAGAACACAGACATGTTTGTAAATTTTTTTTACATGTTTTGGATGTTCATTCAGAGTTGAAGATAATTTACTTCCTAGTCCAAACCTCCCACAGAATGACTGGGGATGGGAGAAGGCAAGGTTTGAACCTGGGACCATAAATAAGGCAAAAAAACAGTCCAGGGCGCTAACCACACGACCAGACAACCATCCATGTCCATGACATGTCAGAGTTACCTTCAGCAGGAAACTTTAAAAGTTACTTAATGCAACTCTCTACAACAATAGTAGCCCACTAATTCAAATAGTTGAAAGTCCTTAAAATATTTGTTTGTATTGTATTGTGTTATAGTTATATTTGTCTCAATAGAACTTAATATTCAAAAGTAATGACTGATAATCCAGTCTTTTTATGTCTTCTTCAGGGAAACCCAATACTTATATGCACAGAGGGGGATAAAGAGATTCAGTCCATGTCTAACCATTACGTGGAGGTGCCCCACACCATCGACTGCTTGCAAGGAGTCTTGACAGTCATCCCAATGCAGTTGTTGTCTCTGCATATAGCAGAGCTGAGAAAGCTAGATGTAAGTACACAAGGGATGGATTTACATTTTCTTTGTTCTTTGGGTTAATTCTCTTTTAATTTATTTGTTTCATTAAAATTAATAGACCTCCCAGGATCTATAATGTAAAACAACAATGCAAAAACAAACAAAATGATTGAGAATTAGCTTTAATGTTAGGTAGCATTTCAAATCCATTTCCACCTATTTAAACTAGTGATTTCATTTTGATTTATAAATAAAAGTAGAAGGAAATGGTCCATCTTAAAAGATGGAGTAGATTCATAGGAATCTAATATACTCAAGCAGATACTTGATACATATAATAAGAATTTAAGGTGTCTATCCTGGCTACAATGGATACTTAAGTTGAGAAATATGAGCAATTGACTGTTATGCTGGCCATGAGATATTTTTGTTCACCTTTGGCTAAAGAAACCTATCAACTTTTAATCACCTGCCCCATAGATTGCTAAGTTCGAAAGGGAATTCATATCCTTTTTTAAAAAAAATTTTTATTTGCCATCAAATTTGTGAAATGTAGCATTGTATTCAAAGCTAATGTTTTGTTTTGTATTTTTTTTTGTTCCATTAACATGTATAGCCAAATAACTTTATAGATTAGAACTTTTAGTCTGTATTCTTAAGTACTTTTGCTCAGTGTTTGTTCTCAAACTTAAAACAAACAAAAAACTATTGAAGCAGTAGTGTTGTTATCTAAAGTGATGTTTTGATTTTGTTGAAATGAAAGTTTTCAAGTAAATTATTGAATTTATAAGAAGATAAGATGATAGCCATTGTATGGGGGAGGGGTTGGGTCAAAGTGCCTTGATTCTATAAACTAGTGATATTTTACCATAAAAATATTTTTGAGTGTTCAATTTTTTGGCTCTTAATATATATGTATAAAAAGAATAATGTTGTTTACTTCTATCTTTTGTTGTTATTTGTCTGTTGGCAAAATTGAAATGAGTCTCTTATTGTCAACTGTATTTGTGCTTTTGTTTCCTTTAATTGTTTTCTTAGTATATCTGCTTTTTGCTTACAATTTGTGTAACTTGGTTTTCTTGGTCTTTTAGTGTTACCTGCCTAATGCTAGATTTGTTTCTCACCTTCACATGTACTAATAATTATTTTGTATATACAATAGGTCAGTGATAGAATGTAGGTCAGTGATAGAAAGTAGGGTAGTAATAGAATGTAGGTCAGTGATAGAATGTAGGGTAGCGAGAAAGTGTAGGTCAGTGATAGAATGTATCACTATCACTACTTTTGCCCCTAAAATATTTCAATTGCAAAAGTTCCCATTTTCAATATAGGCTTAACTATTGACTATGTTGATTATGTTTGAAAAGAAATAAAACATAAAGAAAAAACTTTTGCAAATATGCTGAATTACTAGTAAAAGACATTTTTGTCCATGTAGAAAAATTTGCCATACAGCTGGTTAAAGGCAGATTGAGAAAGTCTGTTTGTCTATTTGCACATTGTTCAGTCTGTTGTCCTTTTTCTTTTAATGATTACATGGTGTCCAACTTCACAGTGAATGAAACCCTACATTAACGTTAATTAGTTTAGATGGGCTGTGCCTATCCAGGAATTTAGCGTGGAACAAACATCCAATCTTCCAGACTTGAAACAGCTTTCTACTAAGAGAAGTTGTGTTTATATTGGCAGCTTGTTTATATTTTGTTTTGACACAAGTTATGATCAAAGATAAGAAAGCAAAAGTAAAATAGGTCTTCAGAAAACATTAGTTAAATGCAGAATGTGTTACTTAGCATACTGATCACAATCAATAGCTCTTTACTTTCATTTCTGCTTTTATTTGGCTTGTCAAAAGATTCAAATCTAGTTCTACTGCACACACTATGAACTTGGTATATGTTCTTATGTCACTTAATCCCCTGACACTTCATACACTTAAGCCCAATAACTTGCCCCCAGTCTTTTAATCCAAGAAATATAACTAATATATAATTATCAAATTAATGATGTCAAAATGAAAAGTAGCTAGTAAAGTATCCCTTTTAGACCTTGCGATCTACAGGGCAGATGATGTAAAGGTCATCTGTTTCTATGACCAGTGGTTAATTTACTTGGCCCAATGTTTCCTGTTGGACTTATTGTAGACCTACTTCATGAGCTGAATTTTGAAGTTTGGAGCCAGATGGAAATGTCAGGATGTAAAAATAAGTCAAAACTGCAATGAGCAGCATAAACATAGAGATGTTTGTGAGATTAAATTAGTGAGAATGGTGCACTATAATCCATGCTATAACTGCAGCAATACACAATGCTTTTTAAAAGGGATTAAATGTCTGGGGATTAAGGGACTATTGATTCCTGTCTAGTATGTGTGTGTTGTGACACTATGTTGTTCACATTGCTAAATTGCTTTGATTCTTTTAGTCATTAACATTATTATCCAAATTTGTGCTGTACAGAAAGAAATGTTCATATAACTAATGCTATTTCATTTTACAACCATTGTTCTTAATTCAACATTTAATCAGTTCACTATTTAGTTAGTTCAGCATTCAATCTGTTCACCATTTAATCAGTTCACCATTTAATTAGTTCACCATTCAATCAGTTTACCATTCAATCAGTTCACCATTTAATCAGTTCACCATTCAATCAGTTCACCATTCATTCAGTTCACCATTCAATCAGTTCACCATTCATTCAGTTCACCATTTAATCAGTTCACCATTTAATCAGTTCACCATTTAATCAGTTCACTATTTAATTAGCTCACCATTAAATCAGTTTACCATTCAATCAGTTCACCATTTAATCAGTTCACCATTTAATCAGTTCACCATTTAATCAGGGCTTGGGACTGCAAGGCATCACACACAAAAATGTGGTGTAAACAAC
Organism: Biomphalaria sudanica; assembly: GCA_036873155.1. Taxonomy (NCBI): domain Eukaryota; kingdom Metazoa; phylum Mollusca; class Gastropoda; family Planorbidae; genus Biomphalaria; species Biomphalaria sudanica. Next base: position 479,567 of record JAZGLO010003675.1, read on the forward strand.
AAAATTTAAACTTCAGTTTCTTTTTCTTTTTTAATTTTATATCTTACAAGAATTCAGATATTTTCATGGCCCTCTACAAGAATCCAGATATTTTCATGGCCCTCTACAAGAATTCAGATATTTTCATGGCCCTCTACAAGAATCCAGATATTTTCATGGCCCTCTACAAGAATCCGATATTTTCATGGCCCTCTACAAGAATTCAAACATGTTGCATGCTACATGAATTTTCATGTTTGTAATGCACTCTGTTGAACACTTTACACTTAGAGACCTGGAGCTGTTAAATAAAATGTATTTGTGCACTTCTCTTTAACATTGACTTGCTGTTTTCAACTCCTAGGTGGACTGTCCACGAAACCTGGCTAAATCAGTCACTGTGGAATAAATTTTACTAATATCAAGGTCCATCAGCTCTATCTGTAAGATTGTAGCACGTTTTAATTTGAACTCTGTGTTGCCTTTAACTGTTGTGTGTGGAGAATTCAATTCAAAGATCAAGCGTTTTTAAGCATTCTTACTTAATTATAAACAAAATATAATTAATTGACAATTTTGTATCATTTTTATGACATGAGAGTGTCAATACACTGCAGGTAGACCATTATATAGACTTATCCAATTTTCATATTATATCTCAATGCTTTGAAATCACATTTGCACAAGGAATATAATCTTACTAGTCATATATAAATCTAAATACATCAAGTTTTACTTACAATATTTGATTATTTCAAGCTTTACTTGTAAAATTTTTTTGGCTGTATATTTTGTTTGTTTGTAGTTCAAATGATAGCTAAGACTAAAATTTCATTTCAGAAAACCAAATTTTTGTTTTGTATGCTAGAATTGTTGTCAAGGCTAAAATAGAGCATGGCTTGCAAACAATGGTGGCTCTTTCACTGTCCTTTGAAGTGTTAATCATAAGAGCAGTTCCAAATCTGGGCATAGAATGTCTAATAATGTTCTTGTATTTTCTAAAACATTTTTGTTATTGCTTTTCATAGTTAAGCTTTCTCACTTATTTTATTATCTTTCATACTGTGGAATACTAATTAATTTCATTGACATTTACAATCTGTAAATCTTAATTTGATTATCCCCTGAGAAATGATGAAAAACATTTCAAATAAAGCATCACATTTGTGTGAATCTATTCTTTTAGCATATGAGCTCAGAGTCCACTTTGTATTACCTGATTAGTAGGGATTAATAAAATTAGTATTTGAAAAATTGTATTTTTTAACCAGTAAAGTTATTTATTGAAGATATTTCCATCAAGTATTTTAGATGATCTCCCTTGCTAGTTGGCTTACATACAGATGTGTACACTGGCTCAGAGAAGACAATCATTATTGTTGTCTCTTTCTGTTTCACTGAGGTTTTTTTTGTCATTGTGATGTGTCTATGTCATTGGAGACATCTTTGATGTTTTTGTCATTGTGATGTGTCTATGTCATTGGAGACATCATTGATGTTTTTTGTCATTGTGATGTGTTTATGTCATTGGTGATTTCATTGATGTTTTTTGTCATTGTGATGTGTCTATGTCATTGTAGACATCATTGATGTTTTTTTTTCATTGTGATGTGTCTATTTCATTGTAATGTGTCCAAACCATTTAATGCTGGTGCTGCCAAAACCTCTTCAAGCTTAATTCTATTGTATTGTGTGGCATTGACATACAGATGACAGACATGGAAGTTGGTGGGAAAAATGTGACATTGTATAGCATGTTGCATGACATTTCTTGGATCACCTGAACACATCAAACTGATTTAAAAGTTGCCTTATCTTGAAATCTGCATGCAAAGTTTTGTGTGTGGCTTTTTTTAAAGACAACATTAAGTTGCAATACAAAAACTATTTACAACTAAGCTATGCTCACCACCTTTACCTATCTCTTAGTCTGTTAAACTGTTGGGGCATCACACATAGATATCACAATAGGAGACCATTACAGCATGGACAGAAGCAAAAATATCAAATTCTTGAATTCAGTCAATAACATTAAAGCTACAAAGTCAGTTTAGAATTTCAAAATAAATTATTTCATATACTGTCTAAAATGTATAGATATTGATTAATAATAACATGGATTAGGTCTAGTTGCTAACTGTGAATGGTAAAAGAAGATACCAGTACACTTTATAAGTCAATTAAGAGTAAGGTTTGACAGCTATTGAGATAGAGACTCAAGATGGTATTTATTATTATCAACACAAATAGATATACAACTAGTGAAGTGGGTATTTCATTGTAGTTCAGCAATTGTCAGGTGAAAGCTAATTCAAAAAGTGCGCTATTCAGGTAGTCTAATGTTTCAGTGACAACAGAGTTTATTCCTGTGTCACTATATTAGATTGTGCTTTTATTACTTCTTAACATGTATTTTTTATGTCTTTTGCATTTTTCTTTTCATGTTTTGTTATATTATTCTTATGCTGTTGTTTTTGTGTTTCTGTTAATTTGTCTTATTCATGTTTTTCACATGTTTGTGTGTCTGTTTATTCTTGTATTTTTGTCTTATTTTGTATTTTTCCTCATGTTTTCTAGTATTTTTACTGTTATGCTAGACATTTTATAATTTGGCAATGGCTTTTTGTTTCATTGTATCTTTTATGTTTACATTATTTTATTATTTCTATTTTTTTTTATAACTTAATCACTAATACTGTTTAAAAAAACTTTTTTTCATTTGGCAAAATCTTTTTATCCAAAGCAAAAAAACAAACAAACTCTTTTAAAATAATCTGATAGTTTTTAATTATTTCTCTTTACAGACGGACAGACCTCGTCACCTCCTGAAAACATACACAAGCTAAACAAAAGCTAAAAGAAACATAGATCTATTGCTCACAAGATGTTGGAGTTTTAATCCTTACAATTATTACTAATAATTTTCATGAAATGAAATATGAGATAGAATTACTTTCAAGTCAAGTTTGTTGAAAAATCATCCAATTAAAAAAAAAGATTTGTCAGGATTGGATAGTTGTAATCTTTGTTGCTAGTATAAAATTGTTAGAATGGAAGTTCTCTAAGATCACAAGAAAGTTAACATTATTATTACTATTTTAGTGTTTATATATGCTTATGTTATACATTTGTAATCTTTTATGTTTTTGTTTTGTTTGCTTATGGGGTAATGTAATATTTTATTTTAAGCATTTTATTTGTATAAGGTGATCTTATTATTTTGTAAACTTTACATTCAGAGTCTAGCCTAAGATTTTCAAGGTTTGATAACTCTGATGTACACTTTCTTTATTTCTGCTAAGGGGAATCTCTATCTTGTTTTCTTTCAATTTTTAAATGTTTTAACTTGAACTTGTTTAACCAAACTTTACCTATTTAAGTTATTTCATGCATATGTTTTATCATGCTGTCTTCCAGAAGTTTTTTTTTTCTTTTAAAATTATTTTGTCATTTTACATTTTTAGTGTTATTTAGCAAATATTTTTAAACATTTATCAAAAGTATTTTTTTTTAAATTTTTTTTTGGAGAGTAAGTTTTAGTTTCCATTCAGCTCCCAGTAGCTCAATAGACAAGACTTGATGACCAGACCAGCTCAGTCATTTTGTTTTTTCAAGCTTCTTTTTCTTATAAAAATATTTGTTTTTAATTTAAAATGAATATTTTATTTTGTATAAAAACTACAGTGAACTTAAAAAAAAAGAGATTTTTATTTTCATTATTTCAATTATTTACATACATTTCGAAGTTTGACAATTGTTATGAGACTATAAACAAAACAATTGTTGTTATTAGATTTGTTTTTCTTTTTAACCATGTTATTAGATTTGTTTGCCTTTTATCTGTCTTATAAATGTTATGTTCTGCCTTGAACCTACAATTTCTTTGTTAATAGTGCTCAATAAATTCAATTATTGTAATTCATGAGCTACTATACTTCTGATCCAGCTAGGACTGAGAATTGTTAAAGGGAAACAAAGTTCAAGGTTATCCCCCTTTATTGTGTCCATTTTTCTCCAAAATATTTTTTTTTTTCTGATAATGATAATAACAATACTGTGCATTTGCAGTAGAAGGGCTAATTATTCTCAGCTGCACACACACACATACACACAAAATTTTTCTAAAATGTGGAGGAACTATTTTCTCTGTTTTGAATTGTTAATTAGCATTAGGCACTTATTTGTTTAACCTAGATTTCATGTGTGTGCAGGACCAACCAAATCATTAATTTGACAGTGATGTCATTATTGGTTGTTTTATTCCTGTTAAATCTTTCTTTGAACTGGCTTTTAAAAAAATCTGGCAAAATGACAGTAATTGATTTGAACAAAATTGTCTTACTTTAGTCAAGAAAAATAAAGACAATTTCATCTGTCAAAAACAATTTATTTTCATAGCACTTACATTCATGTTTTAAATTCAATCAAAATGAAGAATCTCAAGCTCAAAATCACTATTTATTTTTATTCAACTTTAGGATTTACTTTTACAAATATATACATTTTTTTGTTACCATAAAGTTGATTAATTCATGAATGGATAAGTTAGATTTTGATTGATCAGTTGCTAAAGTACACATACATATTTTGCAAACTACTGCAGTGCAACAGTAGTTCCATCTCGGAGGTTAGTGTATTAGTGAAGATTTGATTTTGTACTTAACATGTTGGTGTTATTCTTTGATATATATTTACTTGATACATACTATTTATTTATTGGTTAATATTGAATGTTGTTTATCAGAGATTGTAGTTCTTGTATTTGTGTACTCTCTTTTCTACATTAGCATTCAACATCAAAGACTTTATAAAACAACCAAATAAATGAAGGATTATTGTCAAGCTGACTCAACTATTCTTTGACCCTAGCACAAGTCACTAAATAATGCTTGACTTCTTAAACCTCTTTTCAACCCTATGAAAGTAAATGTTTACATTCTGATGTGAACTAGATCTCTCCAGTAGTTCCAGCATTAATGAGTCAGGAATTAACAAAACATGTCCATTGAGTGGATCTGATGACACTTTGGTCAGTTTAAGACTTACACAATGATGGCATTGTCAAGTGATATTAAAACAGCTGTATTTTATTGTCATTCTAAATACTTTTAATTGTTTGTTGTCAATTGTGTAAAGTTGTTTCATAACATGATGTAATTCAACGTATACTTTTTTTCCTTGGACCAATCAAATAATCTTATAAACAACAAAATAAATCAGTGTTTGTGTTTGTTTTTTGTACACGGTGTATGCTTATTAATTATTCAAGAGATATAGAAATATTTTAATTGTCATCATTCTTATGTATTTTTATGTGTAATGCATAATTTCAATTTCCTCAAGGATAACAAAGACTATTAAAAATTTGAACTAAAGTTTAGACTCAAAGGAAATTGTAAAACTAAGATTAGAATAAACATTACACTACATTTAGATAAAAGTATCCTTTCAACAGTATGAACATTCTTACACTAACCTCAGTAACTAAGAATCAGTAGGATAGTATTTCCTTGTAGAATGTTCTAAGGTTGAATTTATCATTACAGAGCTCTTTCCTAATATTTTGTGTAACTAAATGCCTATTTGTATGCCTTACTGAACTCTCCCCAATAAATACAGCAATACCGGTAACTACATCTTTAATAGAGAAAAAAATTGTTATGGTTTCAACAATAAACACAATGGATTCATTAGAAAAATTCTGCTAGAAATAACAAAAAAAAGTGTTATAGAACTATGAAAAGAATATCAAGAGAACCCTTGACTGTAACATTAATTTAAATCATAACATAATCCATATTACCTTACAGGCCCAAATCCTCATTCCTTAGCCTTGTATATATATTTCCATTACATAGTGTACGTAATAACTGGAAGACTAACCCAATGAATTTTTTCTAACTTTGTACTATTTTCATTTTTAATTTTTAGACAATTTCTCAAGAGAATGAAAAGAACAATGAATTACTAACCAAACAACTCTTGGTTGAATAGTATTAAATATTTATTAGCAAAATAAACTTTTCCTAATTATGAATCTATGAGTGTGTATAGAGAATTGAACATAATGCACAGTAGGTCACTTTACATTGGTAACACAAGTTACAAAACAGTGGAAGAAGGTGAAATATTCACTTAGTGGATAGAAGGATGACTCGGAATAAACATAAGACTTACACTAATGCAGAAAATATTGCAGTTCTTGTATAAATGCTTAGTTCAAATGGTAATAATACTAAAGTCATGGTATGTTAATGAAAAGAGAGAATCAAGTCTGTTACTTTATGCCATCGGAAGTAGAGTGACATAATTAATTGCTTCAGTAGACTATTAAGACACCCCAACTAGAAGTATACTATTGCTGTACATTAGTTTGTAAATATCAACAAGAATGTAAGGGTGAGAAGTCATGTCCACAAATGTGGTTATAAAAGGAGTAAATGTTTTTATACAAATGTCCTTCCTTTTAGTGTGTGAACTGCTCCTAGCAACTACATCTTGTATAAAATGAACATATAAAAACACAGTGATGCTGAAATAGATGAAACTCTGAGGAAACAAAATGCCAATATGTATTTGAAGACCCAATGACTATAATTAGTATCAGCTCTGACTATATTGCAGAAGTCAGAGTTCACAAGGTCAGGCAGAAGGCTGTGGGTTCCCATGCACTCGAAATCTGTAAATGCATGTGTACTCTTGATTGCCATAATTGTTTAAAATCTTTAATGTGATAATACTGATGATAAGTTTGTTGGGTCCACATTTCTCTGGCGTTTCTTTCATCAGACAGTTTGGGTCCTGTGGGGGAAAAAAAAATTCTTGAGAGTGAAAATTAAAAAAAATATTCCCCCTCCCATGCCCCTCCAAATTTTTTTTTCCACTTAGATTTGAAGTCAGGCTACAGTTTATATACACACTGCAATAGTACACAATCACATTGACATCCCAACATAGCAATGATGTAAGAATATTTCATACCAAAATTATTTTTTTTCTTATTCAATAGCAAATTATTACCAAGTAAAGAGCATTGTCTTACTAAATAGGTTAACTTGTACAAATGTGTACCTTTATGTGAAATAGTTGGATTGGATTTTCACCAATTTTATATGTAAATGATCCAAGAATTACATCTGGTGAATCTAAACCTCTTTCTTTACCCTATAGGAAGATGCAATACAAAATATGTTGAAACAGTATGACTTAGTTAATATAAGGATTAGTTTATTCCCATACTCAATTATTATATATTATTAACTTCTATGTGTTAATAGTTGAGATTTTATCTAGCGTTAACTAACAATCACAGGCTCATACACACAATAATCATGTAAGGCCTTACAATAATTTCACAATATATATTTATTGATCATTTACTAATCATTAATAGTGGAGTCATTTCAGTCATCTAATTCACATTCATGTCTTTAGTATTTTTGTCTTTTTAGCTACTACATCTCAAAGTGTCTCTACAAATCAAATTTTAATAGTGATCAAGAAAACATTAAGAAACTGGAACAAACACAAAATAGAGCAGTGAGATTCATAACAAACGAATATTCACATTTGACTAGGGTAACACCATTAGTAAAATCACTCAATTTAGAAAGCCTTCAGGACAGAAGACTCAAAAGTAAAGTAGCAATTATACATAAAACACTGAACCATAATCTTCAAATACAAAAACAAAATTTAATAAAATACTCTGAAAGACACAAAAATAAAGGCACATTCCTCGTCCCATATGCTAGGACAAATTTGTACAAATACTCCTTCTTCCCTAGTGCTATTAGAGCATGGAATGGGTTGCCTGAGCTAGCCAGAAAAACCAGTGACTTGGCAGAATTTAAGTCATTGGTTAATATGCATGACTAAATGCATGACGCGTAGGACGTAATCATCTTCTTTTTTGAAGTAACGTCTGTATTATATAAGATAAGATAAGATAAAATATTCATCTATTAATTATATCAAAGAGAACCAGAAGAAAATGTCAGAGAAGAAAAGCAAGGCCCACGACACTAGCTCCAGCTGGAATAACCTGCCCAGTGTGCAGCCAAACATTCCGGGCTCACATAGGTCTCACCAGCCACATGAGGAGGCATAAAACCCCATTGCAAAGCCCTCAGCCCCCTGGATGACAAAGTGGTCATCATCAAACCAGGATGGACGAACCATTAGCTATACCAAACTGCTAATTATAATTTACTTTAGATAGCACTGTTATCAAACATAGTAGCGGAATTTCTAGGGATTGTTAGTCAAGTGTCAAGTCTCACCAGCCACATGAGGAGGCATAAAACCCCATTGCAAAGCCCTCAGCCCCCTGGATGACAAAGTGGTCATCATCAAACCAGGATGGACGAACCATTAGCTATACCAAACTGCTAATTATAATTTACTTTAGATAGCACTGTTATCAAACATAGTAGCGGAATTTCTAGGGATTGTTAGTCAAGTGTGACCAGATTCTAGTTCTACATATCAGACTGTAAGAGAACGCAATGGCTAATTCATCTAAGCATGCAAACTGTAAAACTATACTGACAATGATCATAAAATCCCTGGGTGCTGAATCCAATCTGCCAGCAACAGAAATTTCTTTTGGAATGTGTTCTAGGGTAACAGCGGTTACAACCACTGGCATAACCAGCTGTATGGTGACAAAGCCGAAGTTACCATTCATGGCCCAACAATTGCCTGGCTGAACATCTGGCTGTGACAAGGAAGATAATACATTCATTCTCATTATAAACAGCTTTTGTATCACAACTTTATTTTATGATCACAGAGAATATACAAGATACCCATCACAAAACTAACAGAATTCTTTTGTTCCAAGTACAATCAAATCACTATCTGCAACCAAAGATTACTTTGGTATTTATTATTTCTCTCCACCATTTTTATCCACAAATATGTTCTATTTAAATCAAAAGTAATTCTTCTTGTCATAATTGTAAGCTACCTGTGTGTTTGTTTCCCAACCTGTAAGGAATCATTAGAAACCCCAATATCTAACAATACCAATACTAAATACTTAAATAATTAATTGAATTTAATTAAATCACCCCAGCTGCACATCACAATCTGAAGTAGTTAACATGTAAAAAAAGAATAAGCATATAAACCTTTTTCTTAACAAAAAATCTGTTACAAAATACATGATTTAGTCAAGGGAGATGTCTTCTTTACTAAAGGAATACGTCTTCTTTACTTAAGGGAGATGTCTTCTTTACTTAATAATAATAATAATAATTTTATTTATAAAGCGCTGTTAACAAACAAAATGTAGGCTCAAGGCGCTGTAACAACATTACAACAAAAACACGAGAGCTAAAATGACAGTTAATCTAAAAAAGTTTTAAACAGATAGGTCTTAATGTTCTTCTTAAAAGGGGTGTAGCATGTTGTCTGTCTGAGATCAATGGGGAGTGAGTTAAAGGAGATGTCTTGTTGTCCAAGTCAAAACCTGACCTGAATGACTGAGCTAGGAGTTGAAGCATGGTACCAGGTGGGTAAGTTGAAAACAGAGATCATGCCGAATTTGGAGTAGTAGGTTTCACTGCTGCATAAAACGGTTGCACCTGAAGTTCAATAAAACATTTTTAATGTTGAATGTAAAGCAACAGAAAATAATATTTGATGCTAGTATTATATTACTTTTGCTATCAGAACATTCTGAAACTTCTCTAATGCCTATCAGGTATTCTTGACAAAGTATTGCTAAGTTAATTTAACCTCCAAAACATTTCAAACAACACTGCAGATGGAACTTGTGTGCATTACAGCCCTCATATGTTTCAAAATCACGTATGCTGGCACAGGACTACAATGCAATGCCTAAGCCACCCATGGCCCCAATAATGAGAGTGGTCACACCCCCAGTTGAAAAGAAAGGATATCACCCTACTGCTCACCTTAAAATTAAGTACAAACTATCTGCTTGGAAACAATTAGAGAAAAATAATTTGGTTTATGTATCCTTATGAATATGCAGAGAGACTTATTTCTTAAACTTTACCCTGAACCTCAAATTAATTTCTTTCAAGTGAGTTAAAAAAAATAAATTGTATACATTAGAATTGCATCAAGCTTTGTGAAACCGAGTCATCTCATTGCATTCTTTAATTTACAAACAAAATAAGAAGAATGTCTCACCAGAAGACTCAAGGGCATAATCAGTTAGACCTAAACGATCAGCACTGTATTTGTACAAGGCTTCTTCAACAATTTCTTGAGTGGTCTGAAACAAGAATAGCCCAAGATTCTTAATTGAATATTGTATTAATTTATTAACAAAACTATAATAATTTTTGTTTAGAATTTTGCATATAATATCCATTTATCCTTTATATAACAGATACTGAAATGAGTGTACCAGGGTCATTGATACAAAAAATATATACTCACCTTTAGCCATGAAGAAGGTAAAAATGTTTGAGCCAATATACGTAACAGTCTATAAAGCTGATATAGAAGTGTTAAGCCATACAGATACAAAAAACCTGGAAGACACCAAAATTTTTTTTACTATATAATAATGCTTAATTACAATTAAATTAAAGAACAAGACTCTATGACATTAAAAAATCACAAGTCTGTTTGACATTAAAGAATCAAGACTTTATGACATCAAAGAATCAAGACTGTTTGGCATTAAAGAATCACAACTTTAGGGCACTACAGAATCATAACTTTATAACATTAAAGAATCACAGGACTGTTTGACAATAAAGAAACAAGACTTTATGACATTAAAGAAACAAGACTTTATGACATTAAAGAAACAAAACTTTATGACATTAAAGAAACAAGACTTTATGACATTAAAGAAACAAGACTTTATGACATTAAAGAAACAAGACTTGATGACATTAAAGAAACAAGACTTTATGACATTAAAGAAACAAGACTTGATGACATTAAAGAAACAAGAGTAATTGCATCAATTTAAAAATATAAATACTAATGAAATTACTGAGCATCAAGAAATAAATAAAAAATTAGACAAAGAAAAAAAAATTTTGGTTATTTTATCTTTACAATAACATCATTAGAACATTGAGAGAATTACTACACATAATAACAACAATAATACTATAAAAAAATATGATCCCAAGATCTACTACAATCTCCACACAGTAGTAGAGCCAGCCATGACCTACCAAGAAGTAAAAGAACACCTAAGATACACAATGTACAACAACTGAAGTTCATGGGGTTGACTTTAGACAGCTGACAACTTAGTCTTTTTAGTAGCTTTGCAAGAGACCTGGCAAATAAAACAGTTATAAGATGTTTGTCAAATAATAAAATAAATGTGTAATTTAGTTTTAATTTTGTACAGCACATAGATTGTCTTTGTATAGCAAATAGAATATCTGAACCTTTATCTAGCATTCACTTTTCAACAGAATATCTGAACCTTTATCTAGCATTCTTTTTTCACCTTTTTTAAAACTATTATTTCCAATGGATAAGGAGTAGATATAACATATATCAAAGTGCCGAGAGAGCGATAAAGGCGTGTACCAATTAAAATAAGTCTTTCTTAGCTGTATGCAAAATTAAATGCCCCTTATAGATCCTTCTGTCCATGTGGCAGATAATGTTCAGATCATATGTTTCTATGGCTGACAGTTGAAAAAAGGTGTCATGTGGCCATCCCAATGCCATTACTGTTTCCAACTAATCCTAGAAATCTCGAAGTTTAACCTCCCATCTACCACTGTTTGTATGCAGCATAGTATGAGTGTAGAATGGTACAAACATTTTCAATACAACGAGATAAAGGGAAGTAAAAAGTGGACAGGAAAAAATTATGTCCCTTTAAACTTTAAAGCAAGCCTGTAGTTGTTTGACTCTAAAAATGCTATGTCGTCAGAATACAAGCGACCACACCCCACCCACAATCCCATGCATAACAGTGATTCCTTTTAGATAATGATACAATCATTTAGAACTGTCCACATCAATACTCAGCCAGAATGAGACAATATTTTCTATACTCACAGCCAAGACGGACCGCAACGTCCTGAAAAAACAAATTGTCAAGAAAGTAAAAAATATTTACCCTAACAAAATGTATTTTTTTAAAAAGTAAAGTTCTCCCTTCAGACCATGTGATCTATAGGGCAGATGATGTAATGGTCATCTGTTTCTGCGGCTTAGGTTAACATGGGTGTCCAGCGCAACGAGCAACTACCTTTACTTTTACTCCAACTAATGTCAGGTACCCATTAGGGTAGCAAGACAGGACTCCTGTGGGGATGCCTAAGAGAGTGCGAATAGTGCACAGGGTTGTAAAGGAGCCTCACACACAACCCATGCACCGCCTCTCACGGTCAGCCTCTGGTCATTAATATGGAGGGTGGTGGTGGTCCCGGTGTACGCGGCATCCAGGCGAGTCTCTAGCTCGCGAGTCCAGAGTGACCTTGTCACTAGAAGTGAACGTCAACTAAAACACGAGTTTTAACTCCGAGTCTGACCTCCCGTCCGACAGAATTGTGTACACGATGTTTGTAAGCCAGGCGCTTTACCACTCATCCACCGCCCCTCCTCACAACAAACCCAAATATACAACAAGATATGGCGTCGTTGAGAACACAAAATTCAAAAGAGTTTCTTCCTACTTGGACTAGAAAGATGTCCACCAATCAGCCATTAGTTCAGCAATTCAGGTAAGGAAGAATCTATGAACTACAAAGTGCCATCAACCACAGCCATACCCAAATTCATGCAAAATGTTCATTTAAAACATAACTTTTGTGCTCACTACCACCCAATGCAGGAATTCCTGAATATAGCCAGTAGGAACCATGCTTAGTTCTACATGTAGACAAAGAGATGAGAAATGAATGATGAGAGTCTAGTACTTTTCAATACCACCAGGGCCTGTCATTTAAATTTTGTTTCTTGTTACATCAAACTAATGCCAACAACAGGTGTATATATTCCTGCTCACATCAATCATGGCCAAAATGTTCATTGGAGGAATCAGATAGGCAAACAGAGAAAAGAACCATAACCTTCAGTGGGCTCACAAATGACGAATCCGTTGCACATGATAAGAAAGATAGGTTCACTTTGCCCCATCTGCCGAGCCAGTCCTCAATAACATTTCACCTAGTGGTGAAAGTGTTCACATTGTTAAATTACTATACAATGTGTTTCTTAAGATGAGTGGATGCGGAAGTACTTTGTTAAACTTTAAAGAAAAGCCTCTGATGGACTTTTCAGTTAACTTTGAATAATAACTACGTTGGGTGCGGTGGCTGAGTGGTTAAGCGCTTGGCTTCCAAACCTGGGGTCCTGAACTCGAATCTCGGTGAAGACTCGGATTTTGAATTTTGGATTATTAGGGTGCCCCTGAGTCCACCCAACTCTAATGGGTATTAGTTAGGGAAAGTAAAGGCGGTTGGTCGTTGTGCTGGCCACATGACACCTACTCGTGAACCGTTGGCCAAAGAAACGGATGACCTTAACATCATCTGCCCTATAGATTGCAAGGTCTAAACGAAAGGGAGACTACGTCCGAAGCTGATCCAAATTAAGAGAAAAAAACAACCTAGAATCGAATCACTCACAGCTTCATATATCATTCGTTCTAGTTCTATTTTGATATCTTTCAGTCTTATAATACATTTCTGTACTTTCTAAATAAAATAATTTATTAATTATTTATAATTTTTGGCGCGCTCTTCCAAAAGTTTGCCCATCACTGCTCTAGTTGGTGGATGACCTTCAGCGCAGATCCTCATGTTCCTAGCCTCTGGAAGAAATGATTTTCTTTGGCGAAGGGTTTTACATTATGCTCTTACATTGTTCATTTATCACATTAAGTTGGCAAAAACACAATTGTTTGTAAAAATGTTAAGAAAATATACAAAATAATAACTCCTAGTTCTTTATAAATGTCCATATTTTTAGTATAAGCTATACATTTGTAATGTATTGTTTTCAAAGTGTTGTTTTTTGTATGGCAAATGGTGAAATATTTCCGTGAAGCAATCTAAACTTACTAGCATTGCATCTACCTTCAAAGCCTGGGGAAGAAAGGAACAACACATTTTAAAAATTAGTTGTTAGTAAGCCATATTTAGTAAGTATTACAGACAAAAAGATAGGTTTTAATATTTTTAGTATGAATATAAGAAGTTATGTCCTATTTCATTTCTAGGCTACCAAGCGGCGGTTAGTTTTTGACAGAAGAGGAGGGGATACTGACTTAGGCGTAGCCAGGATTTTTTTCAGGGAGGGTTTTTTGTCGTACTAAAAAAAAATGCATATTCTGAGGGTTATTATCCTGTTACTCTTCTAATAAAAAATTGGAAGTCCAAAACCAAATCTGCTATTCACTGCATTTTATTAATGGAGCCCAGCAACTGGTATATATTGATAACTATAGTTTTACTGTAGTTTTTTAGTGGACGAGGGTAAGGTAACTAGAAAACCGCTTCTGGCTACACTCATGAAACTTTGTATATGTAGCTTTGCTTTTCATTTCGATGGAAAGGAGGGTAACCCCAAAACCCTTCTTTGCTACTCTCATGTAAAAATTAGGTAACTGTAGTTTGCTTTAGTTTTAGATTAAAGAGGGGTTGGGGGTTTAACGTCCAAAAAAAAATACTCTGGAAAAAAAAGGGGGAAATTCAACCCCCCCTCTTGGCGACGCTCATGGACTTTGGTGACTGTCAGTTGCTTTATATTTTGTTTTATTGAAGAGGGGATTTTAAACTCACTCCCTCCCTTTGGCTGCGCTGGTACAATTGATGGTTTAACATTAAAATATTACCTACAATAAGCGGCGGATTTAATTTCGGAGGGGGTTTGAGCTCGACCCACCTCCCAGCTACGCCCATGGATACTAAATTTAAGCTAGGCAGTGCTAGATTTACCTATAGGCAACATAGGCTATAGCCAAAATTAGCTCCAGGGATATTTTTAATCATTTTGAAGAAAGAAAAAAGTGCTTTGTCTTCCCAGTAGTCAACATCGATGTCCATAGCTTTCTTTGTCAACATGCCTTCACAAAGTGCTATGTCTTCCCAGTAGTCAAGATTGATGTCCATAGCTTTCTTTGTCACCATGCCTTCACAAAGTGCTAAGTCTTCCCAGTAGTCAAGATTGATGTCCATAGCTTTCTTTGTCAACATGTCTTCACAAAGTGCTAAGTCTTCCCAGTAGTCAAGATTGATGTCCATAGCTTTCTTTGTCAACATGTTTTCACAAAGTGCTAAGTCTTCCCAGTAGTCAAGATTGATGTCCATAGCTTTCTTTGTCACCATGCCTTCACAAAGTGCTAAGTCTTCCCAGTAGTCAAGATTGATGTTCTTAGCTTTCTTTGTCACCATGCCTTCACAAAGTGCTAAGTCTTCCCAGTAGTCAAGATTGATGTTCTTAGCTTTCTTTGTCACCATGCCTTCACAAAGTGCTAAGTCTTCCCAGTAGTCAAGATTGATGTTCTTAGCTTTCTTTGCAACCATGCCTTCACAAAGTGCTAAGTCTTCCCAGTAGTCAATATTGATGTTCTTAGCTTTCTTTGTCACCATGCCTTCACAAAGTGCTAAGTCTGCCCAGTAGTCAAGATTGATGTTCTTAGCTTTCTTTGTCACCATGCCTTCACATAGTGCTAAGTCTTCCCAGTAGTCAAGATTGATGTTCTTAGCTTTCTTTGCAACCATGCCTTCACAAAGTGCTAAGTCTTCCCAGTAGTCAAGATTGATGTTCTTAGCTTTCTTTGCAACCATGCCTTCACAAAGTGCTAAGTCTTCCCAGTAGTCAAGATTGATGTTCTTAGCTTTCTTTGTCACCATGCCTTCACATAGTGCTAAGTCTTCCCAGTAGTCAAGATTGATGTTCTTAGCTTTCTTTGTCACCATGCCTTCACAAAGTGCTAAGTCTTCCCAGTAGTCAAGATTGATGTTCTTAGCTTTCTTTGTCACCATGCCTTCACAAAGTGCTAAGTCTTCCCAGTAGTCAAGATTGATGTTCTTAGCTTTCTTTGTCACCATGCCTTCACAAAGTGCTAAGTCTTCCCAGTAGTCAAGATTGATGTTCTTAGCTTTCTTTGTCACCATGCCTTCACAAAGTGCTAAGTCTTCCCAGTAGTCAAGATTGATGTTCTTAGCTTTCTTTGTCACCATGCCTTCACAAAGTGCTAAGTCTTCCCAGTAGTCATGATTGATGTTCTTAGCTTTCTTTGTCACCATGCCTTCACAAAGTGCTAAGTCTTCCCAGTAGTCAAGATTGATGTTCTTAGCTTTCTTTGTCACCATGCCTTCACAAAGTGCTAAGTCTTCCCAGTAGTCAAGATTGATGTTCTTAGCTTTCTTTGTCACCATGCCTTCACAAAGTGCTAAGTCTTCCCAGTAGTCAAGATTGATGTTCTTAGCTTTCTTTGTCACCATGCCTTCATAAAGTGCTAAGTCTTCTCAGTAGTCAAGATTGATGTTCTTAGCTTTCTTTGTCACCATGCCTTCATAAAGTGCTAAGTCTTCTCAGTAGTCAACATCGATGTCCACTGCTTTGAGTACATCCAAATAACAAAGGTGGGACGGCCAGATTTTTTTGTGCCTGTCGAGAGTTGTCAATGAAGTATGACTTTCGGTATACAATCATCGTCCATGACATCACCAAACATTATCAGCGTATTGTCAAGATGATGGGAAGACCCGCTTGAGTGAGTATCTCAGTCTTACACACTCTCTCTTGCCATTTTCAGGATCCTCCGGAGACAGCATAAGTGAAATGAATTTAGTTTCGGCTCTTGCCGTACTGTAGCACGCTCAAAACACATGCCTTGTGAACCTCCATATTGGTCATTGAAGTGAAGAAGCTTTGTAAACAGAAGGAAAACCTATATAGAAAATTTAAAGAAACCAAGGCAGAAAGAGTTTACAAAAAGTATATAAAAATTAAACACCTAACCCAAAAAGTAAGCAGACAGCTGCAGAGTGAATACATAAACAGTGTAATATCTAAAGATAACAACAAAAACCTATGGTCATACATTAAGTCTAAGAAAATTGAAACATCAGGCATAGCGCCATTAAAAGATGAACATAACATAATACATAATGATAATGAAACTAAAGCAAACATCCTAAACAAATACTTTGCATCAGCATTCTCAGCCCCAGGAGACAAAGACATATTTCTTAATTTGAACCAAGTAGACAACATAGAAGATTTAGTAGTACAAGAAAATGGAATTAAAAAACTATTAGCCAACACCAAACCAAATAAAGCGTCTGGACCTGATGGTATTCCAGCTAGATTACTCAAAGAACTAAGCAATGAGCTAGCCCCAGTGTTCAAAATACTCTTTCAGGCATCACTTAACCAGGGCAGAGTACCAAAGGACTGGAAAGAAGCTAATGTCACCCCCCTATTTAAAAAAGGAGAAAAATCTGATCCAGGAAACTACAGACCAGTATCACTTACCAGCATCACATGTAAAATCCTAGAACACATAATATGTAGCAACATCATAAACCACTTAGACAAACAAAATGTCCTCACCCCATACCAACATGGCTTTAGGAAATATAGATCATGTGAAACACAACTAATAGGACTTATTGATGATTTTTCAAAAGGTTTAGATAATAGTGAACAAATAGATGCTATCTTACTAGATTTTTCCAAGGCTTTTGACAAAGTTCACCACCATAGTTTGCTTAAAAAATTAAAATATTTCGGCATTAATGGTCCACTGCATCAGTGGATTAAAGATTTTCTGATAGGGAGAGAACAAACTGTAATAATAAATGGCTCTAAATCAACACCAATAACAGTAAACTCAGGTGTACCTCAAGGAACAGTCTTGGGTCCACTACTATTTTTAATTTACATAAATGATTTACCAAATAGCATTAGTTCAGGAACAAAAGTCAGATTATTTGCAGACGATTGCATAATATATAGAACAATAAAAACAACACAAGACACAGATATTTTACAAAGAGAATTAGATAAATTACAGAAATGGGAATCAAATTGGAGCATGTCTTTCCACCCAGAAAAATGTCAGTTGTTAAGAGTAACAAAAAAACTAAAACAAATTAATTCCACTTATCTTATTCATGGCAAACCAGTAACACAGACTAAAAACGCAAAATACCTAGGTGTTAGAATAAATGAAAAACTGTCATGGAATCCACCTACTGATGAAACTATAAAAAAATCCAACAAAGCATTAGGGTTTATTAAAAGAAATTTCTATAAATCAAATAAGAACATAAAACTAAAATGTTATTTAACCTTGGTTAGGCCAACAATAGAATATGCATCCACCGTGTGGGACCCCTCAACTCAAGAAAACATTAAGAAACTGGAACAAACACAAAATAGAGCAGTGAGATTCATAACAAACGAATATTCACATTTGACTAGGGTAACACCATTAGTAAAATCACTAAATTTAGAAAGCCTTCAAGACTGAAGACTCAAAAGTAAAGTAGCATTTATACATAAAACACTGAACCATAATCTTCAAATACAAAAACAAAATTTAATAAAATACTCTGAAAGACACAAAAATAAAGGCACATTCCTCGTCCCATATGCTAGGACAAATTTGTACAAATACTCCTTCTTCCCTAGTGCTATTAGAGCATGGAATGGGTTGCCTGAGCTAGCCAGAAAAACCAGTGACTTGGCAGAATTTAAGTCATTGGTTAATATGCATGACTAAATGCATGACGCGTAGGACGTAATCATCTTCTTTTTTGAAGTAACGTCTGTATTATATAAGATAAGATAAGAGGCTTCCGGTTTTCACTATCTCTTGGTCTGAGTCAAGCAAAGGTCATCAAAGCCTTTTTTTTTTATGTATCTTGTATGGACATGTCATCTTGAATTAGACTTGAATTGTGGAGTTCAAGTAACAGAATTCATGCATGGTATTTAGCTTGTTTTCATCAATGAGGATGGAGGGTGGTTTTGTAGCGTCCCCATAACGTTTGTTTTCTTCGTGCTAATGATAAGCTCATACTCTTTACAAGCCTGAGACAAGCGAGGCATTAGTCACTGAAGCTCTACCAGAGTATGTGCCACCGCCGCTGCGTTCTACGCGAATAACATATCTCTAACAAAGGTGGTTCTGATTTTTGTTTTGGTAAGGTGACACATGTCGATCATAGGGCGTAAAAAATACAGTCTCTGATCAGAAGTTGCAAAGCAATGGTGCTTTTTAAACGTCATTAAATAAGACATTTTCAAAATAAATATAAAGAGAAAAGAAAAACGGTATTTAAGTTTAAATTAATGCTATCTTATCTCCCTCTAAGCTGTGACTTTGATCGTCCTATAGCTTCGTCATTTTGTGAGTCTGTTCCCTCTGAAACCACGTGACTACTTCATGGAAGTCTGAATCCCCTTGTAAAGTTTCGGTCTTAGCGAGTTTGTCATAAGTTTTTTATAAGGATTTCTCTAAGATTCGTTGTCAAAATTACACTTCACGTTTACAAATTTGTGTGTTTTCCCTTTCTTTGGTTCACTACAGAGAATACTTCTCAGTAACAGCGTTGTTTTTGGTAGAGACACACAAAAAGAAATCTACAATCTTTAGCATTTCTCTGTAAAGCACAAAAATTCTTCTGAAATAGGACAATTTCGAGCATCCATCATTGTCTTCCTAGAATTCCAATAAGATATATTTGTCTGAGGAATAGGACTTTGCCACAGTTAATCTCATCAAATAACTCATTGTCATTGAATAGCAAATGGTGAAGTTTGAACCCAAATAAACGCAGGTTTTCTGAAACGTTTTCTCAACAAAATGTGATAAGCTTAGTAGAGCAAGCGGTATCCTAAAATAACATTCAATAATGAAAGAATGCTATCTTATAAATTATCGACATTTCTTCAAAAGATAAGATACGTCCTGCACATGTCCTGCATGCAAATTAGAGACCGAAACTCTGCTAAGACATTGATTGATAAAGATTGGTGTTATTTCTTATCTCTCAGAATAACAGAGATTGCATTGATTATTATTTGCTATAATAAAAACAAGAGCTTTTGATAATGTTTTTTAAATGTATAAAATATAAATCTACTCACTTTCGCTGGAGCTACTTAAACTAACTGAAAAAAAAATGAAAGCAGCCTTAAATCATGTATAAGTCATGTAACATATTGTAATATATATATATATATAGAGAGAGAGAGGAAACAAATGCCCAGTTAAAGAGAAAAATAATGTTAAAATGTGTAATTTCTGCTTAAATTTTGAACTACTATTTATATAGTTTATATATAATAAATGTTCCTTCAAAAAAAAGAAATTTAATAGGCCTACTAGCTATATAGAAAGGATTTTGACCTGGGATCTGAAGGATTTTTTAAATTAAAACATTATTTGGACTTTGGTCCACCTACGCCGTTCGGGACTTAGGGTGGTAAGCTCTCTCCACATAGATCTGTCGTAGGCGGCATCACGATCTCTCCCCAGCTGGTGCCCACGGATTTTATGTTTTTAAGAAAGTGCGTTGAATAATGATTGATATTGAGGATGTGAATCTTGGTCTTAAGGCTAATTGATTTCTTTGCCCAGATAGGCCGTACATTTAGAAAAAGCTCCTGCTTACGTCATCCGAGAGGCAACATTGTGGTATTCACCTCCATCGCTTGCAGCGTAAATAAGGCAACTGTTCGATCTGTGCAAGCCCAATGCTGACTTGTTCACATGTAGCCAATACGCATAACTTTTTTGGTTTTATCAAGAGGCCGAGTTTGAGTTTGTCTCTAGTTTACCATGCCAATTAAAAAAAACACAAAACAACAACAACAACAACAACAATCAGTTAAAAAACAACAACATATGAAGGATAATAATAAGATGAACGAAGAAGTTGACAACATGCTGAGCTAAGGATAAATTGTTTCTTGTGTGTGTGTGGGGGGGTGGAGTATATTGCAGTAGTATATAGAGAACAGACAGTACAAAACCACCTCTTTCTGCATCTGTCATACTAACGTAAATCTGTGAGAATATAGAAGGGGGGATTCTGAATTTCCCATCCACGTAAAGCTTTTTTATTTGACTGCTCCAACTGCCACTTGATTCTCTACCGAATTCTTTTATTTTCCTTTTCTCTCGAGTCATACAAAAGAAACTTTTCTTTCAGCTCAGGTGAAACTATCTAGTTCTGGTATTCTAATGGAATAGTCAAAGTTGACCTATGTTCAGGCTGTTTGAGGAGCTCTTTGCATTTCATTTCTTCTTCGCGGAATTACTTTACGTAAAGCGTATTTCTTAGGCGATTTCGCATCCACTGCTGCTGAAGTTCCCCGTAGAGCGCTGTGATACAAGAAGGGATCTCTGTGGAAGAAGCAGCCCTCTTTTTAATTGTTGTTAAAATAGAGGCAGTCAGATGTTGTGCAGCATCACTTCCATGGCTGTGCTGGCCTAGTTTATTTAGAACAAGGTCGTTGTTTACAGCATCTGTGTTTGGACGAGTTCTACGTTCATTTTTAAGTTCACATCGACAGAAATTTTAACTGAAAACCTGGTGGCAGTCTATAAAAACAATGGAAAACGTCCAGTCGAAGCGAGGAAAACATACAATTTCGCATGTTTTTGATAGGTTTAAATAGAATGAAATGGCAAAAGTTTTGCCTGTCTGTGCAAGGAGTGAAATGTGCCCAGAAGGAAGGGGCGGGAGAGGTATCACAGGTAATGACCAGTCAGAATGAGATGATCGCCAGACAACTCCTCGGTGCTGGTCATGTCTTCATATGTTTGACTTTACTTGCGTTAAAGGGAGATGTGTCATCCAAATCACCCCTAACCAATTTCTCAAATATATCTTTTAAAGTATCTTAGCTTGTTCTGATATTAAACTATCAATTATTTTTGTAAAATGTCTTTTGGAAAGAAATCGAAGAATGTCATCCAATGCGCTTAGCATATAGTTAAAGGGGAGAAGGGTGCACGTCATTACCATTTAGGAATCTGACTTATTATATATTCATGAAATAAGCAAAAACCTTTATAACAAAATTCATACTGGATGGTGTAAGAATTCATACTGTAAATACAATATTATATTAGAGTGAAATAAACATTGTTATAAAAGCTACGCGGTTATTAAATTATCGTCAAATTATATATCGCGCCAAAACGTCTCGAGCCAAATCAGCTGCGCCAAAACGTCACGTACCGGAGGCAGAGTACCATGCCCAGATAGACTAATACATGCCTGGTGTGAAGTTTCACCTTCAGACAGACCATAAAGCCTTATCAGAAGCACAAACTTCACTAATCACAAACTTCACTAACCACATAGTTACGAGGTGGGCCCTATTGTTACAGAACTACTCATTGGATGTTTCACATGTGAAAAGAACAGGACGATTTATTAGCCAGTTCTAGATTTAGTTTGACACCAAGAACTATAAAGTTATCAGAGCACATCTGTATGTATGTTGCTTATGCTTTGTATACGAGTTATTATAAGTAATATAATGCATTTTAAAATTTTGATTGTATGTCATTGTGGCGATAAGCCTTACATATTGTCCTTCACTACGACGCCGTTGTAATTGATGAGAATGCAGGCAGAATCCCATCATGTTTTACACATTCACGCAGTCTTGTTCTGGATTAGCTGCTGCAAGATGACTTTGTCGTCAGGTACACCCAGCAGCACTGCATTGAGTAGTAACATGAATGTCAGAGCAAGGTATACTCATGGTCGTTGACTCATGACACCGCAGCTGAAATGCCGACTTGTGTCACAGAAAGAATTATAAGCCTTTGTCAGAGATTGTTGACCTCTGTAGTATCAAGAACAACAAAAGGTAAGGTGAACATTAAAGCTGACGTTCTTGGAAACTGAGTGACAAGTTTCCACCTAATTAGATGGCAGTCGGTTGTACTATAAGAGAATGAGATGCTCAGCCTTAGTGATATGTTCTGTCGGATATATTCCGTCCAACGTTAAATTGACGAATGTTCTGGGAAATCTGGTCATAGATTTCATACCAACTATTACCAACCATCGTTTTGCCGTGAATCTTAGCAGTTCATCCTTTCTTGCTTCCATGAATTTTTTTTAACAATCATCTTGATTTAAGTTGATTTCAAAAGTTCAAAGAATTATGGGTCACAGCTTCCCATTTCAAAACTGAACCAACCAATGTCGAAAAGGTATAACCGGAAATGAAACTTCCAACCTTGATGGTAATTATTGAAGGTTGTGGCACTTCTTTGTATGAAAAAAAAGTACGGGCTAGCTTCCTAATATGCTAATGATTTTGGCATGTCATTGATAATTTAAATATAATTAAAAACAACATTACGTTTAAAACAGACACAGGCTTACCGTTACACTCATCTGATTGAGCTGGAAAAAATAAATTGTCATTATTAAAAGTAACGCATATTAATAAGCTTACTTGTATGCTTATGTTTATGTGGTGCTAATGGTTAAGGGATGTCATTAATTGTTTTAATATACATAAAAAGAAATACCATTTCTAAACTATAACAGACTCAAACTTACCTTCAACACGATCTGGAAAAAAGAAAAAGGAATAGACATTATTAAGACAAACGTTTCTAATGGGTAGGTCAAATTTAAAACATGACACTTTTATTTAAAGGTTGTCATAGAGTGTCCTGATTAGCTGCTGCACAATAATCAAATCATAGAAAGAAAAACAGAAAAACACAGTAAATGTAGACTAAATATTTTATATCCCTGTATATCAGTAGTGGAAGCGTATAATAATTTTCAAACATTTTCGGCCTCTAGTTTCAGACCTTAAGGATAAAAGAGTTTCTCTCCCACTTCCCAGATACAAAAAGTCTATCTCTTACATTTGTCAGTTTTAAATTGCGCTTCCTTAAATGAAACTTATTCACAAACTAGCGTCGTTGTCCCACCAGAAGTAGCCTTAGCCACCCCCCTCAATACAGATACATATAAACAGTGCTTTTTTTTGTGACGGTACGCACCGGTACGGCGTACCGGCACCTTTTTCAATGTGGGGAAAAATTATTAGGCCTACTTTTCTTGCATTTTGACGTTTATTATTAATGTAAGAGTAGTTAAAAGTTAATCAATCCATCACTGAGTACCGGCACCTATTTTGTGACCCACACACACAAAATAAAGCACTGCATATTCTAGATAATAGTTTGAAGACTTTAATCTTGGGATGTGTAACTGAGCAACATAGACCAAACAATGAGGAATTTCTAACACAAAACAAGAATACAAAGTCTTTTAAATTTAAAAACTTGGAACGAAACAAATAAAAAGTGAATGTTCAAAACTCAAGTTCAGTAATGTAAATGAATGTAAAAAAGTTTAAGTGGGAGAATGAAAGACAAACAAATCAGTGATGGCTTTAGATTATACTGAGTTTCAAATCCACAAAACTGAGATTTTTTTTTAATTCAACAAAAGTAGATGAGAGAAAAAAAAAGAACTACTAAATTGCTACTCACCACATTGCTGCAATGATTGAAATAATAAAATAATGAAATATAAACTTAGATCAGATTATTATCAATTATTGGCCTTATTGTTAATCTGCTTTTTTAGTTAGTAAATTTGTTAAGAATTGCTAGAATTTGTTTCCCTAGTCAGATGATTGAAACACGAGTGTAATCTGTTTAAATCGATATATTTATTCAGTTTATATAGGTCCTCCATCGTGGTTTGATTATGACCACTTTTGCACTGGGGCTTTGTGCCTCCTCATGTGGCTGGTGAGACTTATGTGAGCCCGGAATGTTCAGCTGCACACTGGGCAGGTTATTTCAGCTGAAGCTAGTGTCGCTGGCATTGATTTTTTCCTCTGACGCTTTTCTTCTGCCAGCGCTGTTCTCTTGTCCTCTGCCATTTGTGCACCAGTTTTCACAGCGCGATGCCATGATGCTCTGTCACGTGCTTCTGCCTCCCAGGTGGCTGGGTCAAGGCTGAACGCTTTCAGAGAAGCTTTGAGGGTGTCCCTGAAGTGTTTTCTTTGCTTGCCTTGTGAACGCTTTCAGAGAAGCTTTGAGGGTGTCCCTGAAGTGTTTTCTTTGCTTGCCTTGTGAACGCTTCCAGAGAAGCTTTGAGGGTGTCCCTAAAGTGTTTTCTTTGCTTGCCTTGTGAACGCTTTCAGAGAAGCTTTGAGGGTGTCCCTGAAGTGTTTTCTTTGCTTGCTTTTTGAACGCTTTCAGAGAAGGTTTGAGGGTGTCCCTAAAGGGTTTTCTTTGTCCGCCTTGTGAACGCTTTTAGAGAAGCTTTGAGGGTGTCCCTGAAGTGTTTTCTTTGCTTGCCTTGTGAACGCTTTGAGAGAAGCTTTGAGGGTGTCCCTAAAGGGTTTTCTTTGCTTGCCTTGTGAACGCTTTCAGAGAAGCTTTGAGGGTGTCCCTAAAGTGTTTTCTTGGCTTGCATTGTGAACGCTTTCAGAGAAGCTTTGAGGGTGTCCCTGAAGTGTTTTCTTTGCTTGCCTTGTGAACGCTTTCAGAGAAGCTTTGAGGGTGTCCCTAAAGTGTTTTCTTTGCTTGCCTTGTGAACGCTTTCAGAGAAGCTTTGAGGGTGTCCCTGAAGTGTTTTCTTTGTCCGTCTTGTGAACGCTTTCAGAGAAGCTTTGAGGGTGTCCCTAAAGTGTTTTCTTTGTCCGTCTTGTGAACGCTTTCAGAGAAGGTTTGAGGGTGTCCCTGAAGTGTTTTCTTTGCTTGCCTTGTGAACGCTTTCAGAGAAGCTTTGAGGGTGTCCCTGAAGTGTTTTCTTTGCTTGCCTTGTGAACGCTTTCAGAGAAGCTTTGAGGGTGTCCCTGAAGTGTTTTCTTTGCTTGCCTTGTGAACGCTTTCAG
The DNA here is from genome assembly GCA_036873155.1 of Biomphalaria sudanica. NCBI lineage: Eukaryota > Metazoa > Mollusca > Gastropoda > Planorbidae > Biomphalaria > Biomphalaria sudanica. The sequence goes on from JAZGLO010003675.1 coordinate 505,373, forward strand.
AGAAGCTTTGAGGGTGTCCCTGAAGTGTTTTCTTTGCTTGCCTTGTGAACGCTTTCAGAGAAGGTTTGAGGGTGTCCCTAAAGGGTTTTCTTTGTCCGCCTTGTGAACGCTTTCAGAGAAGCTTTGAGGGTGTCCCTGAAGTGTTTTCTTTGCTTGCCTTTTGAACGCTTTGAGAGAAGCTTTGAGGGTGTCCCTGAAGTGTTTTCTTGGCTTGCCTTGTGAACGCTTTGAGAGAAGCTTTGAGGGTGTCCCTGAAGTGTTTTCTTTGCTTGCCTTGTGAACGCTTTCAGAGAAGCTTTGAGGGTGTCCCTGAAGTGTTTTCTTTGCTTGCCTTGTGAACGCTTTCAGAGAAGCTTTGAGAGTGTCCCTGAAGCGTTTTCTTTGCTTGCCTTGTGAACGCTTTCAGAGAAGCTTTGAGGGTGTCCCTAAAGTGTTTTCTTTGCTTGCCTTGTGAACGCTTTCAGAGAAGCTTTAAGGGTGTCCCTGAAGTGTTTTCTTTGCTTGCCTTGTGAACGCTTTCAGAGAAGCTTTAAGGGTGTCCCTGAAGTGTTTTCTTTGCTTGCCTTGTGAACACTTTCAGAGAAGCTTTGAGGGTGTCCCTGAAGTGTTTTCTTTGCTTGCCTTGTGAACGCTTTCCTTCCATTATTTGGCCATACAGAAGTCGTTTAGGATTGTGTATTAAAACTATGAACGTGCGGCATAATTTTGTGTTTGTTGTTAATTATGATGCCTTTAAAAACTCAATAGTGAATAACAATTTTGCAAATATTTCCTACTAATTATTTGACTAAACACGAGGTATTATGGTATTAAAGTCCTTTGCATCGAGGATTCCATCTCGCTCAATAAATCAATTACAAATGCATGTTTTCACGTTTTGAGTTACTTCCATTGAAAGGAGTTGAAAATTAAAAAGGCAAGGTACAATTTCTGAAAAAAAATTCAACAATTCTTGCCTAAAACAGAGAGGTTAGTCATTTTATCCTCAGGCACTTAGTCCATGGAGCTTTTAACTCCCGGCTTCTTAATACTCAAGACACTAAGCCTTTGCTTTTATGATAATCCTTTTTAATGATGTCTCGTATGTGCTAAATCAGAAATCAATAACAAAACACACACACGCACCTTCTTTTACCCGGAAAAGCATCTGCATTTGCTAAATATATTGTAAATCAACTGTAATAATTATTAGTCTTAATAATATAATTATGGTTATGGATGTCATTAATTATTTGAAAAGATTTACACGTAGGGCATAGCTTGACTCCAATCGGGAGGCCTATCACCATTTTCATGTTTGAAGATGATATAGACTTCAATGGAGAAATGCAAAAACTGGGTGATGCAGCTAGAGCATTTGGCATAGAAATAAGTTTTGAAAAAAAAAAAGCAAAACACTAGTTTGTGGAGGAGTAAGCGAGATATGGGTTGGCTAGGCAACTCTTCATCTAAACTCTAAACCTTTTAGACAGCCTTATTAAAAGAGCAACAGCTTAACGCTCAAACAACGTCACGTCATCGTGGGCGACTTCTTTAAATCAAGACTGGAACCGAACTGTACAAAAACTCGTTCGTACCTTACTCGGTCAGAGTGTATCGCTCAGACTGTTCAGTCAGACTGCACCGGTCAGACTGTATCGGTCAGACTGTATCGGCCATACTGTATCAGTTCTATTCGTTGAAAAGGAAACGTGAAAAGGATCAAGACGTCTGTGTGTAGTCACTCAATGAACTCTTGATGTTTGTGTCTGTTCTATTTACGTGAATGTTTTTATTGCTTTTATTTTGAGAAAAGAGTCCTTATAATTTCCAATAAGGATCAATAAAGCAGTTTTAGTTTTAGCCTTAGATGTTGCATACAGTTGAATGACCAAATAAATTGACTTAGGGTCAAATATAACCACATATTAAGGATCAATAAAAGAGATAAAAACCAGCTTAGGCTTTGCATCCGCCGCCAAGCGTTAACTGAGAAATCTGGAAGAGTAACATCAGCTTCCATTAAAATTTCAACTGTTTTCTTTGTTAGTGGTCTCTACACTCCTATATGGTCATGAACTTGGACACTGAACGCTAAGGCTGACAAAGAATTCAAATTAGGAGTAAATGCTAAATAAAAAAATCTGGGAATCAGATACTTAAAAAAAGAAAAAAAAAACACGAGCTAGCACTTTCACAAGTCAACACTGTGGCTGGCAAAAAGAAGAAATTCCTTGATGGTGTGAAGATACGAAAACAGAGCTGGTTCAGTCATATTGTAAGACATAAGTGACATGAGTTACGTTCAAACGTCATTCTTCAAGGTACAGTAGTGGTGGGGTGGGGGGAGCACTAATAGTCGTCGAAAAAAAAGCTAATTGGAAAATGTGAGAGAATGAACCGGCCTTTCTTTATATTAAATCTAACAGCTGCTGACCAGGAGTGGAGGTATAGATCTATACGTTTTTGCAAACTGCCACAACACCTCTACGACGAAAGTCAAGGAAGGGTGATGATGATAATGAAATTCTAAACTACAATCATGTAGGTTATTATTACTAGATTCTTTTATAACTCACTAATTTAGAAATAAATAGTCTTAGATTAGCTAGTGATATACGTGAATCTAGTCAAAATTCTACATCTATCTACATCTGTTTCGTACCTGTGGCGCTGGTAAACAACTGTGATTGTCGTGTCGCCGAGAACATTTAGATCCAGTTCCAGCAGCAGCTGAATCAGATCGTGTCCCAGATCTAGATCTAGATCTAGATTTAGGTCTAGTTGAAGTTTTAGGTCTACGTCTAGGGTAACATTGATTTGCTGGAGGTTTTTTACATGATCTATATCTAGTTTCCCTACTCATTCTGTTCCTACGATAGGTCTAGATCTAGAGAGCGACAAGAAAAATTCAATCTAGATTTAGAATAGATATAGATCTTGATCTAATATCTCTAAAGTATTTGTCCTCATAGGTTTAGGAAACAATAAAAACATCGAAGAGTTGCTATCATTTAATGTAAAATAGTCGCCGAAGGCTTCCGGAATAGATCAAGACCTAGACCAAAATAGTTCGAAGCGGTAAAAAAAAAAAAAAAAAAAATATATCGAAATCAAGATTCTATTAGTTAGGTTTTTCGACTGTAAAGTTTATAATATATCTATCTAGATATAGATCTAGAAGAAAATATAACTATTTTATGTTATTTTAATAGTCTATATAGATTTAAATTCCATGCAAAATACGACTAGAATGGCTTAATTCATATTTGGAAAATAAAATGCCAATTGGATCTAGATCTAAATACTGAATTACTCAGACATTAATGACTTCAAGAACTCACTACTGGGAGATTCGAACATGCATTTCAGGGGTTTCCAGACCACCCCCTTAAGGGGACCAAAAGGGATGATAATTAGCTAATGTACTTTCCAAAATATATTTTGGAACCCAAAAGGGTCCCTCGGGAAATGAAATCGGACTCAGGCAATGGCCTTGACCAACTTAAGCCCTAAAAATATTTAAAGCCATTGAAGGATAGTTCAGTAAGACCAAAACAAAACAAAACAAAAATGTTTTTTAGCCAGGGCAAGGTTACTAGAGGTCCAGCATAAGGAAGACTTTTTATGTTACCCCAGGCATTGGCCTAAAGCGTGAAAATGTGTCTCAGAGCATCTTGCAGTCGCTGAGGATGTGTTCTACTGTCTCAATCATCTTCCGTGTGACAGTGTCGACAATAGTCGACATCTAGGATAGTGGTTCTACCGGATCCAGGCGAAGTAGGCTCCTATCGGAATTACTTTGACGGTTACACCAACACTTTTTGTGGATTAATGAAGTAAATACCTGACATTAGTTGGGCAGAAGTAAAGGCGGTTGGTCGCTGTGCTTGGGCCTCAGAAAGAGATAACTTTTATATCATCTGTCCTATAGATCGCATGGTCTGAACTGAAAGGGGAACTTTACTATTATAATGCAGGTAGGGGCCTATTACATTTTACAACTAATAATGACATTACACTCAAGGGCAGTCGTGTATAACCATTAAGATGTATGGGCCGCATAAAAACTTACTATGACCTGAATGGCCGCAGCCAAATATCAGTTGGAAAACTACTAGTTTTATGTAAATATAAAAAATACAATAAAATAAAATAATTAAATACCTATACCATAGTTATTATTATTCTTTCGTCTATTAGAAATTACTATGATTACGAATTATTTTCGTTGTCCTAGGATACAAGTTTATTAATGTCATGTTGAAGTTTGATAGGCAACTGACACTTTCTTCGCAGATGACAAATTTTGATCGAAAATCTCAAACGGTGAGGTCTTTTTGTAGCTTTCAATATGGAAAAGAACTGCTCACAGAGAAAGTAGCAAACATAGCTATAATTCTGTCTCCGAATTTCCGAAATTCAAAGACCGTTCAGATAAATAACTGTACAATTTTGGCACAACCACTTCTTTCAACAAAATCTGACTGCAATTCTATCATTAGCATTTTCATGAACAAATAAAAATGGAGATACAAACAACGAAAATTCAAGCTCGTATGAAACAAAGTCACGTAAAAGGTTCATTGAAAGCATCAAATAACGATTCCAGGTGTAGGACATATTTACCACATGTTGCATTCATATTTAATCTTTTTAGTTCCTGGCACGTTGAGAAGTAAACAAGATTTTCTTGTGATATTTGCTTTATCCACAGTTGTAACTTTGCCTGAAAGCACTTCACATGATTACACGCAGTTGTGACAATTTTGTCTTTACTTTGAAGTTTCAAATTCAAGTCTTGTAGGTGACAAATGAGATCAACTGCTAATACCAAATCCCGAACCCATTTGTCAGTTTGGAAATGCTCAACAGGTTCACCTTTAATGTTCAGAAAGAATACAATTTCCTCACGCAGTGCGAAAAATCTCTTCAATACATTATGATAATAGAGCCAGCGGACTTCTGTGTAGTAGGGAACACAATCAAATTTGTGTCCAACGTCATCCAGAAACATTGAAAATTGGCGATGATTTAAGCCACAGTCACGAATAAAATTGATAGCGACTGATAATGGTTTTAGCACATGTCGAAACTGTAATTGCTTTGCACATAAAGCTTCTTGGTGAATTATGCATTCAAAATTAGCAGTTTTAAAATTAGCTTCAGTCTCTCTTATTTTTGCAACCAGCTTTGCACCAACACCATTTCTAACCCCAATCATGGTTGGTGTCCCATCCGTTGCTAGACTAGCTAGCTTTACCAAAGGTAAGTTGTACTATAATATCACCTCCTATAATTTCTCAAAAAACATCTTCACTTGCTGTGGTGCTATGCATAGAAAAGAGCTCAAGTAGTTCCTCGTGTATCTCAAAATTCCTGTCACAGGCCCTTATGAATATAGCCAACTGTGCCACACCCGTTACATCATGTGAGTCGAGAGTCAATGAAAAGAATTCAAAATCAGCTATTCTGTTCTTAAATTGTTTACACAAGTTGACTGACATGTCATTTATTTTATCTGCCAGTTTGTTCCTAGTTAATGTTATTTCTTTGAAGGCTTTCGCCTTTTCAATGTCTGTAGCTTTAACAAAACACTCCTTAATAAAATCAGCTTCACTAAATGATTTTTAACAAATGTAAGTTTTAACTCTAACGTATTGGCTAATTTATAATGTGATTATTAACTATTAATATATAATAATTAAAAAGTTAACAAATCAACACTAAACTAAAGAGATAATTTGAAAGATAATTCAAAGTTAATAAATAAACGAAATTTTGGAGAAATTATTTGCTTTAAAAAATCTGATCATTAAATAATAGTTAATAAGTTCAACGAAGTAGATTGTTAGTTGTTTTTTTTTTTTTTTGCAGTATATATTTTTCCTGAAAAGTAGTGGTGACTGTTAAACGCTTAATTTATTATTTTGATAATTCTTGAGGTGGCCAAGCGGGCCGCATGCAAAGTGGTAGGGGGCAAACGCTATGTTTGACATGCCTGTTCAAGGGTGTTATAAATTTTTAAAAGTCATCAACGACAATATTAATTAAATACATGTTTTATTCGGTCTTTTCTTTATACGGATTTAAAAGACATGTGAAATTATTTAACATTGACAAAATGTAGTTCAGTTTCCATCAGTTATTTATCAGTTTCTGGAGTTTTTGTTTTTTCAGTGAGTAACTAATGTAGATGTATCATCCTGAGATCCGACATCTTCTTGGATTGAAGCCCTATTTCTTAATTATAATTTACAAAATAAACAAAATCCTAGTTTTTCCAATAACACACTGAAAAAAATTGTTACAAAATCATTAATTTGTTTAAAAATAAATAATCAGATTCATCTAAAGATACAAATTGCTTGCATAGTTGATTTTAAAAATTAAATATTTCGCTTTCAGAAAAAAAAAGTAGACGTTGCTTCAGAACTTTGAAAGGTCTAAAATATCACGATGTCGGATTTTCAATATCTTTTCTAGTTTACGAGATCTAACCGTGAAGAACGGACGGACGGACGGACGGACCACACAAAACTAATAGCGTCTATTCCCATTTCGGGGGGGGGGCGCTAAAAACGCATACAGAATAAATACGTTTTAAATGTGTAGAAAAAAACAACATCTTAAGAAAGATAACATTATTTTATTGGTCACAACAAATGGGAATTCCGTTTCACTACAATGTCCACACTACAACATTAAGTATACATTTTTATGAAATTTTTATATAATTTTTACCAGTAAAATCCCAAAGTACAATTAAGTGAACACCAGTTTAAGTGGCCAGTATTTAAAATTGTAAATTTGAAATAGTTTTAAAAATTATGTTTGTAACCAGCAATGTTTAATCTTTCTATGAAATCATTACATTTGGTTTAATGCAGACTATTTGGAGTGAGATAGGAAATTGGAGACTCGATATATGTTATTTGGAAAACAAGAAATCTTAAAATAATTTTAGAACTATTATTACTATCAATTATTTATTGTATTCAAAATTTTCTGTCAAAATGCAAAATGCAAAATCTTCGCAATAAATATCGTAGTAGAGTATGTCCACATATGTGGAAGTCAGGTCTCTGGAGGCTTTAAACTAAAAATGCGCTTTGTCACCCCTCCTCCTTTGGTCGCAATATCCATACCAACTGATCTGTTTATCTACCTGTAGCTGGGCTCCACTAATTACGTAGGTAAAATCTACAAGATTTCAAGCATGAACAAACTAGAGCTACATAAGGATTTTGAGTTTCAACTCCCCGGTCCTTAACCCAAAAAATAAAACAAAACTTTAGTTAATTCAATGAGCGTAGCCAGAGGAGATTTGAGGTCCACCCACCACCCCCAAATAAAAAACTAACGCAAAACTTTAATATTCCTTATAGTTTGGAGGAAAGAGGTTAAAAAACATTTCCAATTTAAGTTGATGGGTACCATTAAAAATAATAAAAAAAGCAGATTACAGAAAATGCATTTTTTTAAATTACAAAATTACACTCTGTCTGTCTGGTAAAAAGTTTGTACACGTTATTTCGTTATTACCTAGTCTCGACATTTTGCATACCTATTTTTTTACCTGACAAAACAAGAATCAATTTTAAAAAAAAATTTAATTAACTTTTAGTAATTACTTTTTTTTGTGTTTGATATCGAGCAACGGAAAGAAATTGTATTTCTGATGTGATGGTATTAGTTGAATTATTCCCCTTTATACTTAACTTTAAAGTTTGAAACTAACAATACATAGGCCTAGGCTAATTATAAAACCTTCAATTTTCATTAACACTTCTCTTGTACAGTGGTTAGTGTGTTGGATTCAGGAGGCAAGAGCCCTCGAGTTCGAATCCAAGTCGTTCAATTTTTTAAAATAATTGCATTTAAAAAGCGATCATGGTAATAATCACCCGAATACCCTCCTTCTTTCTCCCTAATCCTTTTCCTAACTAGTCCAGACAATTGATAGGATCATAGCGTTTAGAAAAAGCTCAGCCTAAAAGCATGAAAATGCGCTAAACAAAAACGGTAAAAATATTTATTATTCTTGGTCTAGAACTCTAGATCTATTACAAATTTAATTAAATGAATGATCCAAACTAATTGATTCAATTGCACATAATAAAAGCTTGTTATACTTTCTTGTTGAGATTCTAAGCACTTGAAAAAAAAAAAGCTTGACTCTGATGCATGGGTGTAGCCAAGATTTCTTTCGGGGGGTGGAGGGAGGGATTTGGGGGGATTCCCCCCACCCCCCCCCCTCCGCCGCGGAAAAAAAATATATATGTGTGTGTGTGTGTGTACAAAATTAATCTTTATTACATTCTGACCCTTTCGGAAGACGTTTATTGTGCCCTAGAATAGGTTCTTCCTGGAATTAGTGGAAAACTTATGACTCCCCGCCCTTGCTGGCAAGGGGGTCTGGGGAACTCGCAGCGCTCCTCCCAGCGCGGGGCGAAGCCCCGCCGCCAAGCACTATTTCTGGTATTGAATGCCAACAAAATGCATATTCTGAGGTATCTACAGTGCATTATCTTGCTATTAAAAAGTTTTATTTTAAAAACCTAATGTGCTATTCTTACTGACTTAGACCCTCCCGCGCTGTTCGGCGCATTTGCCGTCAAGCTGTTTCCACAAAAATCTGTCACTGGCAATGTCTGAAGCCTCTTTTCTTCTGAGGACCTCCATGAATGTGTGGCGCCAAGTTGTACTAGGATGTCAACGCAAATCTTATTATGCATAATTCATTTTGTCGGAGAACATGTCCCGCAAAACCTCATGCGACGCTGTGTCACAATCTTACTAAGGGGTCGACTCCCAGTTCGGCATATGATTTCTTTGATTTAGACCTGATCTCTATAACTGACTCCTAAAATCTGTCTTAGCCATCTTTGTTAAGCCACATTTATTGTTTTTCAATTTCGGCAGATGACTATTCACTGCACTTTATAAATGGAGCCCAGCCACTGGTTGAAATTTGTAACCTCTCTTGACTACGCTCTTGGAATTACATGCCTGTATTTCGCTTTTTTTGTTATATTCAAAACCCCATTTAGCTACGGTCATAGAATTTGATGACTGTAGTTTGCTTTAAAATAATATTGAAGAGAGAGTTTTTCAACTCAAAACGCTTTGTAGGGAAAACCATCTGGAGGGGTTTTTAACTTTAAATAAAAAGCCATCTGGAGGAGGGAGATTTTAACTCAAAACCCCTCATTAGCTTAGCAACGCTCAAAGAATTTTAGTGTGTAATTTGCTTTTTTATATTGAAGATATATTTTTTAGCATCAAAACCCTCTCAATGGGGATTTAAACTCAAAACCCCCTTTGGCTAGGCTCATAGCATTTTGAGTGCGTAATTTTTTTTTTTAATATTGTAGAGGTATTTTTCAACTTCAAACCCCGCTGGCAGGTTGTTGTTTTTTTTAACTCAAAACCCCTTTGGCTACGCTCATAGATTTTATAGTGTAATTTCATTTTTTTTTTTTTGCATTGAAGAGGTACGTTTTAGCTTCAAACCCCAACTGGAGGGGGGGGGGGGTTAAACTCAAAAATCCTTTGGCTAAGCTCATAGAATTTTGAGTGTTTAATTTTCTTTTTTTTATATTGAGAGGGGGTTTATCGTACTCTTTGGAAGGGTTTTAAACTCAAAATCTTCCTTAGTTGTTTTCTTGGAATTTGGGGATTGTCGTTTGCATTCTTTTTAGTTTTGTTTATAGAAGAGGGGGATTTAACTGCAAAACCCCTGGTAGGGGCTTTTAAACTCAAACCCCCCTCGGCTGTGCTGTAGTAAGTGATGATTTAGTATTAAAATCTCACCTAAAATAAACAAAATAAAACCAAAAAATCAACCACTGAGTTCAGTCCCCCAGGGGGGGGAGGGGTTGAACCCCAACATCCTCCCCTGGCTACGCCCATGCGCTGATGGGTATTTACATACTGTCATTCCACTAAATCCGGAAAGAACATATGCTTTCTTCAAGGATACAAAAGACTTGACTTGACTTGACTTAGTCTCTTTGGCCGAGACCAATCGTGACGTCGGAACTTTGGCGTGGCAACGAGATTTGGATCAAACTGCCCAGAGGATGTGACGTCGAAGGTCAGTGCTTGGGCCTTCTTTAATGATTGGTCTCGCTTTGACTCCCAGTGGAGCAATGAGCCGCTACAGTACTATGCCATCGGTCTCTCCTCAGTTGATCCATGCCCACCCTTGCTTCTTGGTCTACCGATCTCCTCCATCTTTGCTTTACAATAATCTGACTTCCTACAAAAATGAACGGACTTGGTTGTAATAAATATTCTTTACGTAAATCTTAAAAAGTATGTGTGTGTGTGAGAAAAGGAGATTTTTTTCCTCCTTCCTTTACTTCCCCCTCCACGAAAACTAAGATAAGATAAGATAAGATAAGATTACTTTATTGATCCAATCAAATGGAAATTCAATTTGACTACAATTGACAATATCAGCGTAACTACTGTACAATAACAGTATAGATGAAAAATTCGAACAAAATTCACATACAAAACACATACACATTCAAAACCAGCGCTTTATGAATTTGACTTCTATGTACTTCTCGATGACGACACGCTAATTTGACCGAAAGTGGGATAAAGGAATTTTTAAATCTTTCTATTTTAGTCCTAATGGAAAGGAGACGACCACTTCGTTCAGATCTTATGTAACAGTGGTTTAATGGTTAAATCCTGGCTACACCTATGAGTGAAGCGAACATACTTAGCATCATAAAAAATTCTTACGAAATTATGTTTAGCATTCGCAGCTTTAAAACTGATCACTCTGCTTGACAAACTATCAGACGCAGGGCCGGATCTAAGGGAAGGGAGGGTGCACCAGGGGGCCTCCATAAGAAACGTGCCTCCATAAAAGAAATAAAGATATAGGCCTATTCGAATTTCGTAGGGTCAGAAACTGAACATTTTTTTTTTCGCATTTAAACGCTGGCAAAAATGTGATAAAGAAGTAAACGCTTTTAGCCTTCTCGGAATACAGCTCTTCATTTACGACAGTGCGTTAACCAAAGGCCTTACCCTCCCACTAACTCAAAAATAGACATTTTAAACTCAAAATATATTTTTATCTATGAAACATATCATTTTAATGCATATTCAAGGTTGTAAATTTGGAACTAGAGTCAGTGCGGTTAGCTCAGGGACAAAAGTATCAATAAAAGCTATCGATTGTTTTTTAAACATGATATGGTGAGCTAATTGCAAATTATACACCTTTAAAATGAATGTTGATTCTATTTTAAAATTTCTTTGTATCTTTTTGTATGAATCATTATTATTAAAATTAGAATTAGACTTAACTTCAACTAAACATGTTTTATTTTTTTAGGCTTTAAAGACTTTTAGACTTAAAAAAACGGTTTTAAATTTTACTAGTGACGCCCACCTAGAGCTCATGCTCTCTTAGTCAGCTAATGAAATATGATGGAGCTCTGTGAGATAGATTTGGGGCGTAACCCCCACTACCCAAAGTTTTTCTGCATTTCAGAACTTTAGAAACTCATTCAAATGGATTTTCTGTGAACATTTTGCTCAAAGTAAGAAGATATCGGGTCAAAGTGAACGTCGTTGTGAGACGGGCCAATATTAAAGTGTGAAGTCATTCGATGCATGACGCGTAGGACGTAATCATTTTTTTAAATAAAGTAACGTCTGTATAAGATAAGATGCATCGGAGTATGTACGCTTCTAATGGGTTTGATCTTTCAGTTATCGTCGGGTTTAGACAGACGTCTCTTAATGAATCAAACTGGTTTCTTCACAAGAATTGCACTAACGAAGAGACCTATCAAACTGGTTTCTTCACAAGAATTGCACTAACGAAGAGACCTATCAAACTGGTTTCTTCACAAGAATTGCACTAACGAAGAGACCTATCAAACTGGTTTCTTCACAAGAAATTTTCCATCGATCTTGTTACTTACGTCATTCGCGAACAAAAAAAAGTCCCATTAACATTGTTTTCTTAAACTTTATCGGAGGCGTCCCCGGATGTAAAAAAAAATATTTGTTCGCAACCCCTTTAGACTGCTACGTACGTAGCCTAGTGCTGTAGGCTCTCACAGTGAGGTCTGGGTTGTTAAGAATGTGAAAGTAGTGATGAGTGCATCTTAAATAAAGTTAATGTAAAAAGGGCTGGGTCGACATTAAGTTTTTCTTGCCGTCAGAGCGCACTATTGATCCAATTGAAAAAAAAAAGTCGCAGTTCAAATTTAGTGTAATAAAGAAGGAGGCAGCAGTGGCCATTGCAATGAGGGATGTTAGTAGTACATAGAGGGCACCGTGCGCAAGTACGTTTGTAATGGTTCAGCTCGTCGTAAGACCTTTTCCGTCATGTACCCCGTAACTTTTTATTTTTGGTCACACAAAAGTCGTCAGTGTAACGATGTACCGTATAGCAGTCGAAAGAATTTTGAACATTCAAGAAAGTCAACAAGAATCACGCTTTTGAAATGTTTTCTTGAAAAAATGTTTTTTTTTTATTTGATATTGCTGCAGACGCCGCTCGCAAAAACAGTCTACATTGTATATAGAATATGAAATGCCGTCTCTTACTTAAATAACTTTTTAAAACATTGGTGATAATTTCATTTTCCATTTTAAATATTAAAACATGGATTGATAACTACAATAAAAAATACCACTTTTTTCCCCCCTAGAATAGTTAATTGACCAGCTTCGAATCCCCCCCCCCCCACACACCTTTATGCAAGGATGTTGCACCCTTGTAAATGCGCCCCAGTTTAAAAAACGCTGAGAGGATGAAATGGCGTGACTTAGGCATAATTTAATAAATTAGTTTCTTAAACGGTTGATTTGGCCGGCACATTAGACCTACATTTGTACGAAGAAAAAAACAACATACATCTCCGTATATCAAACGTTAAAATGCATGTTTGGGTATCTAGCTACTATCACTTTTTTTTGTCTGATTTTGCAAAAGGGTTTTAATTTTTTTAAACTTGGGTGTCACCCTGTGCGGCCCACACCCCCTTGTGACGCCCCTGTTCTAGATAAATAGGTCGATCTACGTATTAAAATTAACGTATTTTCGTTTCATTATAGTCTAGTTCAACTTAAAAATAACACTGTGTGTAAATATATAACTTTTTGATATAAGAACTTTGTCGAGACTTTAATAAAATATCAGGCTGCAAAAAATTAGCCAAATAGATACGGTAGGCCTACTCTGGAGTTTGAGAAGCTCGCAAGTGGGGGAAAAAAAAAGGTAAACCTGGTGACTAAAGTACACTCGAGTTCTACACAGCTGTGAGCAACATAAGAAACGTACAGCGCTTCTTCCCATTGGCTCACGTTTGTCTAGAAACTTTCCAGATTTTAGTCACGTAGGCACAGAAATCTGCCAACGTGTTCATTGCTTGAATGATTCTATATTACCACAGTTACGTGGATTTTGGAGTACAACTACTGGACTACTAAACTAGAATACTAGGACGACTAGATCTAGCCTAAATCTAGGTGTAGACTCTTGATATAAATCTTTATCTAAATCAATTAGATTAGATAATTTAGACATACACTCTATATTGAGTCTAGACATTCTGTAGTAATACTCAGAATCTAGTCTAGTACAAAAATCATTAATAATAATAATTTTTTATAATAACACTTTCACTTAGACTTAACACTAACACTACTAACAGTAACAGTACTAACACTACACTACTAACAGTAACAGTACTAACACTAGTAGTACTAGTAGTAGATCTAATAACACTGTGACTAATAACAGTTACAGTAGCTAGAAGTAGATTAGTCTAGATTTAGATTTAGAAGTCTAAAGTCCCATTCAATCAAGCTATTATTTTTACATAGATCTAGAATAGACTCTTATCATTCATTTCATTCAATTCATTGGATTGGCTATTCTTAATTGTATCACTAGGACTAGGGCCGGGGGTAAGTAACAATCAATCACTTATTAAACTTATTTATACTTATTAGATCTATATATTCTATTTATAGAAAAAATCTAGATATATTTATATATATATATATAAAATCAAATCATACTTATTAGATTTATATATTCTATTTCTAGTTATAGAAAAAATCTAGATATAATATCTATCTATTATCTATCTATATATATATATATTTATAATCTAGAAGTAACTATTTATAGATACCAGATTTAAATTATTTTATTTTTTATTCTATATATAATATAGTCTATACTGTCTATATAGCGATAGGCCTATATATTCGATTCCTATTATATTTATTATTATTAGTATTACACTCTACTCTACTCTCTAGTAAGTAAATAGAAGTCTAGTCACTCTAGTTAATATATTATCTATATGATTATTATGATAGAGTTCTACTAAGGTTAGGGTTAGATTTAGGAATGTATAATACACTATACTATAGACTATAGTCATAAGTCATAGTATCTCTATACTTTCTAGTCGTCTTAATTCTAATCTAGGTCTAGATCTAGAGTATAGAGATATCTAAAACTAAATGATCTAGATCTTGTAGACTAATTTCTTCACTATTATCTAGATCTATTTCTAGATCATTAGTAGATCTAGATTCGATAGGGCCCAATAGGGGTCCATGAGACAACCGAATGAGGTCCACAGAAAGATGAAAGTTTTTATTTTTTTTTCGTAAAAGCCAGTTTATCCCATTGAATAATTTAATGACTAATAAATTCCCCCTCACTATTGTTTTTAAAATGTTTCTATTATAATCAGTCTTCTATGTTGCCGTGAATGAGTCAATGTATGATTGTTGACACAGCTTGGCAAAACAACAATCAATAACAGTCATAGTCTTGATACATAAGTTATGTAATATATCAAAAAATACTTTTTTTACAAACCAATCAACACTGGGTTCGATTTCTATACTATTTATAAACTTTATTATAATGCCTTTCAAGGTCTAGTAGGCCAATTTTCGTTTTAAAGTTTCTTACCCACAACCCTGAGAATCCACGACATACTGACATAAGTATGGGTATCAATTGTACATTTTATGTCTGATTATTAATTTAGACAGTGTTGCAATTAGTATTAGTTACATAGTTTTTCACATGCTCATCTAACTGTTAGATTTAGGAGGAATATTTTAAGCGTAATCAGACATTTTGTAACAAACTTGTTAGCGTCATCAAACGTTAATTGACATTGTATTGAAATCAGTAGAAAATTAATATTATATTATAGCAATGTGCCAACAGTGAATGAAAAAGCTTCTAAGGTTTCATATATTAATGCAAATATCACAGAGCAAAAAAGCACAAATGGTTGTGGAGAGTTTGATTATGCGCCAGTTGCTTTAGAAATATGCAATTCGGGCAGACTAATCAAGCTGTGTCGGGGGTCCGCATATATCGTCTTCTATGGCATGTGAAGGGTCCATGAACTAAAAAAGTTTTGAGAGCCTCTGTTTTAAATAGATAATAATATTAGATCTAGAGATTTTCTAGAATAGATCTACATTCTTATAGTTTTACTACATCTAGAAATCTTCTTTAAGTTATTTACAAACTTTTCTCTCTACTAGCAATAAAGGGGACTAATTCAACTTATTGTAATTTCAGTAAAGTAAAATTTCTTTCCCTTCTTTGAGATACCAAACAAAATAATTAATTACAAATAGTTAATAAACTAATTGGTTAATTTTTTTTTATTGATTCTTGTGTTGGGATGTAAAAGAAATAATTGTGCAAAATTTCAGCTTGATCCGAGATTGTGTGTGGGAGAAATAATGTGTACTAAGTTTTATACCAGACAGACAAGGTGCGTTGATATAAAAGATTTGTAAAAATTTATAGATTTTCAATAGATATCTATGTACTCTAAGGCTAGAGATCTAAATCTCTTGATTTAAAATCTTAGTAGTAGATCTGATCTAGACCTAGATGTACTCCATGAAGCTAACCCTCATGATTACCTCTATAATACTAGATTTATCTAGATCAGACTTTTAGTAGATCTAGTAATTTATCTATGACTAGATCTTGATTCTATACATCCTGATGTGTTTATTGTCTAGATCTAGTATGTCACTCAACCCTAGTCAGCTAGGCCTGGCTGTGACAGAGGCAAGGAGGGGGAGGAGGTGCTGTGATTTCCCCTAACATTAACAAGGTCCCAGAAGGAGCCCCGCTGCCAACATTTTCCTGCATTCTGAACTAAAAAAAACATCATTCTCCTGGCACCTACAATGCACTATTTCTCTTAGCAAGAGGAATATAGGTCTCATTTATAAAGTAATATTAAGATAAGGTGGGCGTGGCAGCTACAAGTTTAAAAACCATTTTAGGCAGTACAAGTATAGCATGTGTACATTTGTAATGACTTGACCATCTTACCATCATCCTTAGTTCAGCAAGACATCCCGTGCCTGTTTTGGTTAAGCAAAAGATGTCAACAGAAAGTTTTCTGTCTCTAGGGATAAATTTGACCATTCTGACATTTGAAATATGGGTAGTCTCTATAATCACATTGTTGAAGGCATATATTTATTTAAATGTCTTTATATTCAAAAGAACACTTTGAATCATTTTTATTCCAGTCTCATCTGATGAAAACTGTATGAAAAATCCTACTTGACAAAACATCGCTTAATTATTATTATTTTTTTTTGCGCATTGGTAATAATGTGGAATTTACTTTATTTTTAATCAAATATGGGCTAATATTCTACAGTGCAAATACAACAGAATTTTAAAAAATCAAAGATAAATTTACTAACCCCATTGCCCACAGTAAGTGCCTCACTTTTTAAAGAAACGCTGTGATGTTTAAATGCAGATAAATGCTTCAATACTCCTACTAGCCTTCAATTTATAATATATAGAGAAGATCTATTTCTATATATATTTTATTTATAATTCTATTATATATATCCACATCTCTTTTAAGGGTGGATGAAAATATGGGAAATAACCTTGCAGTAATATTACAAAAAAAATATTATTTAAAAAAAAAAAAAAAAACCCATGTAATTTCTCTTCTAAAGTTAATCTATGTTTATGAATAAAATGAGTGAGATATTGATTGGGCTAGAGATTTTAACCTTTTATGTGCACAAAACAAAACATTACTGTTGAATGTTTGTTTCAGAGCAACAGCTACTGTGAAAGATTGAGAAGGACAGTCATGTATTCCCTTGTTTTCTTAGTTTTCCTTCTGGTTCAAACTAAGGCAGAACTGTTCACCTCAAGCGCTCACTTACAGACAGCATTGTATGCAGAGAGAGATATTGCAGATCTCCTGAAATCTTACATTGAGAGAGAAGAAGACAGGTTGTCTAGGATCAAACAGTAAGTTTTTGTTCTTAATACATATCAAATGATAGCTTTTTTTTTTATACATATATTAAACATAAATGAATAACAGCACCAGGGACCAAGTTTTTAAGAGAGAAAGTAGTGAATTAAAATGCTACGAAAATAAGGGCATGCGCCGACCGAGGCTCGAACCTGTGACTCCGGATTCGACACCACCGCCTAGCGATAACGCACCAAGCGAAACTAACCTCTAGACCATCGGAATGTCCAAAAAAACATTCTTCTGATCCAGAGTCATTTCGCCCGTATGCAAATTACCACCCCAGTGGTCAAAGGTCACAAGCCCCAGCTAGCCCCTCCCCCACCCTCGCAGCATCCGTTCACTAACAATTTCGATAGAGCCTACACAGACAGCCGTTAGGCATGTATTAGACAAACGATGGCTCTATCTAATTGTCTGTGTAGGCTCTATGAATGATGAGGGTTAATTTCTAGTTTTAGGACTTAGTTGTTGGGCCACATTTTTGTTAGTTGTTTTTTTTGTTTGAAACATTTGGAGTAATGTATAGAGTTCCAAAATCTGTAAAGTTACTTTCAAGATTTTATTTTCCCAAAAAACCCACAAAAAAGAGAGATACAAGAAGTTTTAGCTATTGATGATCAGGAAATTTTTTTTACTATCGTCAACCTTGATGAAAGAATAGAAGAGTCTCAGTTATAAATCACTCTACTCATTTTTTTTCTTGAAAACTATATCTTTATCACTTGCATAGTGTCAGCATTTGTTAAGTCTGTACATAAAGAAAACAATTACTAGATAAATTTTATTTTCTATGAATGAACTACTTGGTTTTTCAATTTATTTACATGCACCTTGAGCATACATGTGTTTTTTTACAGGCAGTTAAATAAACATAGGAAACTAGTCGACCCA
The DNA here is from genome assembly GCA_036873155.1 of Biomphalaria sudanica. Lineage (NCBI taxonomy): Eukaryota > Metazoa > Mollusca > Gastropoda > Planorbidae > Biomphalaria > Biomphalaria sudanica. The sequence continues at coordinate 523,588 of JAZGLO010003675.1, forward strand.
CAGCATAGCATATGCCACTATTTTGCAGGGCCAGCCTAAGGCCACTGTAAATCATGCGACAGCAGTGGGCCCCGCACTTTCATAGGACTCTGGCTTATTTTAGGTGTAAATTATTAAATTAAGCCATTTTATAACTTATAACAGATTTCCAGGGGCTTCCTGATTTACCAGGAGCTCCTGGAAATCTCCTATAATTGCAAAATATACAAAAAAGTCCTGGAAATCTCCAGAAATTATTAAAATCTTTTGAAAACTCATAAAAATCTCCTGAAATATAGAGACAAAAAATTGACATTTTTGGGGTGTCATTCAATTTGGAAAACGCCAATCCTACGTGCGATAAAAAAACCGGCATTATGCAATACCCGTAATTGTGAAATTTGGTGAAAGAAGCTTCTCGTGCCTCAAACTAATGAAGAAGGTCAATAATTCTCAAAGATAGATTGAAACATTTGGTAATTCTTGCTATTGAGCGTGGTCTATGTAGGAAACAGAATTTTTATGATATACTGTATGACTTTGCTACACGCAAGGCTCGTAATTCTGTACATAGTAAAGAATGAATAAAATGCAAAGACGAATTTATTTTCTAATACAAACTCTTAATTTTGACTTATTATCCATATCCTTACCCAAACTTGGCCCCGCAAAATATGTTTCGCATAGGGCCCCACAATGGTTAAATCTGGCCCTGCTATTTAGTGACGGGTGAATACAGAGTAGATTACTTGTATCCCCCCCCCCCCCTTTTTTTTTCCACTAAAGTATCGTGGGGTAACTTGAAGAAATAAAAAAGTGATCTTTCCTTTACTTCTTCTGTCCAAACTGTTGAGCCATGAAGAGAATTATATATATATAGATAATTTTTAGGTGCTCTAAATGTGTTTCAGAGGAAGTATTTCCAGCTGACAAAGTGCAACAACCCATAGGTTTCTTAAGTCCTCTAGTGCTTGTATCCTATGCAAAAGATAGTTTCTGCAGATATGCATGCCTAAACTTTTTGGTAGAAATTTGGTCTAGAAAATGAATGAGTTAATACTTGTATTACAACAAAATAAAGTGGATAGTTGAAAATTTGTATCTTTTAATGCTAAAATTAAATAAATGGAGGTAATAATAGTTACTCTCAAAAAGCAGTTTTTCAAAGATTTTACCCTTCATGCTTATATACTAGAAATAAATGGGGAGTTGTACAATGGCTATTGTATTGTAGCCTTTATGGATTTATCCAAAAGACACAGGTGGAGAGAAATGAATCTAAAAATATAATTGTTTGTTTACAAATAAAGTTGAGATATTAGTTGTTGTTTTTTTATCCCCTACCGCTACAATAAATATAGGTAATTAAAGTAATTCAAACAATATCAACACCCAAAGCTAAGAAGAATAAGCTTTTGAAAAACACTTCGCATAAAAACACTTTGTTAAGATACATAAGAGATGTGCTCTGATAATTTTCTGTCTGTTTTATGCAAAAGCAACCCTATACAATTTATATGAAAAATGTGTTCATGTGGTTTCTCTGTATGGGTAACAATAGAATCGATTCCTAGTCTTATAAGTCAGTAGTTTTCATTTGAGATGCAAGTAAAATAATTCACATTGTTCCATGAAGTCAGAGTTTATGCAAATGAAGACAAAAGTTCTCAACCTCTGCACAAATAGCTATCCAACTCAGTTTCATCCTTATCAAAGTTTTTTTTTTTCATAATGGTAAATTGAATGTGACATAGGCATATATCTTATCTTGAGTAAGCCTGGGCATAGATCTTATCTTGAGCAAGCCTGGGTATAGATCTAGATCTTATCTTGAGTAAGCCTGGGCATAGATCTTATCTTGAGCAAGCCTGGGCATAGATCTAGATCTTATCTTGAGCAAGCCTGGGCATAGATAAGATCTTATCTTAAACAAGCCTGAACATAGATCTAAATCTTATCTTGAACAAGGCTGGGCATAAATCTTATCTTGAACAAGCCTGGGCATAGATCTAGATCTTATCTTGAACAAGCCTGGGCATATATCTAGATCTTATCTTGAACAAGCTTGGGCATAGATCTTATAAGATAAGATAATTTTTATTGATCCAATCAAAGGGAAATTTAGTTTGACAACAATTGACCACCTCAGTGTAACTACTGTACAATAACAATATAGATGCAAATATAAACAACATTCACACACGAAACACATACACACTCACAACCAGCGCTTTATGAATTAGACTTCTATGTACTTCTTGATGACGACAGATGATCTTGTAATACTCTGACCAACAGTGGGATGAAGGAGTTTTTAAATCCTTCTGTTTTAGCTCTAATGGAAAGGAGACGACCACTTCGTTCAGATCTTATCTTGAATAAGCCTTTGCATATATCTTATCTTGAACAAGCCTGGGCATATATCTTATCTTGAGCAAGCCTGGGCATACATCTTATCTTGAACAAACCTGGGCATAGATCTTATCTTGAACAAGCCTGAGCATAGATTTTATCTTTAACAAGCCTGGCCATATATCTTATCTTGAGGAAGCCTGAGCATTGATCTTATCTTGAACAAGCCTGGGCATAGATCTTATCTTGAACAAGCCTAGGCAAAGATCTTATCTTGAGCAAGCCTGAGCATTGATCTTATCTTGAACAAGCCTGAGCATAGATCTAGATCTTTTATTTGAACAAGCCTGGGCAAAGATCTAATTTTAAGCTAGCCAGTTCATGCAGTGGCATCATTCTGTGTTTGTCTTGACATCACCAACTAAAATACTTATTGTGTAAACTTAGTCAAACTTGCTTTTTGATAGCAAGCAGAGTTGATGAGTGGACTTGTGTGTGTGTGTGTGTGTGCTTGAGGGAAGTGACATTTTGGCTCTTCATTTTAGATCTAGTAAGAGTATATCTGTATTTCATATGTAACATACACTATCAATTTGGCATACTTTGATTTATGCTACATCTATAATTAGAGGGCTTCACTATTTTGTCATTGGATCAGATAATTTTATTTTTTTTGGTGATATGACATTCTTAATCTTTGGCCTACTTTCCCTGATGTGTATCATAACCCCCTTCTTTTTTTGCCTTGTTTGTAATGTTTTTCTACATTTATGCATACACAAGATAGTGCTGGGTGACAGTGATATAAATCTATCTAGATCTAGCTGGAGGGTGGCTTGCTTCACTGATTTCAATTAAAAAAAAACAAACTTTCTATTCTAACAGCTTCCCAAATTAATGTGTAACAACCTGAGAACACTACAAGTTATGAGACTTAAATATCAAGTTATTTTAGTTCTTTTATAAATTCATGGGCACTGTGTGTGTCTGTAACTTTCTAATGGTATTTGAATAACCTATTAGAAAAAAGTAAACTCCATAGTTGACTGGGTTGGCTCAGATAAAGAGTGCTGTGAGGTCTACCAATTAGATAATAAAAAGACTGTTGCAAGCTATTGTGTAAAGGTTATCTAACTCCTCCATCTCATAGGACTGTTGAAATTGAAGCAAATGTCTCTAAAATATTAAGTCCTGACATGTTATTAGTTAAATCTATAAGGCGTTATAAAAATCCAAAGTACACTTAAACTTTTAAGCAACAGGTAACCCCCTGAATATGCAGTCTACTAATACTTATATTATATTAAATTATATAAAAAATCTAGATTAATTTTCTGCTTCAAACAAACCTTCGCATACACTCTGAGTGTCTTGGTAAGTCATTTTAGGCTTACTTAAAAAGTTGTTCATCTTTTGCATAGCCCCATAATCCTATGGGGGCTATATTCCACAACTTGAAACGTCCGGTATAGACATTTTAACAATTCTATAGTTGTTTAATTTTTTTGAGGATTAGTACTATTTCAATGTATGCAACTTGAGTCTTAAGTATTATCCTACATAATCTGCATCTAAGATCAATGAAACTAAAAGTAAATCTATGCCAACTGTCACCATGGCTTGGCAGTGGATAACGTTAATGGACATATACTCTGGTTTCTATTGAGTGTGTAGACTAGTTGTCTGGACATATATGTATATATTGCTAGCTTACAATACATATCACACACAAACACCATTTAGGCCCAGTGGACAGACTATCCTTGATAGGTGTTTCCAACAAGTACTTGGTTGAGAAGACTAGCCATACCACTGACCTGTACAGCTTGTGAGTCACACTGCTCAGTAGGTGTTGGATTCAGTGAAAGGAGTGGAGACAGTCCTGTGTAGGCAGGAGGGGTACAGAGCTTGAGAGGAGTGAACTTGCTTGACCTTTAACCCTTTCCTACTAAGAGCTCAGACTGCAATTAGTTGGGTTTTTTTATAGTGTTCTAAACAAAGAGTGGCTGACATGCAAGTAGATTGAGTTGACTACCAATTGAAAGCAGATTAACTCCAAATCAATAAACCATTGTAAATTGTTTACACTTTGCTTTGAGAACATCTTATTTAAGTCATAAAGTCTTATAATTATTTGGTTTAATCCTCTTAGTCCTTATGCTTCCCCTATTGATATAATACATGTCTAGTATGTCTATTCTTTGTGTGCTGTCTCTAGTACTTTGTACTATTTTAAAATGTCATCTTCAATTACACTTACATTTTAATAGCCATAGACATTTATTGGAAGTAATTTCTGAATTAAAACAAGTTGGAAGTTTTCTCATGATAGCTGATAACACAAAGAAAGTTGTCTTTATATGTTGATAGAACTAATCCTGTTTCGATGGACTAGAACATAAGATTACATTGTAGTTGTGTGACTAGCGGCCACTTGGGTCACTTGACAGTGTCCTTCCCATCACTCATGGCAGCTGATGAGAGGCTATTACATTTCTGGACATGAGTGTGACACAAGAATACTTCACACTTGTTCAGCCCTGGAGGTGCTGCTACTGGAAGCCATTTTCAATTACAGCCCACTTCCCCAGCTTGATGGATTGTAACATGACCCTGTCTTCCATCTGATCACATCATTCTGAGCTTGATTGTCTGTGTGTGAGTCTCTCATTTCTGCGAAACCAGATCTATATGGTTAATAAGGCAGGTTTATAGAAGTGATATAAACTATGACAGCCTAGCACAAATTTCTTTGGTTGAATTGGAAGGGGAAATTCATTAATAATAAAAACACAACAAAATCCTAAATATAAAATGAACAAATGGAGGTGGTGTAGAAAAATTATTTTGTTTAATAAAATCCTCTTTTTTATGATCCTGATGCTATGTACTCATGTGAAAATGGACTTGACTTATTCTAGGCTATTGAGTTGCCAACTAAGTACTCTGTTGCTTGACCTGACAAAATGGATTTAACTTATTTAAAGCATACTATTTTTTTGTTCACCAACATTTGTTTTTATTTCCTTTTTTCTTTATTTACTAGACTGGCTGAAGATTATGAAGAGCACAGCAAACTGGCTTTGCAGAACCTGGACAAGTATCTTGGAAACCCCATCAATGCTTTCCTCTTGATCAAAAGGTTCACACTGGACTGGGACCGAGATGTTATTCCTGTCTTGGTCAACAACAGTTGGGATTGTGAGTGGACGTAATCAATACTTTTTTCATTACCTGAAGCCATCTCTGTAACATGGGATGATTTGTTTTGTCCCTCTAATGTTTCCCTCTGATGATGTCATGCTCCCCATGCACTCCATCAAAGTCTAGCTTTGTCTGAGAGTTTTATTTCCTGTGTGATTCTGTTTAATTCTGTGTTGTTTTTTTTCTTCTGCCTTTGGCCTTAAAGCAAATGGTTCTCAACCATTTTAGCAGTCACTCTTTTTTTTTTCTCATATAAATTCAAGACTAAGTATTTGGATAAAAGAGGAAAATAATAAAACGATGTTACTGGGTTCAAAAATGCTTTAAATAATTGCAACTTTTTTTTTTTTACCTTTTAAAAAATGTAAACAAAAAAAATGTAATATCTGTTTTTGAGTCAAAAGATTAAGAAAGATTTTCAAAATTTTCCTGAATTTGAATTCCCAGCAAATCTGACATATATGGAGCTGTTTTATCTACTGGGTGTCAATAGTAATTCTTTTTTTTTTTTTGGCATGCACATTTCTTTTGAGAACACATTTTCTTTGGGTCCTTAAAGAAAATATCTTGTCATTTGTGACTATTTTATCATGAATGTTCTGTTTTCTTTTTCCCTACAGTATGAAACTTTATAAGATTGCCATTAGTGGACATAAGCTGTTAAGGATTAGAAAATAGAGTAATTTAAATATAGAATTGTTCACTTTAGATAGCCTCAGTTAATTAGTCATGTGATGCACAGAATAACGTGCTAGAACAGCAACACATTAAGTAAACATTTGGCTCTAGTCTTTAGTGGAAGAACCATCATTTTTGTAGTGTTAGTGAAATGATGGCTAATTTTAGAGTAAACAACAGAGTTTGACTATGACAATCCTCCTTTCATCTCTAAATAAATATAGTTGATGTTCTGCAATCTGTTTCAAGTATATCTTTACTATTGCTTTGTTTTGATGTGTTGAAATCTCATACAAAGTACTTTTAAAATACTTTCGTATTTTGAACTAATCAATAATTTCTACAAGATCTGCAAACTAAAGAAAATAACAAATAGAACAAAAGAAAACAATTTATTGTTGGCTCCGACTATTGAAATATAAAAATTTCACTTATAGCAATGCTGTTAAGAAAGTTTGGGGTGGTTGTGGGTAAATGAATATAAATGAAAATACAATATTTTTGTCTATGTTTATGGTGGCACTGATTGCCTAACATTTATTCTCTATTACTCTAGCCATGTACAAAGAAATAGAGCAGGTGCGGTCAGACTTGCCAAGCCATGAGGATCTGAAAGGGGCTGCCTCTGCTCTGATGCGTCTGCAGGACACTTACCAGCTGGACACTTCTAAGGTGGCCCAAGGAGATCTGAGAGGACTAGTCTCCCCTGTGTTATCAGGTACTTAATCAGTTTCATTTTTAGATTGGCAAGGAAAGGATAAGAATGAGAATTAAAAAACAAAGTTAAAAAAACAACAACTTATTATTTTGAAAAACAACAAAAACTAAATGAAAGACATGAACAAATGCATGTTTGGAAAAAAAATTCTATTAGAGCTGGTTGGACTCCTCGCAACTTGATATATGGTTACTGTTGCCAAACAAACATTTGCTTGGGCCACTTTGATACAAAGTAAAATGTTCAGTAATGTAATTAAAAAAAATAATCTTACCTGTTTCTTTTTTTGGTTCAATTTTTTTAATATCTGGAGAATTGTTTAAATTATAAGATAGAATTATATTTTACAATTTTTAGTTGCTTTGTGCATTTTGTTTGATCATGTCTTGCTCTATTTAGTACATTTATGCATCTGTTAATATTAGCCAATCTGACTTAATAATGCATCTTCACTCAAACCAAAATTTGCCTTGACACAATACATAAATCCATTCATATTGTAGTTTGTGTTTGCTAGCTCTGTGACATAACTTGCATGTTCTTGTGATTTAACACTTTCACTTTCCTAACACCAGCTGAGGAATGCTTTGAGCTGGGCCGCCTCTCCTATAACCAGGGTGACTACTACCACACTATGCTGTGGATGGAGCAGGCCTGGGACAAGCAGGAGAAGGATGGGGGTGAAGGGAGCAAAAATTTTTTGGAAGACCTGGAAGACGCAAAAGTTGAAATCTTAGATTACTTAGCATTTTCTTATTATAAGGTGAGTGTGTGCTGTGTCTATCAGTAGTAGGCTTGAGACTTCACTGTGATGTGGGATCTTTAAAAGCTTAGAAAAGGCATGCCTATTGGATCAGTTATCTTTTTAAAGTTTGAATATGTCAATTCTTTTTCGCACCAAGATGTTTAATGAGGACGCCTTTAATTTTAGCTTTATTTACTAATATTGTGTTTCATTGTTTGATAAGCATCATCTAATATTGGTGAAAGACACAGTCTTGCTCATCTAAGGAATTTTACAAACAAAAGCATGTAGAATGTTTCCCTTGATAGACTCTAGAAAAAAATGTGTGCTTCATATATCTCACCATGATAAGCCATGTCAGTAGAAAAGTTCTGGATTATTTGAATGGTTATGGTGAACTAACATTTGTAACATACTCGGTGCATCTGTATCTGAGTATGAGTTGTCTAACCCTGCATGAAATGTAGGCTGAAGCACCTTGCCTTGTGCTACGCTGTTTACACTCTGATCTCAACTTGCTTCAGCCGATGAATGCTTCCTCCTTGGACGTCTCAGTTACATAGAGAATGACTGGTACCACAGTAACTTGTGGATGCAGGAAGCATTGGTCAGGGAAGAGAAGGAGAAGATCAAGTCAGTCAGCAGGGCTGACACGCTGGACTACTTGGCTTACACATATGCTGCGGTGAGTGCTTGAAAATGATTGTGTGTTGCTTACCTCACATCTGGGCGATTTGATGTTGGATATGGCCACTCTATGGTCTCATAGCTACTGTTCAACTGCTGGAGGTTTATTCCTTGTCAGTTAATTTTGTTAGAATTGTTTCAGAATTCAGTAGTTTGGAAATTTCAGTTTAACACAGGACATTTATGTCATGTTTTCATACCTACTTGGATATTGCTTGCACATAGTGAAAGTGTTACAATAGTGAAATCATTCCAGCACATTCTGTTTCTCCAACAATTTTTTAGAGATTTATTTGTACATTGTTAATTATTTTAAAAGTTTGGACCTTGCTAAGGTCACTCTCAAGAATCAAGCTATTAACCATTATACACTGTCACCTTATTGTTCATTAAGAGACTAAATATAATTAAGATAAACAAACTCAAATGATTTTCTTAAAACCTATTTTTTTTTTTTTTTGAGTTATTAGTCAGATAGTTAAAAGTCTACAGCATTATGTTGTTTAAGATTAATTCAAACTTCTTTAGTTACCCAGCATTTTAGAATAATGGCGCTACTAATTCAATATTTGCAAAGTACAGATTTATTGCATTTATAGTTAGGAATTTAAATAATTTGAAATATTAGCTTTGTTTTCACAATTTGTATCATTTTACTTTCAGCTAGGTGATGTGGCTCAAGCCCTGGAACTTACCAAGGAACTTTTAACCTTAGGTTAGAATTGTGTGCAGCTATGTCTATAATTATTTGAATAGTTGTTTGTTTTAATACTGAAATATGTTTAAAAGAAACTATTGATGATGAGATACACCATGCCCTCTTACAGATCCTAACCATGAGAGAGCATTGAATAATAAAAAGTATTTTGAAGCAATGCTTCGTGAAGAGCCCAGGAAGACAAGATCAGCAGAGGAGAAGCCCGGATACCAGTTAAATCGAGATGAGTACAGAAATTCAGAGGAGTTTCTGACTTATGAGGCTTTATGTCGAGGAGAAACTACCATGGTAGTTATATAAAAACTTTTGACTCTAACTTTGCTAAGTATAGATGTAGTTCATGTCCTAATATTTATAATTTAAACCGATCAGAACAATAAAAATTTTTTTTGTAAAATACAAGAATAGACATTACTAACATTGGAATCAATGACAACAATGTTTTTGTTACATTATTTCCATTTAAATTGTAGCTGCAGTAACAAATTAGGAATACAAACAACTGCTATCTGACTAGTAGTAAAACTAAATCAGAGACTGTCCTTGCAATAGGCAGGTATATAAAGTATCTTAAAGAGTAAATCTCAAAGCAGTTCTATTTTTAAGACAGTTATTGTCATTAACAAAAAATACACCCTATATAGTAGCAGATGTGGAGGATTTGATGCTCTTTTCCCATTGCTCAGACATTAAAATAGCCTATACTCTAAGCAGCAGAAAGCTGATTACAAGAATAAGAATGTAAGAATATTTTTACAAAAATATTTGCTTCTTCTCAAAAATGTTTTAGTTTGATAGTATTTCCATTTATACATTTATGTAATTTTAATTTTATTTTAAACCATGTGTTTGTTGGTCTGCAGCCTTTGAAAAATGCCCATCTATTGACCTGCAGATATGTCACCAACAATCACCCTCTATTATTGATTCAGCCAATCAAGGAAGAGACTGTTCACCTAGATCCCTGGATTGTAGTATATTACAATGTAATGAGTGATGAGGAGATAAGCACAATTAAACATTTGGCTACCCCAAGGGTAAGGTGAACCAAAATGCAATTGAAACGGAATGTACTTTTGAAATTGTTCTATTTCTACAGAACGTTGTATTATAGCTCTAGAAGTCTTGAGGGTGCAAATAGTAAAAAAAAAAGTAAAGTTCCCCTTAAAGACCTTTGCCATCTATGGGGCAGTTGATGTAAAGGGTCAGCACAATGACTTACTACCTATACTTTTCCCCAACTAATGTCAGGTACCCATTAGAACTGGGTGGACTCAGGCGCCCAAAGATCCCAAAATTTAAAGTCCCAGTCTGCACCAGGATTTGAACCCAGGACCCCTGTTTGGAAGCCAAGTGCTTTACTGCTCAGCCACCCTGCCTGCATAGAGTGCAAAGAGAAAACAGTAATCTAAAAAAAAAACAACTTATTAATAAATTGAGTGTAGATGTAGACTATTCTGAATGATGAACATTAATTGCACATTTAAAGACATGTTTCATTGTTGTTCATCTATAGTGATTGACCTTAAAAAAATGATTTTGATAGTTAACGAAAGAAAAGAATGTTTCATATAGCATTGTGTTCCTTTACAGCGCAAGTGTCTTGTAAATGTTTGTATGATAAACACATTTTATACTTTGAATGAATTAGCACAGTTATGGGGTTTTAAATTATGTTACAAAAGTTTAACTATATGTCTGAGCACAGTTTGTAACATATGTTGATTATTACCATTTATTTTGTACAAAGAAGCGGATTAATTTACTCACTTAACAGGATGCTTTTTTTTTATTAAGTCAGGTTTGCATACAAATAGATTAAATGTGACTGTCCATTCATGTTTCTATCTTCATGAACCAAATGGAATGAGTTGACTAAATATGTTGTTTCTACTTATTCTGTACAGTTAAATAGAGCAACAGTGCAAAATTCTAAGACTGGAGCTTTAGAGACTGCCAACTATAGAATTAGTAAAAGGTATGAGGAAACATCTTTGCATTCTTTTTCGTTTATGAATTTTGCATTCTTTTAGTAAGGATTTTGTAAAATTGTTTTCTAAAAGTAAGAATTTCAAAGGCTATGCATTAATGTTTGCATTTTAGAATTAAGTGTCCAATAAAATATTAAACTATACAATATTTTTCTCTAGTGCTTGGCTTCGTGGAGAGGAGCACCCAGTTGTGGAGAGACTTAATCAAAGAATGGAAGCTATCACTGGATTGGACTTAAATACAGCTGAAGAGCTGCAGGTGGGTGGGGGGGCTGAGTACTTTTTATTAGTCTATATAGGCTTACAGGCTTTAATTATTTTTTGTAGACTGAATAAAAGACTAAGTGATCAAAAGTTAGGTCATAAACTTGTGCCATACTTGAAAGTAAGGGGATTGGTGGGCTTAGGAAGTCAGTAGTAACTTGTTTGCCTTGCATTTCTGAACATTTTGTTTGTAGTTCATTTATTTTTTTTTTTAATATTTGTTTCAGATTGCTAATTATGGATTAGGTGGTCATTATGAGCCTCATTTTGACTATGCAAGGGTAGGTACATTTTTATAAACAATTTTATATTGTTGACATGTAAATTTGTATGGGTTTATGGTGATGTCTTGTGCATCTTTTTTGAAGCCAAGCTTTCTATATAACTTGATCATGTTGTGAGGGAATTTTTTTTAGTTAAATTATACCTTTTACTTTGTTTGTCTAAATCGATGATAATTATTAGAGATGTAAAATTAACTCTTTGACTCCAGAATTATTTAGTATGTTTGAAAAGTATTACTTTTTTTACCCTTTTGGAGCTTGAAAAAAATGTTTAAGTTTATTTAAGGGCTACTGTACATACGTCACGGTTCCAGTTAGTACTCAAGGAAAATTTATGCCAAGTTTTATCAAGATTGGTAAAACGATTTTGATTTCTATGTGCGACATACACCCATACATACATAAGCCTTACTTTTTGCATTATAGTATACTAGTCGACCGGCGGGGTAGCATACGGCGCTATTTTGCAGGACCGGCCATAGGCCACAGCAACCTATCTGACAGCAGTGGGCCCCACACTTTCATAGGACCCGTGCTAATTCTATGTGTAAATTATTAAATTAAACAATTTTATAAATTATAATAGATTTCTCGCGGCCGCCTAATTTACCAGGAGCTCCTGAAATCTGAAATTGCAAAATATATTTTTAAAAAGTCATGGAAATCTGCTGAAATTATTCAAAAGTTTTTGAAAACTCATACAGATCTCATGAAATATATAGACAAAAATTGTCATTTTTGGGGTGTCATTCAATATGGAAAACGCCAATCCTACAGGCGATAAATAAAAACGGCATTATGCATTAGCCGTAAATGTGTAATCTGGTGAAAGAAGCTTCTCGCACCTCAAACTAATGAAGAATTACTTAAGTTCAACAATTCTCGTTGATAGATTGAAATATTCATGTATTGTTGCTATTGAGCGTGATCTATGTAGGAAATAAAATTTTCATGATACACTGTATGACTTCGCTACACGCAAGCCTCGTAAAGTTTTTGGGATAACTCTATCCGCAGAAATAAAAGAGTGATCTTTCCTTTACTTCTTCTTCTTGTCCAAATTCTTGAGCGAAGAAGAGAATTATATATATAGACTTGCGGACATTACCTGTGGCCTTGGTTTGTGTATTATTAATCTAGTGGGTTGGATTTATATATATGTCAAACTAAGATAATGTTTCTTTCAAGCATTTATCTTTCGCCACGAAAATAAGTTTTGTGAAAATGTGTTAAGCCGATACATCCATATCTATTAAAAACAAAAGTAGCGCATGATGAATGAAATAAAAAGTACAATTAAATTTATTTACCCGATTTGTTAAATAAATGGGATTATAAAGTACATCAGGATGTCTAAATTCACAGATATAAGAAACAAATTTATGTAAAAATGCTTTTGAAACACAAATTTGAAGGTTAATTTTATTAAATAATGAAATCAAAAGACTGTATTTTGTATTTTCATGTGTCAAAGAAAAAAAATATCTGTGCAAAGTGTAGTTCTTAAAATTAGATCTAGATTCTTTCGTTTTAAAACCCATAAAAAGGAAATGACATGATGATGAATTTTTTTTTCAATATTTCTTATTATTTTCACACAACTTGAAATATGACATTTAAAAACACTTCAAATGATTGCCTTTAGCTCATTATCCCATATCATTACTATCCAGAAGATCAATCTAAAATAAAAGAGTTTTTTTTAAGTCCCCCACTTTATAAACATCTCTAGCAAAGGAAAACTATTCAAGATAACGTTTTAAGCAATGAAAAACAATTAGGGGAGGAAAAAAAAATATAGCACTGCAGCGCACTAGGGCTGGGTCAAACCAATGCTATGAGTGTCATTATGGAGTCAAAGAGTTAATTCAACACAGTTATGATGGAAACCTTTTACTATTTCTTTTAAAAAAAACCCAACAAAACTGTTAGATTGTTGCAGGTTAAAAGTAAAAAAAAAGTAGCTCTTTCAGAAGTATGGGGCACATGATGTTTCGTTGGTTGGTGGTTAATGAGGTTATCGTGTGGCCAGCACAACTACCAAACTGGCTTTATTTTCCACTACTAATGTCAGATACCAATAGATTTGGGTTGACTCAAGCAAAGAATAGATTTGAATAAAGAATGAATTATCAATCATATTATTTTTCACTGGCACTTGTCACTCCACACAGTAACAAATGTTTCACTCTTTGATGTGCTTCATTACTTGTTAAGTTCATCACCTGGGAGTCTGTGTTATCTCACTCCATTTCATTCAACTGTATATCACTTGAATCATTGGAGCCAATCCTTTGATATTGAATCATGAAGCCAAGTATCATCTCATTACAAGACTGAAGAAGTTCTGTTTGTGCTACTCTATCCCTTCAGTCACACAGATTATTGGAGTCAGTCATGTCTCCTTGGACTCAATCATGTAACCTAGTCTTAAAAGAAACATTTTTTGACCCACTCTCTCATTTTGTTTGTTTTTATATGGGACACAAAAATCTTAAGATTTTAAGGAGAGGCACACATTGTATGTTGTCTTTCAGGGAAGGAGGCTTAGTGCATTTGAGCTGGCAAATGGGAACCGTGTTGCCACATTTCTAACCTATGTAAGTTGTGAAATACAAAACTTGCAGTGCCTTTGCTTTGTGTGTCTTGTAATGCACACAACGTGAAACATAAGATGCTTAATGTATTTCTCCCAGTCACCTTACTGTCAGCTACTAAATTTGTTCTGTGCATTACAAAGCTTTGTCACACAGCTGCTGGGTTCTGATGCAATAATGAGACAGTCAGTTGAAGATTTAGCTTTACATATTGCAATAATTCATGAGGCATAGTATTCAATTTGTGTGTAATGCGGGGATGAGAGTAATTAAATTAATTTTAATTACTTTTTACATTTTTCTAGCACATTCCTGTTGAGTTGTTGATATTTTTAGACCTGATGAAGCCAATAAATTCTTAACAAGTCCAGGAGAAAACATGTTAAATGATCAGCTGACTTTCTTATTATTTTAAAACATTTATAGTTCTAGATTTAATATTTAGGCTAATTGTACATTTCTTACTCCTGGCTGCATGGATCATATTGTAGAAAGAAGAACAAGATGCTTTCAAGTCTCTAGGAACTGGTAACAGAATAGCCACTTTTTTAAACTATGTAAGTCTCTCGATCTGGAAAAAACTCAATATTTATCCCATATCATTACTATCCAGAAGATCAATCTAAAATAAAAGAGTTTTTTTTAAGTCCCCCACTTTATAAACATCTCTAGCAAAGGAGAATAGCCACTTTTTTAAACTATGTAAGTTTCTCGATCTGGTAAAAACTCAATATTTTCAGCAGATGATGTTTTGACTTGTTTTCATTATTTGAGGACATTGAAATAACAAACTAAGTTGTACACTTACAATAGTTAAGTGACATGCTGGGAAGGCAGTGGATAGGCTGGACTGTCAAATAAAAGTGTAATTTTGTAAATATAAATCAGTCTGGCTGTTTGGTTATTCATTGATTAAAAGCCTTTTTTTTTCAATTCACCAATATAAATGAAATTTTAAATTATTTACAAATTTTATGCTTTATTTATATTTTGTGGTATTGCTTTTTTATTTTATTTGTCTACTCTACCCACTCACTGTTTTACATCTAGGCAAAGCTACAGGTACACATAATATATATAGCTGTCCTTAAATGTCTCTGAATATATTGTTATTGAACTATAATGAAAGTCTTTCTGATCAAGTTGTTTTAATGTCATCTTCCTTCCATTAAGGAATTTAAACTGCCCCACAAAATACATAAAGAGCGATAGAGCCTAAAAATAAAAATATCTAATTTGTAGACAGTGTTTTTTTTATTTTTCTACATTAGAAATGATCAGTTTACTAAATACATTATATCATTCTTTAGATGTCTGATGTTGAGGCTGGTGGTGCTACAGTATTTCCTTACCTTGGATTGAAACTATTTCCTAAAAAGGTTTGTATTACTTGGAGAAACGTGTACCCATTTAATGTAAAAAAAAAGGATCTCTACAACAAGAATGACTTGTCTATTCCTCTTCTTCTTCTAGCCAGCTTTTTACTGCTGAGCTCTTTTGCAGACTGTGCCAAGAAAAAGTAGTGTGCTGTTCTCTT
This sequence comes from Biomphalaria sudanica, assembly GCA_036873155.1. Classification (NCBI taxonomy): domain Eukaryota; kingdom Metazoa; phylum Mollusca; class Gastropoda; family Planorbidae; genus Biomphalaria; species Biomphalaria sudanica. The sequence continues at coordinate 539,342 of JAZGLO010003675.1, forward strand.
CAGTTGTTCAGCACTGCTGTACAGGTTGTTGGTTATGTTGGGCTGGAGTGATAGTAGAGTCTGCCTAAGGGGCATTAGGAAGGGGCATTCAAAAAGGATATGGGAGCAGTTGTCTACAAAGGAGGAGTTGTGGGGGGAATTTTTGTTATTAAGATAGTAATGTAACAGTGGTGTGTGTCCTGTTCTTAGTTGGAAGATAGTAGATTGTTCTTTGCGGGGGAGTAAGTTAATACTGTCCAGTTTGTTAGGCATGGTCATTTCTTTGTACATGACTCTGCCTGTTTCCTGATGCCAATTGGTTGAGCCACTCCTCTTTGTGATTGTTGACTAACATTGAACTTAGGGTGAGGTAGTTAACAGGTCCATCTGGTTATTCCATAGATGAGCATGCCTTTGATACTTTATCAGCCTTTTCATTTCCCATGATGCCAATGTGTCTGGGAATCCACTGTAGTGTGATATTGATATTTAATTTTGACATCATCTATTATCTTAATTAGTGTTATCAACTCTCTTGGGCTGTTTGGGGTGCTGCTGTTAAGTGCTTGCAGAGTGGATTAGGAGTCTGAAAAGACAACAATTTCTGATGGTGATTGTACTCCTTCATGTAATTTGTTTTCAAATGTCTGCAATGCTATGGTAATTGCCTCAATTTCGGCTTGGAAGTTTTAGCAGTAGTCATCACAGGGTGCACTTATTTCAAAGTTTTTATTATTGGGGAAGGCCAGGAAGGCACCACGACCAGCATTGATGGTGGCTTTAAAGGCTGATCTGTCGGTATATATACAGATAGCTGTCTTTGGATAGCTTTCAATTGTTTCAAGTGTGCCTACTTTGAGTTCCAGTGGATTAAATTCTTTTCTTACAGTATTATTTAATAATTGTGTTTTAATGGTTGGTTGTTTGTAGTTAAGTCCGGGAGTTATGTTTGAGAATCTGGTAATTTTTTCTCTGTTATTGAGTAGATAATGTTTTAAGGCTAGTTCGTCAGTAAGTTGGATCAGAGTTCTTTGCTTTTTTTGCTTGTTTTTCTTATTTCTCTGTGTTAGTAATTTATTTGGATGGTCGTCCTCCAACCTTCTGTATATCTCAATAGCTTCTAACTGTTGCTCTGTTGTGTCTTAACTTAAGAGGTTCAATATTGGAGTCTATTTCACAGGCTGCTGTGGGAGTAGTTTTCATACTTCCACTGATTAGATGCAAGGCTTGGTTTTGGATTGTGTCTTATGATGATTGATAGGTTTTGTTGGTGGCTATTTTTATGGATAGTTATCCATTACAGATCTGACGTATACAGTGTATAACTGTCTTAAGGTTTTCTTTTCAGCTCCCCTGGATGTTCCTGTTAGGTGTTTACTTTTTACTTTTCTATTAAAGTGTGTAGATTGAAGAAGGGATAATGAGAAAGCCAAGACTTAGCAATCTTAAAGTTACAATTGCAAACCTCTGTGTACAAAGAAACTTAAGTAGTGTAACAGATGAGGCTTCAGAATAGTTCTTAGAAGTTTGTCATTGGAGTGAAAAAAACAACAAACTTAGCTCTTGCCTCATAATTAAGACAAATGACATCATTACAATAGTATGTAAAGCAAGAAGACACATTAAATAGTAGATATTCAGAACAAAGCCCCACTGTTATAAAAAAAATAATTAACAATAACCCATAAAAAAAAACATACCAAAAGTAGATTTGTAAAAGAGAAATCCTCCACCCATTTGCATTTGCTAGCTTGTCTCATGACTTAAAGCTATCTAGCATTTTTTACAAAGCTTATATTAACTCACTCTGTCTGGTACAAAGTTTGTACATGTTTTTTTCTCCCACACCCAATCTCAGATCAAGCTGAAATTTTGTACAATTATTTCTTTTACCTGACAACACAAGAATTGATTAAAAAAATTTACCAATTAGTTAATTCAATATTGGTATTAATAATAAGTTGTGGTATAAGCTGAGTTAGTCACCTTTATAGGGCGCTGCTTTAAATTGTAATGAACAATCTATAACTATACAATCTTCTCTAGTCATAGAAACAAAAACAATTGGTAAAAATATTATTAATTGGATAGATTTATTGTTGTTTGTCTAGATCTATTACAAATTTATTAACACAATTGATCCAAACAAATGGATACAATTACTCCTCGTAGAAGCTTTGTTTTTTTTTAAAAAGTATTTTTATTTTCTCAGGGCAATGCAGCATTCTGGTTTAACTTGTACAAAAGTGGGGAAGGCATTTTTAACACACGCCATGCTGCCTGTCCAGTGCTGGTTGGCTCCAAGTGGGTGGCCAACAAGTGGATTCATGAAAGAGGCCAGGAGTTTAGGCGCCCCTGCAGCTTAAGTGAATATGAATGACAGCGATTAGATTCCTTTTAACGTAAACTTTTAAAGAAATTCCTTATGAGCGATGTCAAAACCAATATTATATTTTTACTTTCTTTTTGTATGAATTATTAGATGAAAGTGTGTCACTGGTTGTAATTCTGTCCAACTAAACCACTGAGTGATGTGTGTTCACTTAGACTCTTTTCTTTTGAAGAACATTTTCATAAATTTAACTTTGTTCAAGCTGTCTTTCTTCTCTTTTAGTTATAGAGACATGGCTGTGTAGTAGAATCAACATTTTTCCGTCCAGTTTTGAAAATTGATTCTGTCTTTTTTTGGAGGGCTTTTTTTTTTTTAAACTTAGATTTGGTAAAACATCAATTTCTTTGGATAAAATTGTGTGGACATAATGCATGATTTATAAATTGTGCTAAGAAAATGTTATATCTAACAAATTCTGTCCTGTAGTTCTTTGCGTTCAGAAGCTCTGAAGTTTCTTTACCTGAAATGCTACCACTAAGTAGAGTTTTATTGTGCTCTAGTTTTAGATTTTTTTAAATGCTAGACATTGTCATTGCTTTCATTCCAAATGTTTATAAAACAAAAATGTGACTCATTTTCATCTGCTTAACTTTGAACACAGTCCAGGTAAAATTCTTATATTTTGGTACTAGTTAATGTCAAGTTTCCTCAAGTCTCCACAGTCATGAATTCTCACAGACCTACTTAAGGGTTGATTTGTTTTTGGAATATTTTAATTCAAACTGAGACAGTCATTTAAAATGTGTGACATCAGTTTGACCATATCAGAAATTGTTGTACATTGAGAAACATATTGTGAATTTTGTAGAAGCTTTTCTTAGAACTTTATGCCATGTTTGTGAAAGTTTACTGTTACTTAAATGTTTGTGACCACATGAACATTGTTAGGTTGTACTCCCTAAACTGGATTTTTTATATTTTTTTTTGCATAGTTGAGCGTCATTTATTGAATTTCTATTGTGAACAATTTTTTTAAATACATTGTTATACATTTTTTATACTAAACCTGCTGAATATTTGTATTTGACTCTTGTGATTAGGACTGCTGAAGTTTTCTTATAGAGTTTTAACTAGGCTCAATCTTTTATCACGGTGCTATGTTGCTAATCTATATTGTTGAACATTTTGATATGAATCTGTGTTTTCAGATATGTCCTTGATAAGCTGTTAGCCAAGTAATTTTGATATAAGCATTGTGTAAGAATTGGATTGATTAAAATATTTAGACTTTACTTTGTAAGCTAATCAATTAATTACTTTAATTAAATGATATTCACTTTATTTGGCCATTTTGCTTTCAGTCTAAATAATTGGCTCATTGCTCAGCAGCCTATGTAGCATCACTGTGCCATACATCAAACTTTATTCAGTTCATGTTCTTCATTGTGTGTTTTGTGTTACTAACTTCAATGTTCTTAAGTGCAAATAAACTGAAAGAAAAATGATCTATAATTCTTTAGACAACATACTTGCACTACTTCCTATTTGCCTTAATTACCATAGAGAAAATAGAAACAAAAGAAAATCAAAATTAAGTATCAAATGTCTCAAAATTTGGTTTTGTTCTTGTTTGAGTGTTAAGGAAAGTGAGTAATCATGTACATGGTTAATATTTTGTACTGATGCCAGAACCATGTATTATTTTTCCATTGACTTTGTTTCAGTTTGTTTTCCCATAGATAATTTATGCATATTATTAAGGATAATGGAAATGTGTGTGGTAAAAAAAAAAAAAACGCAGATGTTTATATCAAGGATTGGCCTCTTAGTCACGCAAGAAGTTGCAAAGGGAAAAAATCGTCTCTCTGGAGAGATGTAAAATGCCATAGAGAGAATGGAAATGTGTCCTATCTTTATCTTCTTTACGTACAGGTGTGAGCAGCTTGTAAATGGATTCCTCTAGTAAACAGCTATGGTATTTAAAATTATTTAGAATGATGTCACACCTTTTAAGAAAAAGTTTTTTTTCCAAGAGAAATATCTTTGTAAAAAAAATGTGTTTATTTAGATGCTTATTATATGAATTTCTTTTCTATTTTTATAATAATACAATTTCCATTTACTTTTTTTTGTTTCTATGTTATGATTTCAGTATCAGCTAGTTTATTGTAGGCTATTAGTTTGATTGGTAAGTGTCTTGCTGTTAATGTGAGCGTAATGGTACCATGATTATTTATTGTACATTTGACTATTTGATACATAAATAATATTGTTATGTTTTTTGTAGGAGCATTTATGAATGAAACATGATATCTTTTTAATATACATCCATCATTTGAGGATGATTGCATTTGTAGTGTCCTTTTTATATGACCTAAATCTCCACTTTTTATAGGCTAGTGATCTGACCTAGGCCAGGGGTGTGATTACTTTTCAACAGAAGAGTTCTTTTTTTGTTTCTGATTAAAGTTCAAACTGGAACTTTTGCTAAAAGAATTGAATATTTTGTATTCCATTCCTTTAACTTCCTAAGCAGCGGTACATGAATAGGCACAGAATTTTTGAGACAAACCTGCTTCCATACTTCATAGGTTGAAAAAGGTCCCATGGTCAACCAGTCTATAGCAATACTCTCATGTCTTCCATTGTTAACATAAAACTTGATTTTTTTTTTACTTCATTTTATCAAGAACAAACATTGAGCACTTTGTTTTATCTTCTGCTAGTAATCTAAAAATCCGAATCAAATAAAAGATCCAAACGAAATCAGTGAATGTTTTTGTTCTATGTGGGTGTAGCTTCTTGCTGCCTTCAATGGTTTTGATGTTTCATTAGCTTACATTTCTTGAAGTTGAGCTTAGAATCGGTGCGACGGAAACTTTTGGCATTCTGAAAGCAAACCTTTTTGTTTTTAAAAGTAGAAATAGAAACTTTTTTTTAGACTTAAAAAAAAAACAACAAAAAAAAAACAACAAGATCTAAATATTTGATGTTTTCTTCTACAAGCCTGAAACTTTCAGAGAGCCCGCAAGTCTTATTGCATTCGCCAAATTCCGTTTTAATTGTTTCCTTTGGCAGTGGCGTTACTAGGGTGCGTTAAAATGAATATTGATTCTATTTCACATTTTTTTGAGTATTCTTTTCTTTGAATCGTTACTATAAAAAGAAGAATTAGAGTTCAACAAAACATGTTTTCTTTTTTAGGCTTTAAAGACTTTTATAGAATTAACAGAAAAGGTTTTACATTTTACTAGTGACGCCCAACTAGACAAAAACAATACTCTCCTGCTCTCAGAGCTTTAGAAACTCATGGCTTTCTAGGAACGTTTTCTCCAAGTAAGAAGATTGCAGGTCAAACTAAATTGAACTAAGATGTTATAAGACCGGCCAATATTGAAGTAAAAGAGGCGTTTGATGCAGCGAAGTATTCAGTTTCTAATGGGCTCTGTCTTTGTAAGTTCATCCTCATGATTAGCAAGACGTCTCGTAATGGGCCTTGACGGAAGTCTGAATAAATTGTCCGTGAGGACGCAGTCGCTACCAACATTGCATCACCGAAGACGTATCTTGTATTCCGGGAGGTTGACCTCGAAGATCTGATGTAGAAATTGTGACCCTATAATATTTACATAAGAGTTTGTACCAAATTATTAAATTTTACTACCTTTACTATTTTAACTGTGAATAGACCTTGTTTTTAATCATTTAACTGTATAGAGTTTAGTCCTTGTTATTTAAAGAGAGAGTGATCCTTAAAGGATTACGGGCACGATATGCCAAACGTACCGGTATTAAACTGACTTGGACATTTTCTTGTTGCTTACGCCCTTCACACAAACAAAAGTCCCAGTGTTTTCTTAAACTATATCTTACGGCGTCCCCAGGCGGTCCCCAGTTGTCGAGGACCTTGAAACATTATTTGGCCATATATATGTGTGCGTGTGTACGTCTTAGCCATCTTTGTTATAGCCACATATAGCATTTTTTTTTCAATTTCGGCAGATGACTATTCACTGCACTTTATTAAGGGAGCCCAGCGACTGGTAGAAATTGATAACCTTTCTTGGCTACGCTCTTGGAATTCGGTGAATGTCGTTTGCTTTAGGTATTATATCGAAAAGGGAAGTTTTATCGTTAAAATAATCTTGTGGGGGGTTTTAAACTAAAAAATCTCTGGATTTTTTTAGCAAATAAAAAATTCCATTAGCCACGCTCATAGAATTTGGTGACTATAGTTTGCTTTAGAATAATATTAAAGAGAGGGTTTTTCATCTTCAAAACTTTCTTTAGGGGGATTTTAAACTCAAAACCATTTGAATGGGTTTTAAACTTAAAGTCCTCTGGAGGAGGAGGTTTCAACTCAAAACCCCCCTTGGTTACGCTCATAGTGTAATTTGCTTTTTTTTTTATATTGAAGAGGTAGTTTTTAGCTTCAAACCCCTCTGGAGGGGGGTTTTAAAGTCAAAACTATCTTAAGGGGTTTTAAGTTTAAAGCCTTCTAGAGGAGGAGGATTGAAACTCAGCATAAAATTTTTTAGTGTGTAATTTGCTTTTTTAAAAATATTTTGAAGAGGTGGTTTTTAACTTAAAACCCCGCTGGAGGGGGTTTTTAAACACAAAACCCCTCTTGGCTACGCTCATAGAATCTGGTGACTGATGTACGGAGGATTCCAGCTACCCATCGCCTCAGCGTGGCGCCACCGTGGAAACGTCTAGTAGTGGAACTAGATAGGCTAAGTACGTCTAGTAGTGGAACTAGATAGGCTAAGTACGTCTAGTAGTGGAACTAGATAGGCTAAGTACGTCTAGTAGTGGAACTAGATAGGCTAAGTACGTCTAGTAGTGGAACTAGATAGGCTAAGTACGTCTAGTAGTGGAACTAGATAGGCTAAGTACGTCTAGTAGTGGAACTAGATAGGCTAAGTACGTCTAGTAGTGGAACTAGATAGGCTAAGTACGTCTAGTAGTGGAACTAGATAGGCCAAGTACGTCTAGTAGTGGAACTAGATAGGCTAAGTACGTCTAGTAGTGGAACTAGATAGGCCAAGTGCGTCTAGTAGTGGAACTAGATAGGCCAAGTACGTCTAGTAGTGGAACTAGATAGGCCAAGTACGTCTAGTAGTGGAACTAGATAGGCCAAGTACGTCTAGTAGTGGAACTAGATAGGCTAAGTACGTCTAGTAGTGGAACTAGATAGGCCAAGTACGTCTAGTAGTGGAACTAGATAGGTTAAGTACGTCTAGTAGTGGAACTAGATAGGTTAAGTACGTCTAGTGGTGGAACTAGATAGGCTAAGTACCTCTAGTAGTGGAACTAGATGGGCTAAGTACGTCTAGTAGTGGAACTAGATAGGTTAAGTACGTCTAGTAGTGGAACTAGATAGGTTAAGTACGTCTAGTAGTGGAACTAGATGGGCTAAGTACGTCTAGTAGTGGAACTAGATGGGCTAAGTACGTCTAGTAGTGGAACTAGATGGGCTAAGTACGTCTAGTAGTAGAACTAGATAGGCTAAGTACGTCTAGTAGGGGAACTAGATAGGCTAAGTACGTCTAGTAGTGAAACTAGATAGGCCAAGTACGTCTAGTAGTGGAACTAGATAGGTTAAGTACGTCTAGTAGTGGAACTAGATAGGCCAAGTACGTCTAGTAGTGGAACTAGATAGGCCAAGTACGTCTAGTAGTGGAACTAGATAGGCCAAGTACGTCTAGTAGTGGAACTAGATAGGCCAAGTACGTCTAGTAGTGGAACTAGATAGGCCAAGTACGTCTAGTAGTGGAACTAGATAGGCCAAGTACGTCTAGTAGTGGAACTAGATAGGCCAAGTACGTCTAGTAGTGGAACTAGATAGGCCAAGTACGTCTAGTAGTGGAACTAGATAGGCCAAGTACGTCTAGTAGTGGAACTAGATAGGCCAAGTACGTCTAGTAGTGGAACTAGATAGGCCAAGTACGTCTAGTAGTGGAACTAGATAGGTTAAGTACGTCAAGTAGTGGAACTAGATAGGTTAAGTACGTCTAGTAGTGGAACTAGATAGGTTAAGTACGTCTAGTAGTGGAACTAGATAGGTTAAGTACGTCAAGTAGTGGAACTAGATAGGTTAAGTACGAGTGGCGAAACAGGCCTTGCGGGATTCTATGGGTGAGCTTTTTTTTTGTTTTTTTATCTCACTCGGGGTAGGGATGGAACAAACAGCCCCCACTCCAGTCCAAAAAGTCCGCCGCACCGTTGCACGCAAGGGGCCGCTGTCAGCCGTTAAACTGGAGGGGCGGTTTTACACGGAACAGTGGCGGTTACAGTATAGGAATATGAGGTAATCTCCCCATGGTTAGCGCTGCTCTCGGCCACTTAGAGCGAGTGGGGCCCAGGAACGGGAACGTTGCACTGTGTACGTGGTACGGCCCCTCATGCCCAGTCATTATGGCCGTCACTGCTGGGGGCTCTCAGACAGGACAGGAGTGAAGAGCCCCATGTCCAAGCCTGGTTGTTCGATACAAGCCTTTCAAACAATCAACGGGATAATGGCGCAACAAGCGCCGATTCCCTACTGGACTTCATTGAAGGTGACTGATGTAAGCTTTAGTCTTGTATTGACGTTGGGGTTTTATCGTAAAAAAATTTCGGAGGAGGTTTTAAAATCAAAATCTTCCTTAGCTATGCTCTTGGAATTAGGGGATTGTCGATTGCATAATTTTTTTGTTTTGTTTTATAGAAGAGTGGGGCTTAACCGCAAAACCCCCTGATAGGGGGTTGTAAACTCAAACCCCCCCCCCCCTTAACTGCGCTGAGGCAAGTGATGGTTTAATATTAAAATCTCACCTAAAATAAACAAAATCAAAGCAAAAAAATCAGCCACTAAATTCCGCCCCACCCCCGAGGGGGGATATCATTTGGGGGGGGGGTCCCCCCCCACGGCTACGCTTATTTTACCCATGTCTCAGATCCATATAGAAGGGTTGAGAGAACCATCGCTTGGTAGACAATGATTTTTGTAGACAGGCGGAGCGATTTATTCCGCCAAACTCTCGCCTGAAGGCGTCCAAAAGCGCTAGTCGGGTATCAACTTTCTTTGAAAGCGAGGCGTCATTTGATACTATACTACCTAGATATGTGAATTGTGAAGTGGTCTACCACGTTCAGGGGCTGCCCGTTTACAGTGATCTTTGGGGCTCAGTAGGTTTTATTGGGTGACTTCTGTAACATGACTCCCGTCTTACAGAGGTTTATAGATAAACCGAAAGAGGCTGCAGCATATTGCAAATTCGTTGACCGCGATCTGGAGATCATGTTCATTGGCATAGAGAAGCTCCGTTATGATGATCTCTTTTGTCTACTAAGCTAACAACCTAACTTCATTGTTGTTAGGTATAGTGCTATTCACTTAGTTCAAATCAATTCCACGAAATATTTTGGTTTAACTATGACTGTGTCGCCTCTAGATGTAGACTGAGTAACTACCTGAATCTACTTCCAACAGAGTGCTAGCTGATGGGTGATACAGTGTAATTCCATAGGTGGGCTGGAATGTTTGATAGCTGATACGACCGACAAGCACATAACAGAGGTCTGACATATTTCTATCACCATCTATAGCAGTGATTCCCAAAGTAGTCTATTACGATGACTTCCAAGGGAGAGTGAAAATATGAATTGGGGGTCTATGAGATGTAAACGGGGGGCTACGATGGTGGGTCCCAATCTTTTAATTATTAAATCTGATATTCGAATGAAAAATAGTTCATTTATTTTTCATATCTTATTTGAACAGCTTTATCTAGTCTACAGGTGACTAATACTTAACATGGCCGAATCTACTAAAGAAATGTAGACAGTATTTATTTGATATTTGGATTCCTTCCTTCCATGTCCAACAAGCTATTGAGGTCAATCGTCATGTGCCTTTTATGCAACAAAGTTGTATGTATTAATGACACTATGAAACTATCATAGCTGGAGGATCCACTGACCCGATGTCCACCAGATAAAATAGATACAGATTCGAAATACTTTCAAAACACTCAGAGAAAAAGTTTATCTATGAAACAAAGTTAAATAATCATAGCCCTATTTCGATGGATTAAATGTTGCTTTCAAATTAGATTTATAGAATTTAAAAACTCCGAAACAGTGTCAGAGAATTTTATCCTTATTTAGAACTTTCAACATTGCTTGCAATAGTGCAATCGTTATCAATAAAATACATAAGAAATATATTTTCTTATGTTGATAGGACTGTAACATTCATAATTTTATAATAATTAAGTAGAACAAAATTGACAAAAGTAGTTGCATAATTTTTTTTAGTCGAGGCTTGACGAGCCAGTTATAAACATTCGGCGGGCCACAAGCTGGCCGGGGAAACGCTGTTGCCTATCTCTAAATCTACATGATTAGAAACTTTGTACCTAACGTGATACAGGCTGAAAACAAATGGGTCAAATACAGGTCAAATATGCATTTTAGGGACGCGATGGTTGTCGCCGAGTACAAAGCTCACGTAATCTTCAGAACAGAGACATTGAAAGTGAATTCTAAATCTTAGCGGCAATACAATTTATAGAGGGCAAAACGCATTTGTCAGCAACGCTTTTCAATAATTCTGTAACGCTTTCTTTGTCAAAGCATTGCTTGATTACTTGAAAGATTACTCGTAGCTGACTACCTAGTCCTAGCCTAGTCCTCCGTGTACACTGACACTGCATGTAATTCAATTTAGAAACTTTAAGAAAATCTGAACTCTAGATCTAGGCCTAAATCTGCTGCAATGGACACAACAGCTGCTATCGATGCAAAATATATTCTCCTACAAAGCATGCGAGCTCTTAACAGCAGCTGCTCACCACTCGTCAGTACTGTTGTTTCGGTAAAGAGTTGTTTGTGGTGAGGTTGAGCATAGGCAAAATAGTAGGCCCTAAGTTCTTTTGTGTTGTCAGTGACTTTGCCCCAAAAGATACCGTTTGAGAACCCAGGACCATTAAGAGCATTAAGAAGACAGTCCAGAGTCCAGATAGACATTATATGCTTTCGTTTTGTTTTAAAAAGTAGAAATGGATTAAGTAGGGGGGCTGTAAGATACATTTTTCTATAACATAAACCATTGACTTCAGTCGTTATCAAATGTTATCTATCCGATTGATCGTGTGCGTGTGTGTGTGTCAGCTCATATGTGTTTCTTCGTTGGTGTGTGTATGCGCTTATTCCTTTATCAAAAATACTTTTTTATCAAGTCCTTTTTGCAGTCCTCAACTTTGATTATCAGAGCAGGTTATCTATTGTCTACACTAGCCAGTTAAGAATAAAGGAAATGATCTTTATCGATGTCTCGATTATACTCAAGTCTTCATTCGTTGTTGGATTTAAATTTCTTCCAAAACCTAGGTCCAATGTGAAAGAATTTATTTTTTATGACTTAAGCCAAGTGAGTTAATTGTAATATTGGTGTGTGTGTGTGTGTGTTTTAAAGATACTCATCGAAGACATTTTAAGCCATCACTTATTTCTTAAGTGTTCAGTTTCTGTACTGACTTTGTTTATTTTCAGATGGATTATTTAGAACATGAAAATCACGAGAATGGTAAGTAGATTGTTATTGTATAGTAGAAGACAATAATCATTCCACAATCATATGTAATGTACAGACATTTTACCTTGCGATAGCCGAATTAAGCTTGTGTCTTCTTATCTTATCTTATCTTATATAATACAGACGTTACTTCAAAAAAGAAGATCATTACGTCCTACGCGTCATGCATTTAGTCATGCATATTAACTAATGACTTAAATTCTGCCAAGTCACTGGTTTTCCTGGCTAGCTCAGGCAACCCATTCAATGCTCTAATAGCACTAGATAAGAAGGAGTATTTGTACAAATTTGTCCTAGCATATGGGACGAAAAATGGGCCTTTATCTTTGTGTCTTTCAGAGTATTTTATTAAATTTTGTTTTTGTATTTGAAGATTATGGTTCAGTGTTTTATGTATAAATGCTACTTTACTTTTGAGTCTTCTGTCCTGAAGGCTTTCTAAATTTAGTGATTTTACTATAGGTGTTACTCTAGTCAAATGTGAATATTCATTTGTTATGAATCTCACTGCTCTATTTTGTGTCTGTTCCAGTTTCTTAATGTTTTCTTGAGTTGAGGGGTCCCAAACGGAGGATGCATATTCTATTATTGGCCTAACCAAGGTTAAATAACATTTTAGTTTTATGTTCTTATTTGATTTATAGAAATTTCTTTTAATAAATCCTAATACTTTGTTTGATTTTTTAATAGTTTCATCAATATGTGAATTCCATGACAGTTTTTCATTTATTATAACACCTAGGTATTTTGCGTTTTTAGTCTGTGTTACTGGTTTGCCATGAATAAGATAAGTGGAATTAATTGTTTTAGTTTTTTTGTTACTCTTAACAACTGACATTTTTCTGGGTGGAAAGACATGCTCCCATGATTCCCTTTTCTGTAATTCATCTAATTCTCTTTGTAAAATATCTGTGTCTTGTGTTGTTTTTATTGTTCTATATATTATGCAATCGTCTGCAAATAATCTGACTTTTGTTCCTGAAGTAATGCAATTTGGTAAATCATTTATGTAAATTAAAAATAGTAGTGGACCCAAGACTGTTCCTTGAGGTACACCTGAGTTTACAGTTATCGGCGTTGATTTAGAGCCATTTATTATTACAGTTTGTTCTCTCCCTATCAGAAAATCTTTAATCCACTGATGCAGTGGACCATTAATGCCAAAATATTTTAATTTTTTAAGCAAACTATGGTGGTGAACTTAGTCAAAAGCCTTAGAAAAATCTAGTAAGATAGCATCTATTTGTTCACTATTATCTAAACCTTTAGAAAAATCATCAATTAGTCCTATTAGTTGTGTTTCACATGATCTATATTTCCCAAAGCCATGTTGGTATGGTGTGAGGACATTTTGTTTGTCTAAGTGGTTTATGATGTTGCTTCATATTATGTGTTCTAGGATTTTACATGTGATGCTGGTAAGTGATACTGGTCTGTAGTTTCCTGGGTCAGATTTTTCTCCTTTTTTAAATAGGGGGGTGACATTAGCTTCTTTCCAGTCCTTTGGTACTCTGCCCTGGTTAAGCGATGCCTGAAAGAGTATTTTGAACACTGGGGCTAGCTCATTGCTTAGTTCTTTTAGTAATCTAGCTGGAATACCATCAGGTCCAGACGCTTTATTTGGTTTGGTGTTGGCTAATAGTTTTTGAATTCCATTTTCTTGTACTACTATATCTTCTATGTTGTCTACTTGGTTCAAATTCAGTAATATGTCTTTGTCTCCTGGGGCTGAGAATGCTGATGCAAAGTATTTGTTTAGGATGTTTGCTTTAGTTTCATTATCATTATGTATTATGTTATGTTCATCTTTTAATGGCGCTATGCCTGTTGTTTCCATTTTCTTAGACTTAATGTATGACCATACGTTTTTGTTGTTATCTTTAGATATTACATTGCTTATGTATTCACTCTGCAGCTGTCTGCTTACTTTACTTGGGTAAAGTGTTTAATTTTTATATACTTTTTGTAAACTCTTTCTGCCTTGGTTTCTTTAAATTTTCTATATAAGTTTTCCTTCTGTTTACAAAGCTTCTTTAGTCTATTATTAAACCAGCATTTATTTATTTTTATTTTATTTTGTTTGACGTGTATTTCGTTGGTATATGATTTTCTATAATGCTTTTAAGATGGTTTTTAATGAAATTCTAGAGGTCATCGACTGGTTGGTTAATGTCTTTTTCTAATAAGAATGTTTGTTGAAAGTTTAATGCAGCTTGGTGTAGTTGTGTTAGGTTACATTTATTCCAGAGTAAGATTTTTCTTTTGGGTTTTGAATTGGCTACTGCTTTTATCTGACTGTATTTTTATGATCTTATGGTCTGATAGACCAGGGATAATATCATAATCAACTACTAATCCAGGTCTGTTGGTTAAGAAGAGATCTAATGCGTTGTTTAATCTAGTTGGCTTTTTAATGATTTGATCTAAACTTAGGTTGTGTTAAGTTTCTATGAAAAGCTCATTTATGTCCCTAAGGTTTTGGTGTTTATCTATGGTTAGTGTTTTCCAATTTATATCAGGTAGGTTGAAATCACCCATAATCCAAAAAACTGCATTTTTATTTGTCTCTTTAAGTGTAGTAATCTGATTACATAGTTCCTGCATGTATTCTAAACTAGAATTTGGTGGTCTGTAAATGCTGCCTATTATTAGGGATGTTGAGGTGGTATTAATTTTACAAAATGTTGATTCTATATTTTTTGAGTTAAGTAAGGTAATTTCTTCTGCTATAAGAGTGTTTTTTTTATTGCTAGAAGAACTCCATGATTATCAGCCCTATCTTTTCTAAAAAATTTCATAATTACTATTGAAAATTTCTGCATTATAAATTTCAGGATGTAGCCAAGTTTCTGTTCGCGCAATTATGTCTGGTTTCTCACATTCTAATAACATTTCTAAGTCTTCTGTTTTGTTCCTAATGCTTTGAAAATTTATTACTAAGGTTTTAAGGTATTTTGGTATTACTTCTTTAGTAGGTTTGTCTAGTGAGGCTGCTGTATTAATTTTAGTAGATTTAGGTTTAACAGGAGTGGATCTGGCTAGTGGTTGGTGATTTTGGTTTGGGATGGTGTTTAGGATATTGTATGGGTTAGAAGTGTCTGCATCAAAGGAATCAAACAGTCCTGGTGTAAACTGAGGTAACCCACACGGTACACAGTGCCATGATGCGTCTTTGTTGCCTAAGGCATAATACACAGGTGTATTCATATGGAGACATGATGCATGGTACAATTCATCGCAGGTGTCACATTGAATGGCTTTCTGTTTCATGGTGCATACTTTTTTGCAGATGTTGCATCTATCTTTAGATCTAGGCCCTGGATTTGACTCTACATTTCCTGCTATTAATATTTACAGTGATATGTATTTATTTTTGCTGTGTCTGATTGAGAACTTCGGAATAGCATACCTAACTTTTGAGGCTATATTTCTCACTAGCTATATACTACCCACGGCCTGCGCATCGTAATTTGCGTATCACTGTCGATAAAGTCACTGAGAGTGTTTTGGAAACAATTAAACGAAATAATAATGCTATAAGTAAAGCGAATGCGTGAATGTTAAAGTAGTATGAATTGTACTATAAAAATAGCTAATCGATTTAAATCCATTTTTAAAAATAAAAACATTTGCTTGTAGGCCTACATATATTTGATTAAAATATGAAATGAATGGACTTTATTTTCTATGTTCATGTGTTAAAGTATAAAGTAGATTTATCATCTTTGAATTATATCTAGAGTTAGAGATAGATCTAGAGTTTGATATAGGCTTCGAGAGATTTTCATTCTGCGCGTGCGTGTAGACTTCGGTCTGCGCATGTGTGACCTTTCTGTCTTCTCTAATGAAAGAAGCGAGCGATGAATGGGATATAAAGCACGTCAAGATGTCTAAATTCGCAGATATATAGAGAACTAATTTATATAAAAATGCTTTTAAAACACAAGTTTGAAAGTTAATTTTACTAAAAAATGAAATGAATGGACTATATTTTGTATTTTAATGTGTCAAAGTAAAAAAAAACTATCTTTGCAAAGTGTAGTTCTTAAAATTTGATGTAGATCCTTTCGATCTTGTCTCATGTAAACATTGCTATATGACCTAGATCCATGAATTGTAATAGTTTCATAGAGTTGGGCAACCTTTTTTTTTTTTTGAGGGTCTTAAGTTTGTTTTAGGGCTTCTTTACATACGTTACTGTTCCAGTTAGTAGCCAAGTAACATTTATGCCAAGTTTTATCAAGATTGGTCAAACGGTTTGGATTTCTATGCGGGCCATACACCCATACATACATACATACACCCATACATACATACATACATACACACATAAATACATACATTTTCTGGGTTTTGTATTCTTAATATTTTTCTCAGCCATAATTGCTGAGCCACGTTTAGCCTCTTTTCGACCTTTTTGGATGACTTCCAGGTATGGCAAGTGTAGGTGGCCGTTGGGACAGTGGTGGTGTTGATGAGATAATGAAATAAGCTCATTATTTGTTTCCCAAAATAGGTCATAGTTTTGATAAGAAAGCTTCTTCTTTCCCTATCCGACATGCAACATCGTAATTTGCATTTCCATCCCTTGTGCTAAAGCTGGTTAAATAGTTCAATTTTTCTATTTATTCAGGCTCCGTTTAACCAAGTTTAACGGCATGCTAGTTGACTTGTAAATAATACACATAACTTTGGTTTTAGAAACGTTCATCAATCTAATCACACACACACACAAAGAAAACCACCACTAAATCGTCTAGTATCTAAAAAAGAAAAAATTTTTACAAATACAATCACGACATGATATATGTCTGCTAGTGTATCACATAGGTTAAGGGTGACAGTCTCACCAAGGTACTTGAGTTTGGACCACCCTTTATTCCTCTAAGGCGCCCCCATTGTTTATATTCAACTAAGAGTACACTCGCTAAGAGGCCAGTCGAATGAAAGCTTGGGAGAGCGTGAAATCCGAGAAATAACGTGGAAGAATACAAGCTACAAGACTAGAGTCTTGTCTCAAACGTTAGTCAAAATCAAGAAATGACACCCCCCCTCCCCTCCAAGGCGTTATCATGCATCTCAATTGATTGGGACATGCTTAATGAATATTTATTGATGATTGAGATCTGGCTGTTTTTTTTTTCCTTTCCTGATCAGAAACCAGGAAATCATTTTGGGCTTAGTAAGTTCAGGGGCATCGGTTCAAACCTCAAATCACTCTAAGTAGGCATAATCTTCTTGATTTTATCATAACTTACAATAGAGAAGTCGTGAGTGTCTGCCTCTTTAACACTCGTCCCCGTATTTCCCGTATAACGTTGTTTATCCGGAATGTCAAATATCTGACTGCTTTTTTTTCTAAGTGATCTTGCTTATGTGCAGTGAAAGATCAGCGATTATTTCTCTCAATAATGGTAAGCATACCACATGTAACACTTTGTTCCCCTGTATAAGTCAAGTTCCTCTTCAATCCTAGCGATCCACCATAGGGTAGATCAGTGTTTCCCAAACTTTTTCTCTAACGGACACTTCGCAGATCTGAGTATTTAGCGGAATACTGCTTATTTTAGAGACATTAATTCACGTGGTGGCTTGCAAGTTAATTATTCCAGCAGTTCGTGAAACTAACTATTCAGGCCTTGCGGAACACAGTTTGGGAAACACTGGGTAGATATTGTAAAGGCCATCTGTTTCTGTGGCCAATTGGCGTAGTAAGTTTTGGTGGCCCCCCCTCCCCAATAAGACCAATGTAATGTGTGACAATCAGTGTATTGACCAAAAGACATTCCAATGCAAGTAGAGTAAAATAATCTAATCATGTTTGAAGCGAAACTCCAAAGCAAATTGAAAGTCAATGTTTGTTCAATAACAGAATTAAACAAGTTAACGGTGTTCCAAATGAATAAAGAAATGTTTATAAGTTCTAGTTAAAATATTCTCCACATTTACATTCCTAAATTACTTCTAGGTGTCAAACTTTGAAACATTGATGCAAA
The DNA here is from genome assembly GCA_036873155.1 of Biomphalaria sudanica. Lineage (NCBI taxonomy): Eukaryota > Metazoa > Mollusca > Gastropoda > Planorbidae > Biomphalaria > Biomphalaria sudanica. The sequence goes on from JAZGLO010003675.1 coordinate 557,229, forward strand.
CTAATATCTAGTTCTACGTCCATTATTTAACAGTAAATAGATCGACAACCATTTTTCTGGTCCTCTGGGGCCAACCCTTCTTTTGATAAAACAATGCCCTGATGGAAAACAGTTCCTTACATTAAAGCTAAAAACAATAGTTGATGTTTTTTTGAAGATATTATAAATTTTGGTACAACGTTCAGAATATTTTGAGCTATTTAAATTCTATTTATTAAAGGTTTTTACTAAAGTGTATTTCTTGGTTCACTTTTGTGTCATCCCCAAGTTCTCAGGACGGCCCTAACTGCGTAATAAGCCCCTTTTGCGCCATTGTTGCTACGCTTCAGGCTGTGGGCCCCTAATGGCCGTGGGCCCGGTTTCATTGAACCCCTTCGCGCCATGGATGCTACGTGGGCCCACGGTTAACGGGCGTGTTATGTGGCCAGTACAATGACTAACCGCCTTTACTTTTATCCAACTATAGTCAGGAACCGTTTAGAGCTTGGTGTAATTGGAGGCGCCCTAAAAACCCAGAGATTAAAAATCTCAGTCTTCCCCAGGATTCGAACCCGTGATCCCTTGGTTCTTAAGCCAACGTTTTGCCACTTTACCTTGTTTCCCTAAATATTTTACTTGAATTTTATGTTTGTGTACAGCGCGATAACCCAATTTGAATTCTCTTTATAGCGTTGGGGAAATGGACCGTTTATAGTAACTCCTATTGGTCCGTTTTAAATTGATCCAGATCATATACCCCTTCTCCGTATATTTCTACAAAGTGGTTCTGATTAATCAATAAAATGATATATAATGTTATCCAGACTTTCCGAGCTAAAAAATCTTATAAAAAAGGAGTATGCAGGATGTGTGGTCTGAATTTTTTTTCATCTCATGTTTTATAAAAGTTTCTTCCTCGTACAGCATTAGAAACACACCCTATTGCACAGGCTATTATTTTATATTACTTTAAAAGAAATATTTCCATTTTTTTTCAGAGAATTATCCAACTTAGCAGTATCAGACATTCTTATGTGATTATATTTGTTATCTCCCTTGTAACTATAATCTTTGTGTTTCGGTGAGTTGATTACATCAAAACGAGTGTATTAAAATGTATTTTTTGTTCGATATCATTGATACTTATTTTGATAAACAATTTTTCTAATTTACTAAATAAATGACTCCATCTGTAGCCATTTCTGTGGTTGTAGTTTAGTGTGCAACTGTGACTGTCGTTTCAATGGTCCCAGGTTCGATCCGGTATAATTTTTGTACCGGTTATTTCTCCGGCTTCCCATTTTCGGATGAAGTTGAAACTTCACACAATTATTTATTGCACCTAATAAAATATGAATCAATCGAAAAATTGAACAATTATTAAATTAATTATTGGTAATTAATTATTTTGTTTGGTATTGAAAAACGGAAATAAATGCTATGTATTAAGAGATGTAGCTATATGTAGAGTTATTGCCTTTATTACGTGTTGTACAAGTTTTTTTTTCCTACACTTCCCTTCTCAGATCAAGTTAAAATTTTGCATTATTTCAATCCCAATACACAAATCAATAGAAAAAAAAACGAATTAGTTATTCAGTTATTGGTACTTAATTGAATTATATAGAAAAGGAAAGATGATCATGCAGTATTTAGATATATAACAGTAATTGTTGCTATTTCCATTAGATAAGCTTTGCTTTTTTTTTTAAAGATTTTATTTCATATTTTGCTTGTTTTTTGTTCACGCTCTTAAAATCCTAACCTTGGCTCACATTTAGTCTCTAAGCATCAAATCCTAACCTTGCTCACATTTAGTCTCTAAGCATCAAATCCTAACCTTGGCTCACATTTAGTCTCTAAGCATCAAATCCTAACCTTGGCTCACATTTAGTCTCTAAGCATCAAATCCTAACCTTGGCTCACATTTAGTCTCTAAGCATCAAATCCTAACCTTGCATCAAATCCTAACCTTGGCTCACATTTAGTCTCTAAGCATCAAATCCTAACCTTGGCTCACATTTAGTCTCTAAGCATCAAATCCTAACCTTGCTCACATTTAGTCTCTAAGCATCAAATCCTAACCTTGCTCACATTTAGTCTCTAAGCATCAAATCCTAAACCTTGGCTCACATTTAGTCTCTAAGCATCAAATCCTAAACCTTGGCTCACATTTAGTCTCTAAGCATCAAATCCTAACCTTGCTCACATTTAGTCTCTAAGCATCAAATCTAGTTGCATCATCATCATGGGCGCAACTATCTTCAATAGAAATCCCCAGCATTGGTGCAGGAAAGAACCTTGTTCTCTGTACGGGGCTTCCTTGACCTAAAACATGATCGCAGAACGATTAAATCCGGCCCGCCACAGGATATGTTAAAAGGAGTAAAACTAATCATTTCAGTCATGCTATGAATACGAACTGAGAAACCAGAAAACTATGAATTCAATAGTTCCAGGATGTACGACTTGTTGGTACAACATTTCCATGAACGTTGATCATGCCTCAGTCACGTGACTGTTGATTTGGTGTTGAGTCTATGTCAACGTTTCCTAAATATAAAACAAGTCGTCAATGTAAAAAGTTGGTAATGCTTGCAAATATTATTTGTTAGCATGCGCTTAGGTTCTCACCCCGATCCCATACAATCTGTATGTTCTAATGCGCTTTACTACACGAAAATAAGATAAACTTAATGCTGACAGTGAAAATGTTTGTAAAATGTTTTACATGTTTCGGATGTTCCTTCAGAGCTGAAGATAGTTTACTTCCTAGTCCAAACCTCCCGTAGGACGACGGGGGATGGGAGCGGGCAGGGTTTGAACCCGGGACCATCGATAAATTCAAACGACAGTCCAGCGTGCAAACCGCACGACCAGGCAGCCATCTTGTTTTCGTAAGAAGTAGGAAACGGAACATCTTGACTTGACTTGCCACATTCATTTAGCTAAAAATGACTTGCCACATTCATTTAGCTAAAAGTGACTTGCCGCATTCATTTAGCTAAAAGTGACTTGCCACATTCATTTAGCTAAAAGTGACTTGCCACATTCATTTAGCTAAAAGTGACTTGCCGCATTCATTTAGCTAAAAGTGACTTGCCACATTCATTTAGCTAAAAGTGACTTGCCACATTCATTTAGCTAAAAGTGACTTGCCACATTCATTTAGCTAAAAGTGACTGGCCGCATTCATCTAGCTATACGTGACTTGCTGCATTCATCTAGCTTAAAGTGACTTGCCTCATTCCACGAGGATCAATTCAATGAAAAAAGACTAAGTTTTATGAAGATAATTTGAGACAATTTCCAAGCGAAATCCAGTTTTCCAGAATTAATAGCTCATGCTTAGAGAATGTGTGAAACCTTTGCATCATTATACATTTAAAAGCAGCTTTTTTTTCAGTATTGATACCTAGAAAAAGCTTTGATAGATTAACCTTAGTTCACTCTTAAGAAAAACTACGCCTAAAATTGAACTAAATTATGGCGAACTGTTATCCAAACGATTGCATCTTCATGTATCACATTAAGTTTAATTTTGATATTAAATCCAATACTGGATCTAATTTTTTTATTTTTCTAGATAAAAAAAAATATGGCCCGCCAAATTGTTTAAAATGAGTTTTTGCCCATCACTGACCTGAACTATTTCATCTATTTCTCTGTTTCAATGTAGCTCCAAGCTTCATGAGGATACACACAGCAATATCCTTCTCAAAGAAAGAAATGATTTATCTCACAGACTGAATGATATCTTAAGGCTATATGGTCAACAACATTGTGAACTATTAAAAATGAAAATGGTAGGCTATTTCTGTATGCTTAAGCTATATTACGAATCCCAAAATGATGATGGTACCAGCAGATATTAGGCGCAGCGTTTTGGTGCGAGCCGATTTGGTGCAGTGTTTTGGTGCGAGTGGAATTGTTATCTCCTTTGTGTCCTTTGAATTAATGCAATCAGTAGATTGCATGCGCCTGTGAGGTTGTATTAATGTCTGCGCTGAGTTCGAATATAAAAACAAACCACAGGAGACATCACAAGAAAGATGAACGTATAATAACTAGGTCCATCATGGGAGGGGAGGGGGGAAATGGGGGGGGGGGGTTCTCCCTTCCCCCATATATATTTATCAGGGGCGGACTGGTCATAGGTAGTAAGTAAGTAATTCAACTTATTTTGTTCACAAACTATGATTTCTCCATCAAAGTAGGACCTCCCTTCCCCCCTCAAAGGGTTTAGGTGGTAAGGGCAGTAGATGTATTCTCCTCCCCCCCCCCAATAGGCCAACAGGAAAACTAAATAAGATAAAGATCGATAAAAAAATCAATAACAAGGTTTAATCATGTAGATATTTAATTGATTATGTTAACAAGCTGTGATTTCCTTTAATAAATTGGACCGACCCCACTCGAAATTTATGGGGTGTTAGGGCGGGATTGATGCCATCGTCCCTTCCCCACCCCACCAACTCGGCCAACATACTGGAAGGGGGGGGGCGAAATAATCGAAACATAGGTTGAAATATAAAGAATTAGTATATATTATTATCATAAGTAATAAATTCGTGTACAAATTGTTTCATTTCTATACTAAAATTTGTCCGCCCCCTCCCCTAAGCGGCCGAATGGGGGGCGATTGCCTCTACCGCTCCCCCTCCCCCGGGTCCGCCAGTGCCTCCATGACATATTGTAAGCCAAGAACAATGACATAATTTAAGGTATGAACAGTCGAAACTGTCAAGGGGAAGTGATCTATTGTCGATGGTTCAGCTTTATCTCAGGAGTCTGAATACCGAGAGACTTAGGCCAAAGGAAACTTGATTCAAATAGTTTTGTTTTTGTTCCTCAAGGAAGATTCTCGAGTATCTCAGCGTGGCGGTTGGTGTTGGTCAATGAGTAGTCCAGAGAGCCAAGAGCACAAGTGGGATAAGGTAAAACAGATCATCGCAAGATATTCAACGATACCTAACATCTAAGAATAATCCGAGACACGTCTCTCTCTCTCCCCTCTCTCCCTTTCTCCCTCTCTCTCTCACTCACACACACTCTCTCTCTCACTCACACACTCTCTCTCTAATCATTCGTTCACTTCAGACATTAATGTCTCATTATTATATATTTAATTATCTTTTTTTTTGGCATCATTTATACACTCAAAGAATCTTTTATCTATTTTTGACTTTCAGGGATTGTGGTGGTCAAGCTGGTCATCGTTCTAAACGAGAGTCTTGAGAATGCTGGTATTTTAAATTCTGAATGTAAAGACTTCTCCATTTCTTGATATTAGTTTCAGTGAGACGTGTTGATCGTTGTGCTGACCACACAACACTCACGTTAATTCTTCTCCAAACAAACACACACACACCTTTTCATCTTACGCTAACTAGAAAGCAGACAACTCAGAAAAGGTAGAGAAAAAAAAAGTGACGTGAACTAGCCAAGATTACTGAGAGGATCACGTGAGACGTTTTTTTAGAGAATGCTTGCAAAATGCGACTTATAGACTGTTATCGACAATTAATTGGCCAAAAAAAATCTATTTGGTTAAACTGTCTGTCGCATTTTACGTCTCGTGAGACGATCTTTTCCCTTTTCAACTTCTTATGTGACTAAAGAGGCCAATCCTTGATACACAGCTGCGATCGCAGGTTGGGCATTTGTAATCACCAGGCGCCGTTGCATTATCACCCTTCTTTCTGCTTCTGTTGTGTATGACATCTGCTATCCGAGACCCTTCCTTTATGCTCTCTTTCCATGTAGATCTATGCAGTGCTACCTTTTCCCAGCTGCTAGTGTCGATTTGGAAGAGCTTCATGTCGCGTTTGCATACATCCGTATAACGTAATAGTGGGCGACCAGCGGCTCTCCTGCCTTCTATAAGGTTAAACTATTGACAGCAAATTTGCTTTATCCATCAATTCATTCATATACCTCATATATACCTCTTTCCATCCACTCCTCTCCTTCACCTGTCCATCCTTCCATTCGTTATCAAACCATAACTATCACACATTCTGTTATCTTTTCTTGTAATATTTTTCAAATAGAAAAGATCTGTAGATAATTGTATCCCTTTGAGTCTCAGAACTTCATAGAAGCTAATAGTCAACTCCGTCTCATTCTTTGGCTCTTTGTCAAAGGCTAGCAAAGGTGTTATTTGGCCACAACAAACAACCACCCTTTTTCTCATCTCACCAATGATTTGAGTGACCTCATATAAACAGGGCTCGAACCCGCGATTTTCTGATGCTTAGACACTCGACCACCCAATTCCTTCATTTTTCAAAAAAACATATTATGTTTAATTTTTATTTCAGGGCTTTGCTAACGCTCTAAGCTCATTTCTGAAAGATAAAACAGTGGGCAGTTTCGGAGATGGGCCAGGCGCTTACAAATCATACCTGGAGTCGCTGGGAGAAGTGAGAAACTATACGGCTTATGACGGAGCCCCATACATTGAGGACGTCACCAAAGGTCTGGTAGGTCATGTGATCGGCAGTATTTTTTTTTGACGTGGCAACGAGCTATTGGTCGAAACTGCCTACAGGCTGTGAAGTTGAAGGTCAGTGTTCAGGCCTTCTATAACGATTGTCTCGGCCTGTCTCAAGATTCTATTTGAAGTCGTAAAAGTGAGGCTAAATTTGTAATGACAATAGAAGTCGTGCGAAAATATAACTACATAACAACTACATTTCTCACAAACAAAAAAAATATATCTAATAATCCATTATTAAAATGGTCAATGTTTAAAAGGATATAATTGCATATAACAATACCAAATATGACAATACTAAATATAACAATACCAAATATGACAATACTAAATATAACAATACCAAATATGACAATACTAAATATAACAATACCAAATATGACAATACTAAATATAACAATACCAAATATGACAATACTAAATATAACAATACCAAATATGACAATACTAAATATAACAATACCAAATATGACAATACTAAATATAACAATACCAAATATGACAATACTAAATATAACAATACCAAATATGACAATACTAAATATAACAATACCAAATATGACAATACTAAATATAACAATACCAAATATGACAATACTAAATATAACAATACCAAATATGACAATACTAAATATAACAATACCAAATATGACAATACTAAATATAACAATACCAAATATGACAATACTAAATATAACAATACCAAATATGACAATACTAAATATAACAATACCAAATATGACAATACTAAATATAACAATACCAAATATGACAATACTAAATATAACAATACCAAATATGACAATACTAAATATAACAATACCAAATATGACAATACTAAATATAACAATACCAAATATGACAATACTAAATATAACAATACCAAATATGACAATACTAAACATAACAATACCAAATATGACAATACTAAATATAACAATACCAAATATGACAATACCAAATATAACAATACCAAATATAACAATACTAAATATAACAACGCCTTAGTGAAGGGGAGAATGAAGTAGGTATCAAACAAACAGCAGATGTGTTTCTCTAGTGCTGAAAGGGCAGCATGGAAACATCTCACCAAAAATTATCTTTTTATTTTTAGCCTTCACTATTGCCCGCGAATAATGTAGGACAGACGTAGCAGGTATCTTCAAAATGTCTGTATAATGTTTGTGTATAAGAAATAAAGATGTATTACTATCAGCGTGTCACTGGTATACAAGTAGGCCTACCTCCAAAGTACACATGACTTTTCACAAAGACCCAACAACACTGTATAACAATAGAGGCTTATCCGATTTTTTTTTCATCCAACAAAGAGATGTAGTCTGTGTTGTCTGTCCGTAGCTAGTCTAAATAAACCATAGAAAGATTGATTTAAAAAACTTGCTTTATTATGTAGGCTAGTCTAAACTTGTCACAATTTAGGTCGTGTTGTGGTATTCAATGTCTTGTCTGTCTGCTGTCTCTCTTAGAACACAACACGGTTTGGTTTCATATAGACTGTAATGCAAGGACAAATAAACCTTTTCATATATTCGCAAGTCACACGTCAAAACGTCCAAAGGCACACAACACACGTCCAAATGTCCACGCCACACGTCCAAATGTCAACACCAAACGTTCGAATGACCACCCCACGTGTTAAAATGTCCGCATCACACGTCCAAAGATTCACGCCACACGTCCCAATGTCCACAATACGATTTCAAATGTCCACACATGTCCAAACATTCATACCACACTTCCAAATGTCCACACCACATGTCGAAATGTCAACGCCACATGTTCAAATGTCCACACCACACGTGGTCACAGGTGCATTAAGAATTATTGATTCATTTTTTATCAGGTGTACCTCAAGGAACAGTCTTGGGTCCACTACTATTTTTAATTTACATAAATGATTTACCAAATTGCATTACTTCAGGAACAAAAGTCAGATTATTTGCAGACGATTGCATAATATATAGAACAATAAGAACAAAACAAGACACAGATATTTTACAAAGAGAATTAGATGAATTACAGAAATGGGAATCAAATTGGAGCATGTCTTTCCACCCAGAAAAATGTCAGTTGTTAAGAGTCACAAAAAAAACTAAAACAAATTAATTCCACTTATCTTATTCATGGCAAACCAGTAACACAGACTAAAAACGCAAAATACCTAGGTGTTATATTAAATGAAAAACTGTCATGGAATCCACATATTGATGAAACTATAAAAAAATCAAACAAAGCATTAGGGTTTATTAAAAGAAATTTCTATAAATCAAATAAGAACATATAACTAAAATGTTGTTTAACCTTGGTTAGTCCAATAATAGAATATGCATCCACCGTTTGGGACCCCTCAACTCAAGAAAACATTAAGAAACTGGAACAGACACAAAATTAAGCAGTGAGTTTCATAACAAATGAATATTCACATTTGACTAGAGTAACACCATTAGTAAAATCACTAAATTTAGGAAGCCTTCAGGACAAAAGACTCAAAAGTAAAGTAGCAATTATACATAAAACACTGAACCATAATCTTCAAATACAAAATCAAAATCTAATAAAATACTCTGAAAGACACAAAGATAAAGACACATTCCTCGTCCCATATGCTAGGACAAATTTATACAAATACTCCTTCTTCCCTAGTGCTATTAGAGCATGGAATGGGTTGCCTGAGCTAGCCAGAAAAACCAGTGACTTGGCAGAATTTAAGTCATTGGTTAATATGCATGACTAAATGCATGACGCGTAGGACGTAATCATCTTCTTTTTTGAAGTAACGTCTGTATTATATAAGATAAGATACGTGAAACAACTGGCTCATTTCTTCCTTCTGAATGGCGGAACCTTTCGAAATGTAATAAAACTCACATTGATCATTGGGTCTCTGCGTAATGCCATGTGACTTATTGTACTTTTCAGGTAAAATTCTTAGATCTGACGTCCCCCCAGTACGATGTGCCCATCTTTGACTGGGTACTGAGTATAGAGGTCGGCGAGCACATACCGCCCCAGCACGAGGACACTTACCTGGACAATTTGGCCCGGCACGCGAGAGAAGGCTTGATATTAAGCTGGGCAAGCCCAGGTGAGGAACAAATCCTGTTGATAACAACTGACTTTGATCTTAGAGCTACACATCCTAATGGCTGCCGTATAACGATGTAGTTATAAAAGTATTAAGCGTTATGATGAATATAAACACATATTAGTGGTAAAGTGGTAGGCTTCCGAAACAAGGGACAAGGTCAGCCCTAGGGATGGGCAAACTAGGCAGCCCCTAGTGTCTCCAGTTAGTATGGGCGCATTTATTTGTTCATTTATTTGTCGATTTAAATAAAGACTGGCAGGTTTTTAATAAATGCGTACTTTCCTTTTTTTCGCTAGGGAAAAGCCGATATAACGTTTATGCAAAATGTCCGTCTGTCACACTCAGATCTAAAAAAAACAGAAAAGAAATGAAAAATATTGTTTCACCATGCGATGCGGTTTATGTGCAAGGGCTACTTTTGGTTTTCTAAAAGCAAACCGTTTAGTCTAAAAAATTAATTATGCAAGCAATTTTTTTCATAAAAATGCACCAAATATAAAACAATGCATAAATGTAAGGGAGATAATGTTAAACTATGTTAACATAGAAAGATATATATATATATTTTTTCAGTATCACTAAGTCTAGTAAATGTATAAAATGTACAAGTAATGTTCACAACAAATACAAATAATAGTTAAAGATGTTTTTCCTGGTCAAATAGCTGCTAAAATTAAAAGAAAACATTTCTGTTTGTTTATAAAGGCTAAGAATGCACTTTGATCTAAAAAAAACAGAAAAGAAATGAAAAATATTGTTTCACCATGCGATGCGGTTTATGTGCAAGGGCTACTTTTGGTTTTCTAAAAGCAAACCGTTTAGTATATAAAATTAATTATGCAAGCGAACATTTTTTTTTAAATGGACCAATTGTGCAGCGAATTTCGTTCAGTAGCGTTACGGCGGCGGCAAGACATGGAACTAAACTAGTTCCCGCAAAATTATTAAATAATCAGATTTTTTAATTTTTTTTGTTTAGTGCCCCCATCAATGCGTTTTGTCTGTTGGTCGGTCTGTCCATCACGTTTACATAAAAAAACGCTATAAGATATTGAAAATCTGATTTAACCTTTAAAGTTGCAATTGGAAATTAATAATTTTGTTTGGTATCTCAAACAAGGGAAAGAAATTGTACTTGACTGAAGTGGTGGAATGAGCTTAAAAGTAAATTTGATACAAACAATACATAACTATTAAATTTTCTATAGTCATTAGCGCCTCATTAGCCAAGTGGTTATTATGTTGGCTTGAGGTGTAATATACAAAATGACGATTAAATTTCTTTTCGTATGTCTATATTATTTTTAACCTACAACTAAAGCGAAGTTCGTATCAAAAATCTTTTTTAAAAACAACATTTGAACCAGTATTTCATTCAATGAGTTAATTAATAAATGGAAAATATATTTTAAAATGAGACATTAATACCTTTTTTATTATGAACTTAGATCATTTTTTAACCACTGCTCCAATCTATGATTGAAACGTAGTTTGTTCATGAAGTCTGTCCCCTTCTTAAAAACTTACCCCCCCCCCCCTGAAAATTTTCATTTAAAAGTGGTGTAATTTTATGAAAAATCTGCTTGCATAGTTTATTTTAAAAATTAAATGGTTCACTTTCGAAAAAAAAAAAAGGTATCTGTTGTTTGAGAACTTTGAACGATCTGCCACTTCCCATTCTCAGATCAAGTTGAAGCTTTTAATCATTACTCATTATACTTGACAAAACATGAACCAATCAAAATATTAACTAATTATTGGTAATTTTGTTTGATATCGAAATAGAGTGAATAAATGCTACCTAATAAGGGATGTGGATATATTTATTTCCATCAATGCGTTTCGTAACGCTTTTTCATCCCATTCTCGTATCATGTTAAATTTTGCAAAGGTATTCCTAAAGCTGACATGATACAAATAAATCCAAACAAAAACAACAGCAAAAAAAAAAAAAAAACAAAAAAAAAACAACTAAACAACAATTAGCTAATCAATTAGTAGTAAGTACTATTTTTTTATAATGCAGACAGAAGAATAAATCCTGCCATATTGAGATAAATGGCAGCAATTTGCTTTTCTTTTCATTAGATAAGCTTTGTTTTTTTTTTAAAGTATTTTTTCTTATTCTGTTTGTTACTAATATAAAAGGTACACTAGTGTCAAGTAAAAAAATTAAAATGCCTTTTGGTACGTTTATCGATATATACAATTACATTTTTTACCACATCTTAAATTTCTCTTATTGATGGAGTTGGGAGCCCACCAACATATTCTTGACTTCAGGCTCATTGGTATGTAGCAACGCCACTGAATAGATCGTGTGAACAACGAAACATCAAAGTTTTTTTTTTTTTAATGGCCATGTAAAGCTATTCTTGTTTTTGTTTTCTTCGACAGGACAAAAAGGTCTGTCTCACGTGAACACAAAGCCTCTAGCAGACGTGGTCATCCAGATGAACAGAAGAGGCTTCACCTTGAATGTCAAGGCTGGAGAGCTCCTGAGAAATGCTTCGACTTTCTATTGGCTAAGGAATAATGTCAACGTTTATCACAGGGCTTCAATAACCTCCCTTGATGACCTCAGGGCTTGAGTAAAATAAAGCTAGATTTAAATAAAATACTGGTACTCTAGTACTTCAGTCGTCTTTAAGCGCCCCCCCCCCCCGTTGTGACAGGTGCTGCGTTGTTGATGTTTTCAAGAATTGCATTTATGTTCCTTAATTTATGTCTAAAAGTAAAATAAAAATACTCTACACAATTCGTTTCAAACTTTTGTCTTTTTGTTCTGTTCACTTACGTTGGTAAAACCATATAATCATCAATTGTAATAGTAATTACTATAATAAAAACAATCTTTATTATCCATGTGGGAATCCATTTTCCATTTCTGCATTTAAAAATACAATGCATTTTTAAAAAGACCTCTTAAGTAGCTTATTACTGTTAAGACAGTAATAGAAAAATATTGACTTTTTTTTTTTCAAGAAATCTGTTAGTATTGAGACGCACCATAGTTGACGGACCTTGAACGCGACATTTAGTGACTTCACGAATTAGTGGGTTCTAGTTTATGTGTTGTATTATTTGTCAGTTTGTTTTAGGTCTTCGAGGTAACAACATTGCATTACGGACAGAGACTTGACTGAGGCCTTTCTGCATTAAACTTTATTCAAGTATCTAATGGTCTGGACTTCGTCCCTTAGCCTAAATGATCTGTATTTCGTTAACTAGAACTGAACCAGGGACACCTAGACGTATCGAGACCTAAGGTAGATTCTATCGAGTTATCATTATAAATAGAATAGGAAAGCTGTGACATATTTGGAGGCTCGTTTATCTAGTTACTTGACTTAGTCTTGGATGACATTAGGCAGAACTGCGGTTTGCCATCGTTAAAAGGTCAAGGACCAAGGAGGCCATGAAGTCGTGAAGAGTGTGCGCTCACGTGCAACGGCGAGGAAAAAAAACTAAGTCAATCAGCCGAGACGAAACCAGGTCAAAGAGAGGGAAGTGAGAGCTAAAGAGGCAGAAGAAAGAGCTAAAGAAAGAGAGGCGGTGGAAAGAACTAAAGAAAGAGAGGCGCTAGAGAGAGCTAAAGAGGCAGAAGCAAGAGCTGAAGAGAATGTAGAAATACACAAATTGAGAGTCAGAGAGTTGGAGCTTAGGGAGACGAAAGGAGAAATCAAAGAGCATATCAAACCTGTATGGAAACCAAAGTTGCCACCTTTCAATGAGAACGTGGATCAAATGGATGCATATTTGGCGAGATTTGAAGTAGATGCTCAAGCTACAGAAATACCTAAAACTCAATGGGGAAGTCATCTATACACATTGTTACAGGGAAAGGCACTGCAAGCTTGTATCAACTTTTCTAAGAAAGATTTAGAGAAATAAGACAAGGTGAAGGAAGTATTGATGAAAAGATACACCTTGACAGATGATGGGTATAGAGAGAAGTTCCATAAAGCTAAACCAGAGAGAAACCAGCCATTCCATGAAATTGTTAAGGACATTACAAGATACTTAATGCGTTGGGTTGAATTGTCAAATACTGAAAAGACATTCGAAGGTCTCATTGATCTGTTCATCAGAGACAAGATCCTCACATCTTGCAATCCTCAGTTAGTGGCTTTTCTACATGAAAGTAAACCGAAAGATGTGCCGACAGCAGTCAAATTGTGTCAGCAATATATTACTGCACATCCAGAGCAGACAATTCAGAGAGAGGAAGACTTGATAACTAGCAAGTTTGCCTTTGCTGCAACAGAAGTCGCTTTAAACAAAAATGGAGACAGGACCGTCTGTAGAAAAGAAGTGTTGGTGAAAAAAAAATGTTTTAAGTGTTTAACAACGGGACATTTAGCAGCTCAATGTAGAAACAAAAGCCCATTAAGACGAAATTAGACTATGGGTTCAAGCAGAAGTCAGGAGTTTAAAACCAGCAACAGGGAAAGACCAACTGGACATCCATACAATGCGTCAGTTTGCATAGACTATCAACATGGTGAACAACTCCCTCATCAGATCTGATCAGATCCAGATGGCTGGAGCTGTAACTTGTGACGCTGGGAAATTAAAAATGTATCATGGATTTGTTGGGAAAAAATCTATTTGGGTCTTGAGAGACACAGGAGTGACCACAATCGGAGTGAAGAGACTACATGTGCACCCTCACCAGTTGACGGTAAGAAAGTCCAGTGTATGACATTTGGAGGAACAATTGAAGAATATCCCACAGCTGTCATTGACATAGATACGCCATTTTTATCTGGGAAAGTTGAAGCATGTGTGTTGGAGAGGCCTGCAGCTGACTTGATTCTAGGAAACGTGACTGGCATAACTGAGCCTACCATCACAGATATCTACAAGTGGCAAAGGTCAGCAATGTCAGAAGTTACAAATGCGGTAACTAGATCTCAATCTGGGGTAATAGAAAACATGGGACAACCGATCCTACATAGTCAGATTGAACAGCCAGAATCAAAATTAACATCCAGTTATGCATTGAATAAAAGGAGGACCAAACATTGGTTAAACTTTTTGAATTGGCGAAGCGTCCCACCAGTAAATTTAAAGTGAAAAATGGGCTTCTGATGAGACAAGATAACAAAGCTAAATTACAGCTAGTCGTTCCTGCCGCCGACAGAAACAGAATTTTGGAGTTAGGTCATGACTCACCTTTTGCGGGTCATATGGGGACAGCACGAACAAGAAAAAGAATTCTCAATAACTTTTACTGGCCAGGAATATTTAAAGATGTGAAAAAATTTTGTCAGCGTGCAGTAATTGTGGCAGTACAAAGCCCAGAGATCAGTATACAAAAGTCCCATTACAGGTCCGTAGTTTATTGGGACTCTGCAACTTCTATCGAAGGTTTATAGCGGATTTTGCAGAGATGACTGAGCCACTCACAAACCTGACCAGAAAGGTAGCACCCAACGTGATCAGATGGTCACATGACTGTGAAGTATCGCTGCAGAAGATAAAGAAGGCATTTGCAGAGGAGCCGATTCTGCG
The DNA here is from genome assembly GCA_036873155.1 of Biomphalaria sudanica. Classification (NCBI taxonomy): domain Eukaryota; kingdom Metazoa; phylum Mollusca; class Gastropoda; family Planorbidae; genus Biomphalaria; species Biomphalaria sudanica. Next base: position 572,333 of record JAZGLO010003675.1, read on the forward strand.
TCTAAATGACTGTCAGAAGGAATTCATACTAGCTACTGATGCATCTGCTGTTGCTATCGGGGGATGCCTAGCACAGGAATCACAGGACATTCTACATCCCGTTATGTACGTCAGTAGAAAGTTGTCTTCAGCAGAACAACGATACAGCTCCGTAGAAAGAGAGTTCTTGGCAGTTGTTTGGGCAGTAACCAAGTTGGCCAGATACCTGTTGGGCAGAACATTCTTACTCCGCACAGATCACGCACCTTTACGCTGTTTAAACACACGTAAATCGGTGAATTCCAGGGTAACTCGCTAGGCCCTGATGCTTCAGGACTTTCAGTTCGATGTGCAGCATATTCCAGGTAAAGGAAACGTCGTAGCGGACATTCTGTCAGGCTTATCATAGATATAAGCCTACGTGGCTTCTCACAAGCATGTGCTGCTTCATCAAAGACTTTGTGTCTTCAACAGTTTAGACTTTGTTGCTTGATGGTAGACTTTCTGTCTAAAACTAAGACTTTGTGTCTTCATCTTTTAAGACTGTGTGTCTTCATCTTTTAAGACTGTGTGTCTTCATCTACTAAGACTGTGTGTCTTAAATATAGACTGTGTGTCTATTACTTAGTCTGTGTGACTACATTGAAGTCTGTGTGACTACATCAAGATCTTTGTGACTATGTTTAAGTCTGAATGACTACATAATCGCCTGTGTGGCATACCCAGAGCCTTTGTGGCCTATTGAATTAACATTTTTGTTGTATTGTGGTGTAATGTTTGATACTTGTTTTATAATCGTGTTTTTTATGTATCTTTGTAAAAATTGATACTAATTTTAGGAGGGGCGAGATGTCACGGATGAATGTGTGTATGTATGTATAATCTATTTTTACATTCTGCGCGAATGACCGGAAGTGTGTTGGTTGTTAGACAGAGACCAGCTTGTGTGTGATATGCAGTAAGCTGATTAAAGTTTATGTGTTTGATCTGGTGGTTTCATTGTTTTATTTCGTTAACTAGAACTGAACCAGGGACACCTAGACGTATCGAGACCTAGGTTAGATTCAATCGAGTTATAATTATAAATAGAATAGGAAAGCTGTGACACTTGGCATTGTGAATGTTTGTGTGTGGGTTTTGCGAGGCCTGATATATCTCATTTGAATAATATGTTTAACTTGTAAATACTAATACTATTTATTCATCATTCTTGTCATAATATTCATCCATTCATTAAATTGTTAAACATACACTCTTGTTGTTAACTCATGTAAGTTAATTCCCCCATTATCATTAAAATAAGTGTACGCAAAATAAATATACTGTTATAACCTTGCCATGCACAACGCAGAAGGTGCGCACTATTAGAGACAAGACTAAGTCGGATGTTGACAGTAGAAGAAGAGAGAACGATTTCCGCCCAAGTCTAGACCCGAGATGAAGATGCTGTGTTCAAAGCAGATGTCCTATGTGTTTGTCATGTTTCTGTGTAAATAAACATCTAGATCTTGTTGATTTGCCTCCCTCCAGTTATTACTTAAAAAGGCGCAGTGGCTGAGTGGTAAAGCGCTTGGATTCTGAACTTGGGGCTTGGGTTTCGTATTCCAGTGAAGACAGGGATTTTTCCATTCGGGATCTTCATTACGCCTTGAGTCAACCAAGCTCTAATTATTTGTACCTGACATTAAATGGGGAAAAGTAAAGGTGATTGATCGTTATGCTGGCCACATGACACCCTCGTTAACTGTGGGCCATAGAAACAGATGACCTTTACATCATCACTAGGTTCGAAAGGGCAACTTGACTTAATGAATATATAAAAAACAACACTTGTAATTGAAAAAGTATTTATGTTTAATGAAAATTCATTTTGAAAAATTTAAACTTTAAAAGAGAAAGATTAATTTAATTTAATATTTATTTTATATTATAATAATAATTATTATTATTTTAGTGCCTAATAATTTTTATATGTCATTACTTTCAACTATCAAAACAAGACTATGGTTTGAATATTCCTGGTCCATTGGTGAATTCGATGGGGGCCGCCTCGGAGTTTATGTGATAACACAAACTCTCTGTTCTATCTCTTTGTAATCTTCTTTAATTAAAAACGCGAGTCACACCACGATCTTATCCTGGCTGCAGTGTCTACTAGCAATCATCCTGCACACTAGTCGCTCGTAGACAGACGATTAGCGTGTGCGTGTCTAAACTAATAAATATTGTCATTTCTTTTGGCTTTCGAAATAAAAATCGCTTTTGGAATCTTTCTCTTGAGATAGTAAATTGTTAAGGCCAGACCTTAAGTAGTCAACAATGGGTAAGTACATTAATAATAACATATAACCTTGTTGAAATTAGTAATATTTGAGGGGAATTCTGTTGAACATAGAGCAAGATAGTAGGAACATGGGAACATTAGTTATTAGATGACCATATGTACGGGGAAAAAAGAGAATAAGATACAGAAGTCACTAGGTAGTGGAGATATTAGTTCAGTTAACTTAGTATACATTTAGATACAAGTCAGTTAACTTGGTAGTCATGTTGAGAGAAGTCAGTTAACTTTGTAGTCATGTTGAGAGAAGTCAGTTTACTTGGTAGTCATGTTGAGAGAAGTCAGTTAACTTGGTAGTCATGTAGAGAGAAGTCAGTTAACTTGGTAGTCATGTAGAGAGAAGTTAGTTAACTTTAAAGTCATGTTGAGAGAAGTCAGTTAACTTTGTAGTCATGTCGAGAGGTCAATTAACTTCACAGTCGTTTAGAGAGACGTCAGTGATTCGTTTTACAGTCAACCTAACAGAGGTGAAGAGAATGGAGTTTTAAGAGAGCAATCATATCACTGCATGCTGAAGTAAAATTATATAATTCAAGCTATAGACTATAGAGCATACGTTTTCATTGCGTCTCACCGCCTTGCACTATGCTCCTCATATATATGCATTCATGTTGCACCATTTGTAAGCTGTAAGTTTATGTAAATAAACATGACATTTAACTATTGAAGAGCACAGCTGATTATGTGTGCTACACAATTCTACAGTCGAAAATAAGAAAGTAGCTCCTGCAATTTTAGTTATCCACTCTTTGGACTCTGGACTGTTATTTTTATTGGCCTCCTTCAGTCGTAGAACGACTATGGTTCATCTCAGAGCACGCTTCCTCATGTGGCTGTGGAGCCCTATTTTGGAGAGACACTCCCGTTCACAGATAGCGCAGGTTAAGGTGGCTTTTGCTTCGGTGGTAGAGGAGCTGGCCGTTTTTCGGATTGTGCGTTTTTCTTCCTGAGCTGAGACCCATGTACTTTCACTGTCCATAGCTTTCTTGGTCACTGTCTCTCTCCACCTGTTGCGGTCTAGAGCTATGTCTTCCCAATTGTCAGTATTGATGTTCACTGATTTGAGGTCACGTTTTATTACATCTATGTAACGGTTCCGCAAGGTTGTTAACGCCGGAAGTGGTAATGGTCTTAAGCCAATCATTACCTACAAAGTGCTTCCAATGGCATGCGTCTCAAATAGCCTCTAACAACCAGTCCAACTCCTGGCCTTCATGTGTGGCTCAGTTACTGAGCCCGGCGGAACCGTTACCACAGACAGGAGAAGGGGCAAAGGCGAGCAACTGGCGCCTAAACCAGTAAGCTTCGGGCAGAAGGGGCTCGTTAGCCTTGGTTGGCTACCCAACTAGGAGAAGGAAAACTCTGAATCCAAACCTCCGCTGCCCTGCGGCTATACCCAAACACGGGAAAGGCTTCGGGAGACAAATCTGAGGAAAAATCTGGACTGTAATACTGCAGAAAAGCTACGCTACAAGCATTTACATTAAATAAATTTTTTTGGTCCTGACCACTCTCTTGTAATAATAATGAACACTAATTTTGTCACTTGTTGTGGACGATGAAATACGAACAGTTTAACCTCTTACCTTTAGTAAGTCCAGGAAAACTAAGCCCCATTTTCAAGATCAAAACCCCAAAAGGATGTTTTATTCTCAATTTCTACCAACTATGTATTTGAAAGAGATTTTCAAGATCAAAAGAACAAAACAATATTTTTTTGTTCGGCTGGACACTTTTTGGTGTGTAACTTTTCCTTTCGCTCCATTGTGTTATTGAGGTCTAAATCTTCATGAGATTTTCTTCTCTCTATATATTGTTTATAGTGGTTTCATGTTGACCACTTTTGTCATCCAGGGGGCTGAGAGTTTTGGGCCTTTTCATGTGGCTGGTGAGATCTATTAGAGCCTGGAATGTTCGGCTGCACACTGGGCTGGTTATTCCAGCTGGAGCTAGTTTCATTGGCTTTGTTTTGTTTTTCTCTCACGATTTTCTTCTGCCAGCGCTGTTCTCTTGTCTTTTGCAATTTGTGCCATATTTTTACAACGCGACGCCATGATGTTCTATCATGTGGCAGAGAAGCTTTGAGTGTGTCCTTGAAGCGTTTGTTCACCTTGTGATCGCTTTCCTTTCTTTAATTGATGATAGATGAAAAAGTCTTTTAGAGATGCGGAAGTCTTTCATCCTGCAGACGTATCCTGCCCATCACAGCTTGGACTGCCTTAGTATTGTGTAAATGCTTTGTCAGACCTTGTTCGAAGGACTTAAGTATCAGGTATTTTGTTTCTTGCCATTTAACTTTCAGTATTTTCTGAGAGCTCATGTGAAAGTGGTTCAGTTTCTGTTCATGTCTTCTGTATACTGTTCACGTTTCTGAACATAGATCAAAGTGGGGAGGATGAATGTCTACCATAGAATGCACTGGCGATACGTAAGCCGAATTAATTGTCGCTGTTTCCGTTTCGGGAGAGTGTGCAAGGGAGGTGAATCTTTCCACTGCATTCATTTCCTGTCCATTTATCCATATGCTTGAACTGGAGTAGGTTTTAACTGGAGCAGGCAAGTATAGGACTTCAGTCTTTTTTACAAAGCTTCTATCAACTCACTCTGTCTGTCTGTCTGTCTGGTAAAAATGTTGTAAACGTTATTTCTTTGACACCCAAGCACGGATCAAGTTGAAATTTGCACAGTTATTTCTTGTACCTGAAAACAAAAAATCAATTAAAAAAAAACCGATTAGTTAATTAATTATTGGTAATTAATTATTTTGTTTGGTATCACGAAAAAGGGAAAGAAATTGTACTTGACTGTAGGGATGAAATAAGCTGAATTAGTCCCCTTCTTGGGTCACCACTTTAAAGGTAGTTTGTAAATAACAATAGAACAATATATACAGCAGTGTTTCCCAAGGGGTACGGGAAGACATTGGAGGGGGTACGCGATTACACTCTTCGCAAATGAGCTTGAAAAACCATTTCCCTGATTGAAACAGATACTATTGAAAGGATAACATTTAACATGAACACAAAATCCATGCCAGAAGATTTGTCGCACGCGGAAAAAGAGCAGTTGTTAAAATTGACTTCAGACTTCTTAAATATAAATAGACGTCAACATCTGATTTCAAATGCAACATGTGCATCCAGTTTAAAAGAAAAAAAAAAGGTTTAAATACACCTTGCCTTTTACAACTACATGTTTACGGAGAACTGGTTTTTCAGCATTTGTGGACATTAAGTAACAAAAAAAAGGGAAATGACTTTGAGACGTGGAACAGAATGTCAGATCGAAATAATCATGGAACTAAATTAAACGATCTGTCATTTCAGCACAAACCATTGTATTCTTCTCATGCAGCTACATTTAGGAATAAAAAGGGAGGCGGGGAACGAGGGGTACTCAATCATAAAAGGGGGGGGGGTAGACACATGTCAAATGTTTTGGAAACACTGCTATACAATCTTCTGTTTTCATAGGCACCTCACTAGCAGAGTAGTCAGGGAGGAAGCATAAAATAGCGCTAAACAAAAACAATTGATACAAATATTTACATTCACAGAGATGTATTGTTGTTGATCTAGATCTATTAAACATTTAATTACATGACTAATCCAAACTAATTGATACAACTGTTATTGGTTTCCTTCAGTCGTACGAACGACTATGGTTCATCTCGGAAAAAAATAAATTATTTGACTGTAGAGCCCTATTTTGGAAAGACACTCCCGTCCACAAATATCGCAGATTAAGGTGGCTTTCGCTTTGGTGGTAGAGGAGCAGGCCATTTCTCGTACACGCTTTTCTTCCAGAGCTGAGGCCCATATTTTTGTCGCTGCCCAGAGCTTTCTTGGCCACTGTCTTATTTCAACTAGTGCGGTCTAAGGCTATGTCTTCCCACGTAACGGAATTTTGTAGAACCCAGTTTTTGTTGAGCCAGACGCAAGTTGCCAGTAAAATGATTTTCAGGATGCGATTGTCCTCCATCCGGCGAACATGTCCGAGCCAGCGCAGGCGACGTTGATTGAAGACTATAAAGATACTGGGAAGGCCCGTTTGTGCAAGGATCTCAGTATTGCACACTCTATCTAGCCATGTGATATATTTAAGATCCTTCGGAGGCAGCGCAAGTGGAATGAGTTTAGTTTTCTTTCTTGCTTTGAGTAGGTAGTCCACGACTCACTGCCGTACAGTAGCGTACTCTGAACGCAAGCCCTGTAGACCTCCATTTTAGTCGCTGTTGTGAGCTTCCGGTTTTCCCATACTCTTGGTCTGAGTCTAGCAAAGATCGATGCGGCCATCCCTGAGCGTTTTTTTTTATCTCCTCTTCTAGAGACAGATCTTTTTGAATTGTAGATCCAAGATAGCGGAATTCATTTACGGCATCCAATTTGCTATCCAATTTGCTATCGTCAATTATTCATTGTACCTGACAAGACAAGACATAAATAAAAAACAAAACAACATTACAAAGAGAGTTTGTGTTACCACACAAACTCAGAGGCGGCCCTCGTGGGAGACGGATCCCTGTCGGATCCGCATATTCGCTGGTCGACGGAGAATGGCATCGAGCAGGGTATGAAACCGAGACCGTAGAGATAATCAGTCCTGCGCGCTAACCGCACGACCAGGCATTGCTCTTAATCTAATGACAAACTGGTTACAAACTAATAGCCTACCATTGATAATATAACTACACATTAAGGAATGACATCTAAAGGATATGTACAATATGTCAGAAGAGCGATTTTAGATAATCTTTTGGTATTGAGCATTTTCATTTAAATGAAACTAGAAAAAGCATATAGATCTACCTAAATTAAACTACTAATTTAGCACTCTCAATATCTATATCTACTAGATCTAGATCTAAAATATATATTTGGGATAATGTAGATGTAATTTAGATAAGATTTATATATAAAAACACTAAATAATCAATTAATAGACTAATTGCAATATGAAATATTAAAATAGTAGATTAGTTTTAGTATTTTATAACATTGCATTATTGACAAATTGACAATCTAGACTTTAGAAATGAAATCTACACTTTAAGCCTAGAAATTAAAATTATAGATCTTGATCTAGTCTAAGTCATGGCTGTCTGGTAGTGCGGTTTGCGCGCTAGACTGTCGTTTGGATTCATCGATGGTCCCAGGTTCAAACCCTGCCCGCTACCATCCCCCGTCGTCCTACGGGAGGTTTGGACTACAACTATGAAGGAACATCCGAAACATGTAAAACAACAAACTTTCTAAACTAGACCAAGAAATTCTAGATCTAGATTCTAATATGATTTTAATTAGAACTTTAATCTAGATCTAGTGTAAAAAATCTACATTAGATCTAAATCTAGCTATTATGTCTTTTTAAAATGTGAGTCACATTACGAGGTTTAATAAACATTACCATACCGAGTTGTTTTAGCATTAAAAGAATGTATTCCATATACTTCAAAGGAAAAAAATCCACTACGTCACACAACCTAGTTAGACTAAAAAATATCATCTATACGAGCAGCTTGTTGAGGGTGCATTGACATTGGTGCACCGAGTGATTTCTTTAAGCATTTCATTTAAAGAATTAACTCCATATGACGTCAAAGGAAATGAAATCCATTACGTCACACGTCCTAATTAGACTAAAAAATGTCATCTATACGAGCAGCTTCTCGAGGGATCATAGACATTGGTGCACCGAGTTTGTTCTTTTAGCATTTCATTTCATGGGCTAGTTAGACTTAATATATATATACAATATACATATATATATAAGGATTCAATCGCTTTTGTTTTGTTTTCTCTGTCAGTCTGTCTGTCCGTTATCTTAATTGCGAGAGAAAAAAAAAGACTAAAAGCTATTGAAAATCTGATTAAAATCTAATTTCCCTTCCGAAACATCGCATTAGTTTTAAGTTTCTATAATAGATTGTTCCGGATGTTTATATATTTATAGTGAGAGAAAATAAGAATTCCAGATTAATCAAATGCCGTAAATTAAATTTGTGGAATGGTCTGTTATGAAAATTAGATGTACCATAGCCTTATGGAGATTTTTTCAAACCATACTTTGGTGTTAGGAAGTTGTTTTCCTTAAAATTCGGAGCATAATATTAACGATAATTAGATTTTCTAACGTTTTAGCTAGAAAGTTAAATGTAGTGTAAGAGAGAAGTGCGATTTTACATAAATAGAGTTAAACTATTTTTCATAAAAAATCCGGAACAACCAATTTTGTAAATGAGAAAATTATTTGTTTTATTTATTAGAAGAGGGATTTCTAACATTTATAAGCGTTATTAGATTTTTCATATGAAATTCGGATCATTTTTGGCGACGATTTGTAAGAAAATTAAGGTAATGTAGGTCGATTTCTTTTTCGAAAAAAATCCGGAACATTCTTTACCGATTAAACAACTTTTATCATGTTTCGGCAAGAACATTAACTGTAAAATAAGTCTAAAAAGTGATTTTTAATCATCGTTTCTAGTAAATTACTTTCTTATTTTAAAATCCTGAATAACCTATTGTCGATTTTTTTGAAAAAAAAATTATTTGACATAAATTTGTTTTAAGTTAAAAATTAGGAACAATTAATATTGATAAATAAACTATAGTGACGTAGTGTCAAAGAATATAAGTGTAATATTAGTCAATTATGCGATTTCAAACAATCATTTGACATAATTTATTTTTTATAAAACAATATCCGGAACAAATTTATAGTTAATGAAATATAAATCAATATAGATATTTTTATTTAGCATTTATATGCTATTTACATTAAAAAACCGGAACAATATATTAAAGATCATGTGTTTCTTGCAATGTTTAAGCATGGAAATAAAATCTAAAAGTTAGAAGATCCTCTAGTGTTATTTGTTAATCTAGTCGTGATGGACAGACCGACCAACAGACAAAACGCACAAAAATAATCTTTTATTCGGATGGGGGCACTAAACAAAAAATAAATAAAATCTGATTTTTTAAAAAAGTTTAAGGAATTGTTTTAGCACCGTGTCAAGTTGCGACGTTACGCTACTGCACGCAAGCCGCCGCATAAAAAGTCCATGTTAAAAAATGTGCGTGATATTTACATAGAAAAAGCATTATTAGCCTTTATAAACAAACAGAAATGTTTTCTTTTAACTTTAACAGCTAGTTGACCAGAAAAAACATCTTTAACTATTATTTATATTTGTTGTAAACATTTCCTGTACATTTTATAAATATATTTGACTTAGTGATACTGAAAATACATAAAGATCACCCGTCATTGTTAGCATATTGTAACATTGCCTCCCTTACATTTACGTAATTGTTTTAGAATTGGTGTATTTTTTTGAAAAAAATCACTTGCATAATTAATTTTATAAATTAAACGGTTTGCTTTTAGAAAACCAAAAGTAGCCGTTGCACCTAAACTTTTCAAGCCGCATTTAATGATGAAATAATATTTTTCATATCTCTTCTAGTTTTCGAGATCTGAGTGTGACAGACGGACAGATGGACATACAGACATTTTGCACAAACCTAAAAGCGGCTTTTTCCCCCTTACGGGGGCCGCTAAAAAACAACAACAATGTTTTTTTTTACTGCGCATACAAATTATATATGTGTCAGACGCGAATAGCCCAATTTTTCAGTAAAAGAAATTATAAAATTCATTTCTGTATAGAAGTTACGAAGGTTATATAATATAAAAACCACAGAACTATATATACTACAATAAATATAGGTATTTGCTCTCTATTTACAATTAATTACACACGAGGTATCATAGTTTAGAAAAACCCAGGTTCGTTTTTTTTTGTGTAACGCTATTTGCTAACAACGTATAGAGCTAAATTACAACTCTTAATTAGCATAATTAAATCTGTATATTAAATTCTGTATGAATGGATTAGTAAAATAGTAGATATAGAGCTACTTATTATAAATGACATTATAAATTTATGTTAATAAATTAAGTGGAATAGATCTATTGTTCTAGAACTTTAGAATCTACATATTTTTTGGCATCTCGTACAGGACAGCAGACAAATTTACAAAAGCCGTCAAGTCGCAATAGGCTCTGCGTATATGTATACAGTTTACGCCATTCACGGTTCTGCGTATAATGCAGGCGTAGTCATATCATCACATTGGCACATGTGGCTCGTAACTGTCGGACTTTAAGAAGTCTCTCTATACTAGTCCATACCGGCGTTCGCAAGGACGCACTCATCAGTAATCTTCGGAATCAGTGACATTGTCATTAAGTAGACTCTATATCTAGATCTACATTTCAGATCGAATCTAGTTTTTAAAAAAAATTCCTGCGGGCGCCCAAGAGGAGCAAGTACACAGCTTGCTTCACGCAATTTTCTATTGGGAAATGTTCGACTTGTCACCATTATGTCTAATCTTGCCTTTTTGTCCCACATGAAACTGCTTGAGAATGGATAGGAGCGTAGTTGGGCATCTGAGCCTGGCCAAAATCCTCAATTAACCATTGACCGTGTCAAAAGCCTTGGTTAGCTTCACGAAGGCAGCGTATATATAGGTTTATAAAGTGTACTAGACTTAAATCTAGTCTAAAATCAAGACTGTCTAAGACTCTAGATCAAGACTGCCTAGAGTACCAGTAAATTCTGATTATCTTAGATTCTGTTTCTACTATATTTATAACCTAGATATATATTCTAGAAGTAGATCTATACTGATTCTACAGTTACAATTTGAATTCAACGTGAATATTTATGATTATATAGATTACAGATTATAACTAGATTTGATAGATCTATGACTACTATGACAAGGACCTGGCATGTGTGAGATCAATTTTTCAAAGCAACTATAATTAATGGATTTCATCTAAAACAAGTTCATTCATATATTCACATGCGATTTTTTTATATTTATAAGCTTAGTATTATTATGGACCAATAGTTCACAACGACTGATAAGAGAAATCAGGTTTAAACATCTGGAGAAAACACGACCCCATAACTCAAGAAAACATTAAGAAATTAAAACAGACACAAAATAGACAGTGAGATTAATAAGAAACGAATATTCACAATTGATTACAGTCATCATCATCAATTGATTACAATAACACCTTTTTAAAAAAACCTTTTTAAAAAATCATTAAAAGTTTTAAAATCACAGTTTTTATTTTTACAATTGTTTTTGTTTGTGAAATTGTGTATCGGAAAATGCCGGGTACTAGAAGTTAGCTAGTCCTAAAAAAAATACACAGATCCTGGATAAAAGACTCAACAAATAAGATACTGTTAATGTGTAGATTCACACGCTAGTTTCAGGTCTTTTATTTTTATAGCCTCTATCGGGTTTGATCCCAACTACCCGTATTTTTGTGCAAGTTTTTTTTCTCTATCAGGCACACTTAAAATTATAGCATAATAATGTCAGTTTAATTTTAAAACAGAACTGAAAAATGCAAAATATATATAAGGAAAAAGCAGGGGCGGACATGGTATCAAAATCGGCCCGGGCATTACCATATAAACCGGCCCACAAATGGCATGTCATATATTTTCGGTGGTGGGGGGGATTTTTACCCCACTCCGCAATTTATATCTCTGTGTGTGAATATGGAATAAATCTTCATTACATTCTGATCTTTCATTCTTTCTTTTCTACCCTAGAATACTCTCTTACTATAATTAGTAGAAAGACAGTACACACCGCCAAAGGGCAGCTAGGACAGCTAAGCCTAATTCTCTACAAAATATATAAAGTTTGTTAACGCATCGAAAACGGGATGTATGCATTCGTAGGATTACATAATGTATTCTATTTATACATGTATGTAGTCTGAAAACTATAAACAATACAATAGCCGCCTAATGAGTTTGAAGCTTTTTGGTATTACTTATAGGTTACAGACGTTTCTTCAAAAAATAAGATTGTTAGGTCTTACGCATTTCATGTGTCAATCTAGTCATGCATTTTGATCTGTGACTTAAATATGCTAAATCATTGGTTTTCCTGGCTGACTCAGGCAACCCATTCCATTAAAAGATAAGAGAAAGCAGAACGGTTAGAGAGGCACTTACTTCATGTGAAAAGCTCTTGCTTACTCCTAGTACATTCTCAAAAAAACGCGATTTGTATCTGAATATACTATGGCCCATTATTTAAAATATAAATCTCCTTTCATTAAATATCGGATGTGACAGCGCTATATAAATTATTGTAATTATTGTAAACATTTTCATCATTAATGACTTCATACTAAGTTGCTCGACCAACTAACTCACTCTTTAGTGGAAGAAGTCTTATCTGAAAGCCAATGTGGTTTCAGAGCCGGTAGAGGTACATCTGACATGATATTTGTTCTGCGACAATTACAAGAAAAATGCAAAGAGCAGAACTTTGTGGACCTCACCAAGGCTTTCGACACGGTCAGTCGCGATGGTTTGTGGAGGATTTTGGCCAGGCTGGGATGCCCATCTACGTTCCTATCCATTCTCAAGCAGCTTCACGTGGGACAAAAAGGCCAGATCGGACACAATGGTGCCCGTTCTTATCACTTCCCAATAGAAAATGGGGTGAAGCAGGGCTGTGTACTTGCTCCTACTCTATTTGCTATCTTCTTTGGCGTAATGCTGGGTCAAATGAGGCAGCGATTGCACGAAGGCATCTATATCCGGTTTCGTTCTGACGCAATGTGTTCAATCTTCGACGTCTACTATCCCATACAAAAACAATGGAGATGGTCATAGCGGAGCTTCTCTATGCCGATGATTGCGCCCTGCTAGCTCACAACGAACATGACCTCCAGAACGCGGTAAACGAATTTGCATACGCTGCCTCCTCTTTCGGTCTATCTATAAACCTCGGGGAAACAGAAGTAATGTTCCAGAAGTTACCCAATAAAACATATTTAGCCCCAAGGATCACCGTAAACGGACAGCCCTTTAATGTAGTAGACCACTTCACATATCTAGGTAGTATAGAGTCAAATGACGCCTCACTTTCAAGGGAAGTTGATAACCGTCTGGCCAGTGCCAGCAGCGCTTTTGGACGCCTTCAGGCGAGTGTTTGGCGGAACAGATCGCTCCGCCTGCCTACAAAAATAAGTGTCTACCAGGCGGTGGTCCTCTCAACCCTTATGTATGGCGCCGAGACATGGACACTATACAGAAAACAACTAAGACTTCTTGAGCGCTTCTACCAAAGATGCTTGCGCTCCATCATGGATATACGGTGGCAAGACCGCACTACAAACAGCGATGTTCTTGTGAACGCCGGTATGGACAATATAGACGGACTTCTTTTGGTCCGACAGTTACGCTGGGTAGGGCACGTATCCCGTATTGGAGACGAACGTATGCCAAAGGCAGTTTTTTTTTTTGTGAGCTAAAAGGTGGTCGACGTAACAGAGGCGCCACACGGAAATGCTTCAAAGACCAGCTTAGGCGTCAACTTTCCTTGGCTAACATAGAAGAGAGCACCTGGTTGCATGCGGCCTCAGAAAGAGACTGCTGGAGGTCACTCACGAAGGCCGCGGGATACACATTTGAGACCAAAAGAAAGTCTGCTGCCGAGGACAAACGCAGACGGTGAAAAGAAAATCTAAATCCACCACCTGCGGACAATGGTTATGTTTGCCCTGGAAGTGGCAAAATATGTAGGTCACAGCTTGGACTGCGCAGCCACGGGAAATACTGCATTCCTCACTAATCTTAAGACTCGAAGACTAGCCAGATTATTATTACTAAGCATAAGTTTGCTATTAATTATAATAGTATGAAAATTGATTTAGATCTAGCTTTATTTTTTTAATAAAACATTTTTTTTGTAAGCCCTAAGTGTAGTATTTTTAGATATAAGTCATTAAAAATAAACAAAAAGAAACTTACTTTTTCTTTTCAAATCGCAGAAAGTAGAGCTTTATACCCATATTGAGCTGTGAATAAGTTGGGTGCTTTGCAATTCCACGGCTGTGTGTATGTGTTTAAGTTAATTTCTACTAAGTATTGTTAGAGCTAATTGTCGCGCCTATTTTTTTTTTTTTTGAACCATTTAAAAGACGGTGTAGGGAAGGAGCAAAAAAAAAATGGGAGTGCCATCAAAGGCCCATGGCGACCAGCGAAATGATAAGGTCAAACACAGCTTCGAAGACATCAAAGCAGTCCATGCCGCTCGTGCATAGCAGAAAGTACGGTCTAACCGTCTAACGTTTTGCGATAATACGTACAGTGTATAGTGTTGTTGTTTTTGTTAATATTCTTGTTGAATTTCAAATAAAATTAATTGTAATAAGAATTTTTTTTTGTTTAAAATGTGTTCGGGCCTTTGTGTCTTGCTGCTGTCACTTTTTTTAAAAGTTGTCTGCATTGAAATTTTTTTTTCTTTGGTCGCAATCAGACCGGCCCATTTGGTACAGGCTAACCGGGCATTTGCCCGTTTGCCCATATAGCCAGTCCGCCCCTGGGAAAAAGGTACTTCCAGCTCAATTTATGATTCTAGTTTTCAATCAAAGAAACGAAACGCATTAATCCAACAAAGCCCATTTATTAATTAGTTATTGGTGTTAAATCATTTTGTTTGATATGGAAATAGGGGGGAATAAGTGCTACTTACGATATATATATATACATATATTTGGATTTAGTCCCCTTAATACGTTCTGACAGGTTTTTTTCTCCCATTCCCAATCTCGGATCAAGTTGAAATTTTGCATTATTATTCATAGTCGATAGCAATACACGAATCAATCCAAAAAATAACCAATTAGTTAATTAGGAGTAATTAATTAATTTTGTTTTCTATAGCAGAAAGTGAGATAAACCCTGCAATGAGGTCCTGGGTTCGGATTCCGGTGAAGACTGGGATTTTTAATTTCGGGATTTGTAGGGCGCCCCTAAGTCCAACCAACTCTAATGGGTACCTGACTTTAGTTGGGGAAAGTAAAGGCGGTTGGTCGTTGTGCTGGCCACATAACACCCTGCTCATTAACAGATGGCCAAAGAGACAGATTTCCTTAACATCATCTGCCTCATAGATCGCAAGGTCTGAGAGGGGAAACATTTTACTTAATATGGCCTTTTTGGTTTTCATTGCACTGTGAGAATGGTTGAGAGTGATTCTGAACAAATCATTACATTGATCGAAGACAGAGTTTTGCTTTGGTACAAAACATTAGTCTAAAAACACCACACGGCTACGAGGAAAGTTTCGTCTTTGATATTGGCATTGATACGCATTTTGAAGCATTTATGAAACAATGTCTTTTATCTACAACCTTTACATTTTTGAAACACTGTTATTTGACTTAGTTAATATTGAAACATGGATTTGTAGCTTCCCAGCAAACCAATTTATTCTGACTTGAAAAAGTTTATTGACCGCCTCCATTGTCAAGACGTGGCGCCCCGAGCTTTTAGATGTATGTTTGTTTGCGTATAGGTGGGGGGGGGGTCGAAAGCATGCCAATATCATGATCTCCGGTGTGAATCCGACCTTATATAGCTTCTATGTTTTACGCGATTCTTTCAGAATGGAAGATAATTACATCCAAACCCAATACTTCAACAGCTAGTGACGGGCAGGGCTAGAACTCGGGACTATTGACTCGACAGCCCAGAGGGCATACCAAATGACCAGCCAGCCATCCAAAGTTCGCAAAATGCATTTATGAAATAGTCATTTTTTTTTAATTTGGTGTGTGTGGGGCAGGTGGGCGGAAGAATGTATTCTACATATACTATAGCATAGAGTATTAAAAGAAAAAGGTCATTGTAAAAAGTTTTGTGTTTGATAAATAATCGTCAAAATTTCTTGCCTAAAAAGCTGGGGCCAATAAGACCCGCGATAAAAAGACTGCTAAAACGGTTGCGCCAAAACGTCACGTACCTTAACTGATGGTTGCATCATGACATGACATCATGACAATTACTGGGTTGAGCCATGCCATGATACGGGTAATGGGTTATCAGACACCAACAAGACAAAAGGAAGAGTGAAAAGAATCGACACTACTTTACAATTAATAAATTAATTAATGAGATCACTGTATTCAAGAAAATAGCCAACTAACGTTTTTTCTTTCTTGGTGAGGAGGGTAACACCCTTATCTAGCCGCACCATGTGACATCGACACCACAGTAACGCCACACTCTTCTACTTGTATTGTGGCTTGACGAAAACTTACGAGAAATGTATAGCAAGAATCATGTTTGTTTTTTGTTCCTGTCCTGGTAAGAGGGGGGTACTGAAGATTCTCTACTATCAGGTGGACAAAATGTGGACTAGTATTTTACTCAACAATCTTAAACGCAGCAATCTTCTACCAAGCAACCAACAATCTTTAACGCAGCAATCTTCTACCAAGCACTCAACAATCTTTAACGCAGCAATCTTCTACCAAGCAACCAACAATCTTTAACGCAGCAATCTTCTACCAAGCAACCAACAATCTTTAACGCAGCAATCTTCTACCAAGCAACCAACAATTTTTAACGCAGTAATCTTCTACCAAGCAACCAACAATCTTTAACGTAGCAATCTTCTACCATGCCACCATCTAACAAACAATCTTCTAGTCATTAATGTCCTAAGACCTTTCTCTCCATCATCTAAAATGTTCTTGCAGTGGATCCAACTCACATTTCATTTATAACTTGACATTTATACCGAGGGTTCCTGCAGTGGATCCAACACCCATGTCATTTATAACTTGACATTTATTCCGAGGGTTCCTGCAGTGGATCCAACACCCATGTCATTTATAACTTGACATTTATTCCGAGGGTTCATGAATACAGTACTTGTCGGTCAAAGGTGTCATTGCTGATACAAAAAAATGAAAGAATGAGCTATGTACCATGAACTGAGATGTGAATTATTTTCTTTTACACATACACGACACAGTGTTTGTGTGTGTTTGTGTTTTGTGTGTAATAATTTTCATTACATCCAGTCCATTCACATTACCGAGTCTTTTGTACCCTTGAGTAGGCTCTTTCTTGGGTAGCTGAACGACAGTAGACGACCCTCTGTTGACAACTAGGTTTTGGCACTGTGAACTCCCAAAGGGGGTTCCGGGATGCAGCCTTGTTGCCTGTATTTGAAACTTTAAAAAATGCCTATTCTGAGGTGTCTACTCTTATATTTAGGTCAAATAGCTGCTTTTCAGATTATATAAAAAAAATAAATCAATGTGTCAAATGTTTTATTTCGGGCTCCTCAAATGACTGTAGTTTGAGCTAGCTTTTTTTTAAAAGTCCGTGGTTTGAATTCTCGTCGATTTTATTAGCGGCCCCCGAAAGGGGTTTAGACGCTATTAGTTTTGTGAGGTCTGTCTGTATGTCCGTCCGTCCATCCCGTTTAGATCTCGTAAACTAGAAAAGATATTGAAAATCCGACATCATAATATTTTAGACCTTTCAAAGTTCTGATGCAACAGCTACTTTTTTCTTGTCTGAAAGCAACAAAAAATAAATTTAAACTCAATTATGCAAGTAGTTTTTTCATAAAAAATACACCATTTTTACAACTGTTCACTATTAATAGTAACAAACACGGGAGGCTATTTAGTAACGGAAGCGACTATTTACCATATTTTTGACACATTTATTCAAACGGTTTTAGATATTTGTGAAAAAACATTTTTTTGCAATTGATAGAATTTCATTCTGATATTATATCTGAAAATATTGAAACCTGCCTGGGTTGACCACTTCGGGGGCAGATTTTGAGTTTTGTTTCCACACAAACTGTCTTTGTAACCTTGTTTATTATTGGGTTCCAGCAAACAGCAGAAAAAAGAATCTCATTGCCAATTTCAAATGGCAACTATTGTTTTGCTTTAGTTTTTTTTTTATTGGAAAAGGAACGGGGTAACCACAAAATCTCTTTTGGCTAAGCTCATAGAATGTATGTGATTGTAACTTTGCTTTTCGTTTTTAAACTTAAACCCCCTTTTTATGTAATTTAATGACAGTAGTTTTGTTTTACTTTTCCTTTTATTGGAAGCGGGTTGAGCCGTTAAATCTTACTTTCCTACCTATAGTTGTAGTGATATTTTCACCTCGAACCTCCCCCCCCCCCGGTTGCGCTTATAGAATTTGGTGGCTTTAGCTTTTTTCTTATTGAAATGGCAACTAACTAGCAGAAATAAATACGACTTGATACAAAGATCCAGTGCCACGCGTTGAGAGATTTAAATGAAAGCTCAATTATCTTTTTAAGTAATACCCCGATGGTTCTGCAATAAATAAACTTACCATCGGATAGGAGAGGACGCATTAAGCTATTAAAAGCTTGAATAACGAGCGGGGGGTGGGGGTGGGGGGTTGGTGAAAGGCTACAAAACGTCAAGACCAGGGTCTTTAGCTCAGTTTAAAAAAAAAATTTCCCCCTTCTCACCTGTTTAAATTTCTGTTCTAGAACTTAAGAGGACGTTTAGGGTTGCAACAAATATCGTTTTAAGAGAATCACGGGAGAAACTCTGTGCTTTATTGTAACAACTTACAATCAGTGCAAGGCGCTATCATCTCCGTACGCAGTAGATCGTGAACGTTTACAAAGCTTAGATCAACTCTCTCACTCTGTCTGTCTCTATGGTAACACGTTATTTCTCCCACATCCAATCTCAGATCAAGTTGAAATTGTGCACTATTATTTCTATTATCTCTTTTACCAACGCAAGGATTAAAAAAACACACCAATTAGTTAGATCTAAGTCTGGAGATCAAGCCAAATAAACATTTATTTTTTTCTTTGAAAAATTATAACGGTCAAGCTAGAGATTTCCCCTTGTAGCTAACAAACTAGTATTTTTTTCCCTAGAGCTTCCCTGTCTAGTGTCAATTGTATCGTTTGCTGTTTTGTTGGTAGTCAGAAGATGTATGTTTCCTTTTTGGTGTTGACTCACTGAGTTTTTCGAGAGCTTTTTCAGTGCTGATGAAGGAAAGGTCATCTGCATACACTCTACTTGATTTTTCTTGGTAGGTTTTGTTTTAAATCATCAATGTATATTAGGAACAGTGTTGGGGACAGAACTCCTCTTTGGGGAACGACATTTTTTATCCCCTCAGTGTGACTTCTTTTCCCTTGCATGCGGACCAAAACGTTTCAATTGTTCAGATATTCTTTTATCCAGTTGTACATTCTGAGGGGTAAGTCATAGTCGATTAACATGAAAAAAAGGTCTTGTACCCAGACTTTATCGAATTACTTTGTTTGACTCCAACAAGAGAAATTAATTATTCAGTATTTAATGATATGGCTAAATATGTAGGGTTGGGTTCCCTTATATAAATGTATTCGTACTTTTTCCCAAACCCATTCTCAGAACAAGTTGAAACTTTTCACAACAATTTATTGTACATAACAAAACAGAAATGATTTAAAAAAAAACAACAATTAGTCCATTAGTTATAGGTAATCAATTATTTTGTTATATATCGAAAAAGGGAAATAATATCTACATTATTGAGATATATAGTTCAAAGTTCGTAGTTCTTTTCGTTAGATAAGATTTTTTATATTTTGCTTGTTGCATATATAATTAATTGTTTCCATTTCCGCTATTTTACTTTTGACTTCTGTCCAAAATGTATTGACTGTATTTACGGTGTTAGTCTCTAGTCAGACTCTAGTCGAACGGATATATTCATATAGCTTCTGTTCTAGTTTCTTTATGTTCTCTTATGCTGAGAGGGTCCCTAAAAAAAGTCTATTGGTCTAGCAAGAGGTTAAATAAATGGTTTGTAAAGGTACCAAACATATTCATTTCTAGCTACTA
Organism: Biomphalaria sudanica; assembly: GCA_036873155.1. Classification (NCBI taxonomy): domain Eukaryota; kingdom Metazoa; phylum Mollusca; class Gastropoda; family Planorbidae; genus Biomphalaria; species Biomphalaria sudanica. The sequence continues at coordinate 592,413 of JAZGLO010003675.1, forward strand.
AACATAGAGATCGGGTCTCAAACAAGGAAATCCTATGCCGAACTGGGAGTCGAACACTTAGTGAGGTTGTGACAGAGCGTCGCATGAGGTTAGTGGGACATGTTCTACGACAAAATGAACTACGCATTATCTTATTCTGTAAGAAGAATAAATCTTTTTAAGTTTCTCTATATTACATGTGACATGTTATTAATTTTGAATCTATGGATAGGGTTAATAATTACTATTTTAAAAAATATAAGTGTACGCAAAATGAATAATTGGAGATGCTGTGGCTGAGGGGTAAAGCACTTGGAACCGGAAGTCCCGTGTTCGAATCCTCGTGAAGACTCTAGGTGTTCGAATCCTCGTGAAGACTCTAGGTGGACAACTTCGAGTGTCGATTTAGAGTTTGTTTTTCCACACAAACTGTCTTTGTACCCTTGTTTTGTATTACTTTTGTGTAGATTATATCTACAAGTAATAAATAATATAGCGTCGAGGTCTATAGGGCAAACGTCATCTGTTTCTGTGGCCCACGGATAAGTAGGATGTCATGTGGCCAGCACAACGACTAACCACCTTTACTTTCTCCCCAACTAATGTCAGGTACCCAGAGGTAGACTCAGAGGTGAATTAAGATATCGAAATTAAAAATCCCAGTCTTCACCGGGATTCGAACGCCGGACCCTGGTTCGGAAGCAAAGCTTTTTACCGCTCAGCCACCGCGCCGTATAGCGTCGTAATCTTAATTAAACAGAAAGAGGGCGGTGTGTCAATAAGTTTGTTGTTTGAAAAGAAATGGACTGAATAGAACGAAAGAAGAGAATAATAACCGAATAGAAATGAGCTAACAGCCGCTTGCAATGAAACTTTAAATCATTGGTGTTGTATTTGTTTCTCCGAGTTCACTTGCTGATATCATTGGTGCACTATGGGATATATACAATATAGTTTAGGAAATTCAGTAAATGCAGAAATACTTTAACATCAAATAAACATTTAAAACTATATGTTACTAGCTGTACACACCTGCTACGCCCAGTTGATTTATTCCCAGGCTTTAGATTATTTATTATGGCTGGAATACCTCCATTTATTTTCTTGTTTAAGAGTTCAATAAACGGGCCATATGTTACCGCTCCCCCTAACATGCCTTTTATCTCGTGAGCTATTTGTATTTGTTACAATGAAATTTACGACCACTCTTTCTCTCTCCCTCTCTCTCACTTCGGAATCCCCCCTTTACCTACCCTTTAGTCTGTTGGACCGTTGGGGCACTATGTGACTATGTCGACCCTCTCACTCCATTCCACTCTGTCTTTTGCCTTGAGATAGAAACTCTATTTTTTATGTTGCCTTCCCATCGTTTTCTCTGTCTGCATCATCTTCTCTTTCCTGGGACTGTTTCCCCGAAAGAAGGTTTTTTGCGAGCCCCAGAGACCTTGTAAGATGGCCATAGATTTTTAGCTTGCGTTTTTTTTTTACTACAGTTAGCAGGTCATCGTGGGGTCCAATCGCTGCAGTAACCCCTGTCTCTAATCTCTTGGCTTGTGATGCGGTCTTAAAATCTTTCTGCCCATCCCATCCCGGCAAAAAGAAAGAAGTTAGTTTTACCTACATTCTCTGACTTTACTTCGGCTTCTTAATTCAATCTTATATTAAATGAGATGAGCCCCCTCCACACAAATAATGCTTTCACACTTTTCAGCCCATTTTTATTACAATAAAAACGTTTAACTTTTTAAGCATTCTTTGATTGATTGACTATTTAACACACAGTTTTAAGCCTTTGAATTCTTTACATAACTTTTGCTACTTTTTAGCGGCCCCCGAAAGGAGAAAAGACTCTATCAGTTTTGTGTGGCTTGTCTTTCCGTCCGTCCGTCCCGTTTAGATCTCAGAAACTAGAAGAGAAATGGAAAATCCGACATCACAATATTTTAGATCACTCAAAGTTCTGATGCAAAGGCTAATTTTTTTCTTTTCTGATAGCGAAAAATCTAATTTTTTTAAAATCACTTTTGCAAGCAGTTTTTTTCATAAAAATACATAACTTTTATAACTATTCTCAGACATAGTATTACTGATCTAAATCGTCTGATCTGGAGACCACTGCGTGTTCATCTCAGATATAGTATTACTGATCTAAATCGTCTGATCAGGAGACCATTGCGTGTTCATCTCAGATATAGTATTACTGATCTAAATCGTCTGATCTGGAGACCACTGCGTGTTCATCTCAGATATAGTATTACTGATCTAAATCGTCTGATCTGGAGACCACTGCGTGTTCATCTCAGATATAGTATTACTGATCTAAATCGTCTGATCTGGAGACCACTGCGTGTTCATCTCAGATATAGTATTACTGATCTAAATCGTCTGATCTGGAGACCACTGCGTGTTCATCTCAGATATAGTATTACTGATCTAAATCGTCTGATCTGGAGACCACTGCGTGTTCATCTCAGATATAGTATTACTGATCTAAATCGACTGATCTGGAGACCACTGCGTGTTCATCTCAGATATAGTATTACTGATCTAAATCGACTGATCTGGAGACCACTGCGTGTTCATCTCATATATAGCATTACTGATGTGAACCCTCCGACATGGAAAATGAGAACGAAGACGAAAAAAATCCCAGTCTTCATCGAGATTCGAGCCCAAGTGCTTAATCACTCAACCACTGCGCCCCCATGAGCTTGTGAGATGGGCAGTTAAATAATGGAGGATAAAGAGTTGTATTTGTAAATTAAGGTCTATATGTCTGAGAAAATGGCGAGGAGTAAAACTGAATCATGAACAATATGTTTGTTGATTAGAACATAATTTTGTCCCTTTTCGAAACCGTTTAATTATTTAATTAAGCACAGTCGCTTGTAGATCAAAGAAATGTGTACTTCATATTTATTTTAAGTCTTGTCATGTTGAATGCGCTCATTACAGTGGTCTTGATGATCCTTGGTTTGAATCTTGCCAGCCGCCATCCCCCGCAGTCCCGTGGGAGGTTTGGACTAGGATGTAATGATATTTCATTCAAAAGGAACATTAGAAACATGTAAAAGCAATAAAAAAAATATTTCTTTTGCCATTCCAGCAGCAACAAAAAATAAAAAAACAAAACAAAGATATTTGCCATTTAAAGAAATAGACCATAGATCGTACTTGTTGCACAATGTTGTTGAAAAAAGAAAGAAATGATAATAGGATGTAATGGAATAATAGCGATCTATTTATTTAAAAAATTCGACTGTGTCACAACACTATCATATCTTGGCTGAAGTGTCTACTGGCAAGCAACCTGCACACTAGTCGCTCGTAGAGAATTAGCGTTTGTGTGTCTCGACCAATAAATGTCGTGTTACACTTTTGCCATTTCTTTCCGCATTTGAATTGTAAAATCCCTTTTGGAATCTTTCTCTTGAGATTGTAAATTGTTAATGCCAGACCATGAGTCGTCAACAGTTGGTAAGTAAATTAATAATACAATAAAATAATAACCTTGTTGAAATTAGTAATATTTAAGGTGAATTCTGTTGAACATAGAGCAAAAAAAGTAGAAACATGGTAACATTAGTTATCAGTTGACCATCTGGGAAACGAGATACAGAAAATAATAGGAAGTTGACCTGAAAATGGCTCGGAGATTTTAGTTCAGTTAACTTGGTAGTCATGTAGAGAGAAGTCATTTAACTTTGTAGTCATATAGAGAGAAGTCAGTGAACTTCTAGTTATGTAGAGAGAAGTCAATTAAATTAGTAATCATGTAGAGAGAAGTCAGTGAACTTGGTGGTCATGTAGAGAGAAGTCAGTTAACTCGGTAGGCATGTAGAGAGAAGTCAGTTAACTTGTTAGGCATGCAGAGAGAAGTCAGTTAACTTGTTAGGCATGCAGAGAGAAGTCAGTTAACTTGTTAGGCATGCAGAGAGAAGTCAGTTAACTTGTTAGGCATGCAGAGAGAAGTCAGTTAACTTTGTAGTCATATAGAGAGAAGTCAGTTAACTTGTTAGGCATGTAGAGAGAAGTTAGTTAACTCGGTAGGCATGTAGAGAGAAGTTAGTTAACTTTGTAGGCATGTAGAGAGAAGTCAGTTAACTTGTTAGGCATGCAGAGAGAAGTCAGTTAACTTTGTAGTCATATAGAGAGAAGTCAGTTAACTTCTAGTTATGTAGAGAGAAGACAATTAAATTAGTAATCATGTAGAGAAAAGTCAATTAACTAAGCAGTCATTTAGATTGAAGTCTTATCTTATCTTATATAATACAGACGTTACTTCAAAAAAGAAGATGATTACGTCCTACGCGTCATGCATTTAGTCATGAATATTAACCAATGACTTAAATTCTGCCAAGTCACTGGTTTTTCTGGCTAGCTCAGGCAACCCATTCCATGCTCTAATAGCACTAGGGAAGAAGGAGTATTTGTAAAATTTTGTCCTAGCATATGGGACGAGGAATGTGCCTTTATTTTTGTGTCTTTTAGAGTATTTTATTAGATTTTGTTTTTGTATTTGAAGATTATGGTTCAGTGTTTTATGTATAATTGCTACTTTACTTTTGAGTCTTCTGTCCTGAAGGCTTCCTAAATTTAGTGATTTTACTAATGGTGTTACTCTAGTCAAATGTGAATATTCGTTTGTTATGAATCTCACTGCTCTATTTTGTGTTTGTTCCAGTTTCTTAATGTTTTCTTGAGTTGAGGGGTCCCAAACGGTGGATGCATATTCTATTATTGGCCTAAACAAGGTTAAATAACATTTTAGTTTTATGTTCTTATTTGATTTATAGAAATTTCTTTTAATAAACCCTAATGCTTTGTTTGATTTTTTTATAGTTTCGTCAATATGTGGATTCCATGACAGTTTTTCATTTATCATAACACCTAGGTATTTTGCGTTTTTAGTCTGTGTTACTGGTTTGCCATGAATAAGATAAGTGGAATTAATTTGTTTTAGTTTTTTTTGTTACTCTTAACAACTGACATTTTTCTGGGTGGAAAGACATGCTCCAATTTGATTCCCATTTCTGTAATTATTCTAATTCTCTTTGTAAAATATCTGTGTCTTGTATTGTTTTTATTGTTCTATATATTATGCAATCGTCTGCAAATAATCTGACTTTTGTTCTTGAACTAATGCAATTTGGTAAATCATTTATGTACATTAAAAATAGTAGTGGACCCAAGACTGTTCCTTGAGGTACACCTGAGTTTACTGTTATTGGTGTTGATTTAGAGCCATTTATTATTACAGTTTGTTCTCTCCCTGTCAGAAAATCTTTAATCCACTGATGCAGTGGACCATTAATGCCGAAATATTTTAATTTTTTAAGCAAACTATGGTGGTGAACTTTGTAAAAAGCCTTGGAAAAATCTAGTAAGATAGCATCTATTTGTTCACTATTATCTAAACCTTTTGAAAAATCATCAATTAGTCCTATTAGTTGTGTTTCACATGATCTATATTTCCTAAAGCCATGTTGGTATGGGACGAGGACATTATGTTTGTCTAAGTGGTTTATGATGTTGCTACATTTTATGTGTTCTAGGATTTTACATGTGATGCTGGTAAGTGATACTGGTCTGTAGTTTCCTGGATTAGATTTTTCTCCTTTTTTAAATAGGGGGGTGACATTAGCTTCTTTCCAGTCCTTTGGTACTCTGCCCTGGTTAAGCGATGCCTGAAAGAGTATTTTGAACACTGGGGCTAGCTCATTGCTTAGTTCTTTGAGTAATCTAGCTGGAATACCATCAGGTCCAGACGCTTTATTTGGTTTGGTGTTGGCTAATAGTTTTTGAATTCCATTTTCTTGTACTACTATATCTTCTATGTTGTCTACTTGGTTCAAATTAAGAATTATGTCTTTGTCTCCTGGGGCTGAGAATGCTGATGCAAAGTATTTGTTTAGGATGTTTGCTTTAGTTTCATTATCATTATGTATTATGTTATGTTCATCTGTTTCCATTTTCTTAGACTTAATGTATGACCGTAGGTTTTTGTTGTTATCTTTAGATATTACATTGTTTATGTATTCACTCTGCAGCTGTCTGCTTACTTTTTGGGTTTGGTGTTTAATTTTTAGATACTTTTGTAAACTCTTTCTGCCTTGGTTTCTTTAAATTTTCTATATAGGTTTTTCTTCTGTTTACAAAGCTTCTTTAGTCTATTATTAAACCAGCATTTATTTATTTTGTTTGATGTGTATTTAGTTGGTATATGATTTTCTATAATGCTTTTAAGATGGTTTTTAATGAAATTCCAGAGGTCATCGACTGGTTGGTTAATGTCTTTTTCTAATAAGAATGTTTGTTGAAAGTTTAATGCAGCTTGGTGTAGTTGTGTTAGGTTACATTTATTCCAGAGTAAGATTTTTCTTTTGGGTTTTGTATTGGCTACTGCTTTTATCTGACTGTGTATTTTTATGATCTCATGGTCTGATAGACCAGGGATAATATCATAATCAACTACTAATCCAGGTCTGTTGGTTAAGAAGAGATCTAATGTGTTGTTTAATCTAGTTGGCTTTTTAATGATTTGATCTAAACTTAGGTTGTGTAAAGTTTCTATGAAAAGCTCATTTTTAAAGTTCGTACATCATGGTTTGATGTGACCACTTTTGTTATCGAGGAGGCTGAATGTTATGCACTGTGGTTTTGTGCTTCTCATGTGGCTGGATAGACCAATGTGAGCCCGGAATGTTCAGCTGCACACTTGGCAGGTTATTCCAGATGGATAGTGTCATTGGCCTTGCTTTTTTTCTCTGACGCTTTTCTTCTGCTAGCGCTGTTCTCTTGTTCCCTGCAGTATGTGCTCCATTTCTCACAGCGCGACGCCTAGTTGCTTTTGTCAAATTGTCATGTGCTTTAGTCTCTCAGATGGCAGAGAAGCTTTGAGGGTTTCCATAAAGCGTTTTCTTTGTCCACCTTGTGAGCTTCCTTTAATTGACGATAAAGAAGTCTTTTAGGGATGAGGGAGTCTTGCATCCTACAGACTTCTCCTGCCCATCGCAAATGGGACTGCATCAACATTGATTGAATGCTCTGTAAGCCCATTATTCGAAGTACTTCAGTATCAGGTATTTTTTCTATTTTTTCTTGCCATCTAACATTCAGTATTTTCTAAGAGCTCACGTGAAATTGGTTCAGTTTTGTGCACGTCTTCTTTATACTGACCACGTTTCTGAGATAGAGCAACTATCACTTTTTAGTTTCCGGAGAGTGTGCTGCCAAGGGAGGCTAATCTATCCCCAGCATTTATTTCCTGTCCATTTATCTTAATGCTTGAATTGGAGTAGGCTTTAC